>JARFIW010001168.1:0-600000 GCA_036346225.1 Platerodrilus igneus
CGGATTCTACATAAAATTCTAAGCTAATTTAATGTATCGCATGTATAAAAAATGTTTAAGGACGGTCGGAAATCGCAACTGGTAAGAAATCTTAAAATTGGGGTAGCTCCCTTGGGGGTGATGCAATCGAAAAAATTCCTAGAGATTCAGGTAGCTGAGAAAAATCTAATATTAATTGATACCAAACAAGGTAGGTTTATCTCGAAAGATGCATTGGCTAGACGAAGAAAACTATTTGGTTCAGATGAAAGATAAAAAAATGGTTAGTCGAAGAAAACTTTTTGGTTCAGATGTGGGAGGAAATGAGGATGCTCATTTGTCTCGAAAGATGAAAAATTTAAGATATATTTATCTCGAAAGATGAAAAATGGTTAGTCGAAGAAAACTATTTGGTCCAGATGTGGGTGCAAATGAGGATGCTGGTGCAAATGAGGGCCCAATCGCCCCAATTATACTCTACTAATATAAAGTTTTTACTGATAGAGGAATTCTCGCAGGCTCAATAAATGCAACTAGCATATCGTATTTTTTGTAATTTTCAAATTTTGCCATTTAGTAACAGACTGATGCTTTACTTACAAATTAACAATACAATTTATTGCATGTGCAATAGATATGATTGAAGCTTGTTGACGTTTGTTATACAAACAATTGTCGTTTTTTGTTTACCTTTTGTTTCGCGGCCAACTATTTATTACCAATATAATAAATTATTTTATTATACCAAAAACATGGAATAATTGGGCCATTTAAAAAGATAATTATATTAAACTATATATTTTTGAAAAACTGTCAAAAAGCTTTTAAATAAAGTGACAACCAATTGTGGTTTTCATTTAAAAAAATGCAAGTTTATATTATAACCTCAAAAGTATTATAAAAATTAAATATTTGCGTACGCCACTGTATTCTACGTAAAAAACCGCATAAAAAACTATTACAGTATTTTTGGATATTTTTGCAACCAAACGAGTTATACGAATTAATAGAATTGTTAAAAATATAAATTTTTGGTTATAACTCGAAAACAAAAGAAGATCGCTCATTTGTGATTTCACCATTGAATTGATCTCAAAAAGTTGGCACATGACTGCGCACACAGTTTTATTGTATCTTTAATAACAACTAAGTTACCCATTTAATACATCCAATTTGGGACACACTGTACACGTACAAATTTACTTGCAACTTAGGCCCAAATTTATGAAGAATGTTTGTGGTGGCCCTCTTACTTCAAGAATGTAAATTCTCAGCTTTTTCTCGTATAAGGAAAGTGGGCACTCACACGTTTATTCCGCATTCGAGAACACTTCCCAAACTTGAGGCATTGATATACAGTGTTGTTAGTGTTTGTATTGAAAAAAAGTAGTTTTACCACCTGCTAATTGGTATTTTAGCCTAACATGTTTATTTGCATTTGTTGCTTTATAATATTGTTCAATTTTCGATAGTTTCTGGGTAGTTATTAGATATTGTTTTGTTATATTAAGTTAGTAGATAATTTATACATGAACACTACAACAAAACGTACTATATTTATAGTGCCGACAAATGGATTAATTCTTAAAGAACTAGTTTGAAATTTCAGTATCACCACGAAAATAAGAAAATCGTTTACATAGCTCTTGCAGAGAACAAGAAAGCATCGATCAAGTTGATTGTAGAGTTTAATTGTATAGCCGAAAACAACAAAGTGAATGCTCATATGTTTTGCTTCCTTCGTGAATAATTATTCTGTAGCTAACACTGAACAGCTCCGTAAATGTTGGGAAAACGTGAAAGGTCGCAGAAGGAAGGAGTTTTCAGAATAAAAGTGACACAGGATGTGTACAGGGGGTGAAATCTATAAGCTATATTCGGCAGGTATCTATATTCAGAATATTCTTGAATGCGTTAATATTAAGTTAAACGACACACTTTTGTAGTGGTAATGTAATAGTGTCCCAACAAAGCTACGTTAATCTAACAGAGGACTCAATGTTGGTTATTGTCGATATTCCCACAACCATTTATTCTATTCTCTTGAAAAGGAATTATGAACATTCTGATGAGTACTGCAGCACATTAGTTAAATTTTGTTTTTGTTGATTCTTAGATATTATACACATTCCTGCAAGCGACCATCAATATAGCCGTGCTCCGGAAAACTTAAACCAAGTTGGTTAGTAAATTAAATATATTATTGCAGTAGGTAAGCAGGGTATGTACGAGCGCAAAAGGTGCAATTTTCCCATGTATTTTCTTATGGAAAAATCTAAGGTACGTTCTGGACATTTTTGTACCAAGCATTGAAATCCCCATTAGTAGGAACTGAGAATCAATTCATTTAGGTAGAATCACCACAACGCTACGCTCTCGGTTACCTAGTTTCGGCTACTTTTCCAAGGTCGTAGTGATGTCATAGCCTTTTATAAATAAAGAAGAATGTAATACTATTCTAAAATTTTTATTCTGATATTATACATAACAAAATTTAAAAATATTTAATGCCAAGCATGGAGCCTTTTAAACTTAATTTTAATACAAAGTTATACACAAAAAACAGTCCTCTCTAGCCAATAGTTTGATACATAGAGACCGTCTAGGTTTTCGAATTGCAAAATGTACTGAAGTTTGTCTATATATATATGTATATAAAGTCTTTGATTCCACCGACAACCAGATCCATTCCTTCGTGTAATTCTTGCAGCTTCCGATAATATTTCTATCGCTGCTTTCCCACTATATCCTGCATACGTATCTTGTTAGCTTGATCGACTTCTTCTTGTCGGTATTGGAAGAAATCCTCATTCTCCCACTCACTGTTACGTAGTTGCATGTGCACCACCTTTGGGAATATATGTTTGTTATAGGTTGTAAGATCCTAGGTTTTAAATGATCCCAAAAGATTCTTTAGGCAAATATATAATGTTCAGCGGAACCCCTTCGCGTGTGGTGTACGCCAAGGTTACGAAACCCGCATTCTTTAGTTTGTCTATGTTATTTGCCATTTTGATAAATATGTTTTTAGAATAATCTTTTAAAAGGTATACGGATTTCTTACCATTCTTTTTCCGCAAGGACGCTTACATAACTAAAAGAGTCTTTCTTATTAACCAATGGTGAAATTGTCCTATAGGGTGAAATTGCCTCATAGGGTGAAATTGCCTCATAAAGTGAAATTGCCTCATAGGGTGAAATTGCCTCATATAGTGAAATAGCCACATAGGGTGAAATTGCATCATAGAATGAAGTTGCCTCATAGGATGAAAGTGCCTCATAGGGTGAAATTACCATATAGGGTGAAATTGCATCCGACTTAGGTCAGATGAAAATTCGACATAGATCGGATTAATCCGACCTACATCGGGTTTAGGTCTAATGTTGGACACTTGGCGGACATGCCTGACATATGTTTGACATATGTCGGATATATGTAGGATTTATACTGGACATATGTCGGATGTATGTCGGATATAGTTTGGATGTATGTTGGATGTATGCCATACGGATGCGAAAGGAGAGAGAAGGACAAAGTATGGTGGAAGGAGGAGGGTTTGGGTTGGTTTACGTTGTTTGTAGTTAGGTGAATTGGTGTTGTCTGAAGTTAGGTTAGGTTAGTTGGACTTGTCAGGAGTTAGGCTAGCTAGCGTTGTTCGGAGTTAGGTTAGGTTAATTGGAGTTGTGTGGACTTAGGTTAGATAGCAGGAAAAATTGATAGGTTAGGTCAGCACCCTCCACATCCCTATATATCCCTCCACATACCTCCACATTCCTCTACATCCCTTCACCTCTACATCCCTCCGTTGCTTTGACTTAGGTTAAGTTAGTTCATGTTGTTTGGACTTAGATTAGGTTAGCCTGACTTATCTGGGATTAGGTCCACACAACTCCAACTAACCTAACCTAACTCCGGACAACGCTAGCTAGTCTAACTCTTGACAAGTCCAACTAACCTAACCTAACTTCAGACAACACCAATTAACCTAACTACAAACAACGGAAACTAACCTAAACCCTCCTCCCTTCACCATACTTTGTCCTTCTCTCTCCTCTCGCATCCGTATGGCATACATCCGACATAAATCCAAACTATATACAAACTATATCCGACATACATCCGACATATGTCCAGTATACATCCTACATATATCCGACATATATCAGACATATGTCTAATATATGGCAAGCATATGCTAGACATGTCCACCAAGTGTCCAATATTCGGACTAAATCCGACCCAGGTCGGATTAATCCGATCTATGTCGAATTTTCATCCGACCTAGGTCGGATGCAATTTCACCCTCTGGGGTAATTTCACCCTATAAGGCACTTTTACCCTATGAGGCAATTTCACCCTATGAGGCAATTGTATCCTATAAGGCAATTTCACCATATGAGGCAATTTCACCCTATGAGGCAATTTCATTCTATGAGGCAATTTCACCTTATGAGGCAATTTCACCCTATGAAGCAATTTCACCCTATAAGACAATTTCACCATTGGTTAGTAAGGAAGACTCTTTTAGTTATGTAGACGTCCTTGCGGAAAAGGATGGTTAGAAATCCGTATATTTTTTAAAAGGTTATTCTAAAAACGTATTTATCATAATGGCAAATAACATAGACGAACTAAGGAATGCGGGTTTCGTAACCTTGGCGTACATCACATGCAAAGAAGTTCCACTAAACATTGTATATCTGCCTAGTAAAGAACCTTTCGGATTATTTAAAACCGAGGATCATACAACCTACCACAAACATATATTCCCAAAAGTGGTGGACATGCAACTACGTAACAGTGAGTGGGAGAATAAGGATTCCTTCTAATACCGATAAGAAGAAGTCGATCAAGCTAACAAGATACGTATGCAGGATATAGTGGAAAGCCGCGATTAAAAGGTTGTCAGAAGCTGCAAGAATTACACGCAGGAATGGATCTGGTTGTCGGTGGAATCAAAGATTTTATATATAGAGACAAACTTCGGTACATTTTGCAATTCGAAAACCTAGACGGTCTCTATGTATCAAACTATTGGCTAGAAAAGGAGATAGAGGACTTGGGTCTCGATTTAAATTTTAAGCTGCGAATAAAATTAGATAAAATTAAAACCACTCCAAACAAACATAAAGAAAGGACTGTTTTTGTGTATAACTTTGTATTAAAATTAAGTTTAAATGGCTCCATGCTTGGCATTAAATATTTTAAAATTTTGTTATGTATAATGTCAGAATAAAAATTTTAGAATAGTATTACATTGTTCTGTATTTATATAGGGCTATGACGTTACCACGAAATAGCAGTCACACAGAGAGGGGTGCGCATGGACAGGGGTGCTCATTGGTAGGGGTGCGCATGGGGTAGAGATGTGTCTGGGTGTATACGAGGGAAGCGGAGGTTAACAGTCGCCAAGAATCTAATTCTTATTTGGGTGGTATCGAGTACTTGCCGGTGTATGTATCCAGATTAAAAAACACGATTTGTACACGCAGCTTATTAATAAAATTAGTTTAGTAAGCAAAGATGACAAGCGTTACGTCATCCCCGGAAGCATATCAACCGACACATGAGGGCATAAAGATATATGTCTAAGATAGTTGTTTATATTTGTATAGATTTTGTGAATTTATTGTTTATATTAATTTTAAGATTCTATAATTTTTGAGTTCTTTTCCCACCTTCCCTTCTTCCAAATCCTTCCTGCTTCTATCTTGGTGGACAGAGTATACGTGTTATCTCCACGTAGTGTTCGCTGGACACAGCGGTTTTAGATTTCTCAAGAAATGGTTGGTTAAAACATGTGTCTTGGGTAGCGTAAAAAAGGTTTTAAAGATGGAGTTAAATATAGATGGGCAAAAATTAGAGGTTAGGGTCTTTAAAAGGAGTAACTTTGTAAGGGGTGGTTCTATTTAAAATCTATTTACAGATTTGGACTCCCTAGAAAAATCTAATATTAGCTGATACAAAACAAGATATATTTATCTTAGAAAAGTGACTACCCCGTGTATAATAAATACAATATATCGCTTGTCAACAAAAAAGTTGCAGGGAAATTCAAAGACGAATTTAATGGGGATCTAGTATTAGAATTTGTTTGTAATAGGGCTAAGTCCTACTGTATTGTAAGCGCGTAAGACACGATTAAAAAGATTAAAGTAGTCTCACAAAGTATAGTTAAGAATATTAATGTAAATAGTTTTAAGGACATTGTACATATAATCCTGGTGCCCTTATGCATAGCATGGTGTATATTCGAAGTCATAAACACCAACTTTATACCCAATTAATTAATAAAATTAGTTTGTCGGGCTATTGGTACTAAATACACCTTAAATATTTGCTTAGATTGAAAAAGTACTAGAATTAGAATCCGCTCATTACTTTTATACAAATTTTAATCAGTTTGATATTAGGTAATTTTGCCGGGGGTGCTCCGATTAAAAAATGTCTAAAGATTCGGGCTCCCCAAAAAAATCTAATATTAATTGACACCAAACAAGACACATTTATCTAGAAAGAAACAAAAATAATCTTTTATATGTTCGCTAGAAGGTATGTGTGTAAAACGGTAAGACGTGGTCGGATTTTAAATCGATTTGCAGATTCGCATTCTGCGTAAAATTCTAGACTAATTTGATGTATCGCATGGCTAAAAATTTTTATAAGGACGGTCAGAAATCGTTGCTGGTAAAAAATCTTAAAATGAGGGTAGCTCCCTTGGAGATGATGTTACTTAAAAATTCCTAGAAATTTAGGTAGCTGAGAAAAATCTAATATTAATTGACACCAAACAAGATAGATTTATCTCGAAAGATGAGCTAGGGAGGCAGGAGGAAATGAGTGAGGAAATGAGGGATTCTGGAGAAAATGAGACGCCAGACTCGACTAAGTACTCTGCTGTTGGGTTCTTAGCAAAATAGGTTTACAAAATGCTACTACGCTCTAAATTATAACTACTTTTGATTATAATGTATAAACAAGTGCTTCTCCAAACAATATCGTATAAAAATAGGATTAGATATAAATGCTTTTGATATCGCCCAAAAGGGGCGGCGTCTGTAAGGAAGTAGGCTTGGCTTAGTTCAGCGTTTAATTAACATAAGAAAAATTATTATAAATTCAAATAAACATAAATAATAAAGGTGAAATTAAATGAATTAATAGTTAGGATGGCTTCAGATGACCTCATGGGGGCTGTGGAGCCAGAAGTAAACTGTATATACCATTTAATGGGGGTGTAGAGGTCTTCGGAAGGCTTCGGCTTTCTTCGGAAAGCTTCGGGAGTTGCTTCAGAGGCTCCGTGTGAACTTAACAGTGAAGATTAAGACAGATATATATATATATAGGTAGGCGAGGTCCAGACATCTTCGGTAATGTTCGGCAATCTTCGTGTTTTTAGGGGTGGGTAGACATTACGTTAAAGCAATTATGAACTGAAAATTATATGTACTTAAAAACGACTATTTACAAAATATATACAAAAGCAAAAGGTCAGAAGGTATTTGGTGTCTTCTGAAGTCTTCGGCGGCGTTGTGGGGTTGATGCCTCTACGGGGATGTCGTCCCTGTGGTAGAGCTTGACTGGTGTAATCACAATAACGACGTTGGTGCAGTATGGAATGGAGCTGAGCGTTCGTACGTGCTTGTTAATTGTGTGTGGATGTATTACGACGACGGCCTCCAGGTACGGCGGCGGATAGGGTAACGTTTAAGGCAGGACGCAGGCTATGAGGAGCACTGCGTAGGATTTCAGCGGGCTATGATGAGCACCACTTGGAAAGGGCTGCAGACTATGATGAGTACTGCAGGGGAGGACAATCCCAGGCTATGATGAGCACTAGGACTGATTTATGCAGAAATCAAATTCGTATTTATAGTCTTTAGGTCTCTATCCATCGTGTGTTGAAAAACGCTTATCAGAAAGTTAACCAATGAATTGCTTTGTTCGTTTTAGATTGTTAATTTTGATTATTCAAAATTTGAAAAATGTTATTTTCCAAATTCTTAGTAAAAGTTGTTCTGTGCTCAGCACGTGTACTCTGATATAGTCAAGCTTGTGTGTTGACGTTCACTTACTACATTGTATGTATTCATGCAGGTAACATTCCCCCCCGCTGAAGAGGGTAATGTAGTCTGATTGATGCGGGGTGGTGGTGGGCGTGTGGGTGCTGGTCGTATGTCTTTGGAATGTATTTTTATGTCTCCCCGTTCCATCCGGACCCAGTAGATGTTGGGTCCGGCTCTTCTTTGGATTGGGTGAGGTCCCGCCCATTTGGCTTCAAATTGGTTCCTTTTGGCGGGGTGGTTTCTGACCATGACCATTTCTCCAGGTGAGAACAGAGCGGGGTCCTCGTGTTGAGCGTATCTTTGTCTGAAGTGACGCTCGTGGTCCTGAATTTCCTGGATGCGGCGTAGTCGAGCTTCTCCCTGATTGTTAACTGGTGGGTGGTGAAGATCTCCCGGACGGGGCAGTTCGTATCCCAGTAGGGCATAGCTGGGCGTAGTTCCTGTAGCTGAGTTTCTTCTGGTGCAGAGGAAGTACATTATTTCCGGGAGTTTCTTGTCCCAGGACCGCGCGTCGTGTTGGGTTGCGAAGGCTCGTAGGGCTTTCTTGATTTCCTGGTTCCGGCGTTCCACTGGGTTCGCCTGGGGATGGAAAATTGGCGTGGTCCAGTGGTGACAACCCCAATGGTCCATGGTCCGGTCCCATCGTCGAGATATGTATTGGACCCCGTTGTCGGTAAGGATCGCTCTTGGGTATCCATACCGGAAAATAACCTCGTTCTTGAGTAAGTTGATTACTGTGGCTGACTTAATGTCAGGCGTTGGGAATGTCTCGACCCATCGACTGAACAAGTCGGTTATGACCAGAATGAATCGATTGTTCTGTCGTGAAGTTATGTATGGCCCCATGGTGTCAACGGATATGACCTCCCATGGTCGGACGGGTAGATGTGGTCGGAGGGGTGCCTTTTGCTGATATGGTCCCCTTTTCGTGGCAGCACAGGTCCAGCAGTGTTTTATATATTGTTTCACCGCGTCGTTGACTTTGGGCCAGAAATACCTCTCGCCGAGAACGCGGAAGGTCTTGTCGGAGCCTGGATGTCCAGCCAGGTCATGGAAAGCGTGCAAGACGTCAGTCTGTGCATCGGGGGGTACCAGAAGCCGGTTCTGTCTGGGGTTACATCGCCAGAGATAGCCATCTTCGACTACGAAGTCTTGTAGGATCTTTTCCTCGTGTGGATTTTGGGGACCTCTTTCTTGTACGTGGAGCCATTCTTGGGTCATCCGCCCAATGACTTCGCTGTTCTTTTGCGCAGTCTGTATTTGCTCGGGAAGGTCCACTAGAGCCACGTAGTTGGCCTGGAGATGGCTCGGATTGTTTGGGGGTAACAAGCGGTCTTCGCTGGTGACCTCTTCGGGGATGTCGGTGTTGTTGGGGTGGCGTGACAGATGGTCCGGTAGTTCGTTTTGAGCCCCGGGACAATGTTGGATGTCAAAGGAAAATTCCTGTAGCAATAAGGCCCAGCGGGTGAGTTTGGAGCGGGTATCTTTAGTTTTATTTAACCATAACAGCGCACGGTTGTCTGTGCGAAGGGTAAAAGGCTTATCCTCCAAGTATGGTCGGTACTTCTTGACGGCCCAGATTACTGCCAAACATTCTTGCTCGTTTACGTGGTATTTCTTTTGTACTGGACTGAGTTTGGCACTGGCGTAGCTGACAATGTTTCTGGACTCTTCGGTTTCTTGATAGAGGACAGCCGCTATGCCCGTTCCACTGGCGTCGGTTTGTAGGTGAAGGGCTTATTGAAATCTGGTCGGTGGAGTTTCAAAGGCTGGCTAATGGCCTGTTGGATGGCTTGGAAGGCCTGTTCAGTGTCGGGGGTCCACTGGAAGCGTTGACTGGTTTTAAGTAAGTTAGTTAGCGGCGTTTGGAGGTCCGCACATCGCGGGATGTAGTCTCGAAGCCAATTGGTAAGGCCGAGGAAGGACCTTAATTGTCGTCGGTTCGTGGGTCGATTTGCTTGTTGGATCTGTTCCACGTGTTTCCGTATAGGTTGGTTACCATCGGCGGTTATAACGTGGCCCAGGTATTCAAGGGTTTGTACCCCAAAGCTGCATTTCTCTAGAGCCAGGTGCAGTCGATGTTGTTCGAGCCTTTCTAGGACGAGTCGTATGTGTTGTAGATGCTCTTCCCAGTTGTTGGAGTAAATTATTAAGTCGTCCAAATATACGAGCACGAACTTGTGAAGGTAGCCTGCTAGTACTTCCTGCGTCATCAGCTTCTGAAAACTGGCTGGGGCATTTTTCAGTCCAAACGGCATGACGCGGAATTGGTAACTAGCTCCATTGGGCGTCGTGAATGCTGTTAGGGGTTTGGACTCGGGGTCGAGTGGTACTTGCCAGTATCCTGATTTGAGGTCGAGGGTAGTGAAGACGGACGCCGTGCCAAGGTCTCGTAGTGTTTCATGAATGATCGGTAGGTTCGAGCTTTCATCCTTGGTGATGGAGTTGAGTCGGCGATAGTCGATGCAGAATCGTGGTTTCCCATCTTTTTTTTCCACGATCACTATAGGGGAGTTGTAAGCGGATGTGCTGGGTTCGATGATTCGGTTGGCCAGCATATCCTCTATTTCGGCGGCGATGATAATTTTTTTCTTCGGGGAGTATCGATACGATGGCAATCGGAAGGGTGTGTGTGGGTTGGTTCGTATCGTGTGGCTGGTACTGGTAGTGGTGGTTGGTTGTGTTGGTCCGTTGACCACGGAGCGGAACTCCTCCAGGAGTCCGTAAAATGCGGGTTGAAATTTGTCCGGGAACTGGTGGACTGTGGTTTGTGGGGTTGGCCTGTTGGCGGGGATGGGTGTCGCCCTCCTGTTCCAGTGGAGTGTCTGGCGATTGTGTGACCCGAAATGTATGGATCCTCGCTCGTAGTCCATGACTGCCTTTTGGCGTCGGAGCCAGGATTGTCCCAAGATAACGTCTTCTGCAAGATTGGCTACTACCAGAAACGTTTCTTGGTCCGTCACTTTCCCGAGGGTGAATGGCGTGCGGAATTTCCCTTTTATTGCCATTTTGCACCCTGCTTGGGCTAGGTAAGCGGCGGCATGGTAAGGTTCTACCTGCGAGCCTGCAGGTATTTGATCCTCCTTGATCATGCACGCCGATGCTCCTGTATCTAGGAGTGCGTTGAGCGTTCTCTTTTGTATTGTGATGGGGATCCTTGGTAGGTCGTCGTGGGTGCTGTTTAATCGCGCCAGTTCGTTTGGTCCGGCCGGGCGGTGTGCTGGCGCAGCTCGGCCGGTGCGTCGTTTCCCGAATTTCTAATCGGGCAATCCCGGTGCCAATGCCTCTGAGGGCAGAAGTGGCACCTTGGTAATTGTTCTGTGGTGATGGGGCGTCTGGCCGCTGGTATGGGTTTGGCTGTCTTAGCGGCCGCCTCTTTTAACTTTTCCTCAATTCTCGTGAGGCGGTTGATCAATTCCCACAATGTTGTCGGTAAGTGACACTGGATTGGGGTTCTCAGTGTCGGCAGGAGGAGGTCCGTGAACAGCTGTAAGTCTCGGTTGGTGTCCAGTTTTAAGCGGCAGGCTTGCTGCACCTTTGTGCCTAAGAAGGCGGTCACGGATTGAGATGCCGTTTGTTTTTGCCCATAGTAATCGGCAGTTATTCTAGCCTGAATGGCTGGACTGTCGTATTTTTCTAGGAATATTTTTCTGAATTCGCTGTAGGTGGGTTGAAACACGGCGTATGCCTCCCACCAGGTGGCTGCTTGGCCTGTGAATTGAGTGGTATAGGTCTTCCACGAGCGTTTTTATTGTGACCATTCTGTCGGTCGGTTGGATTTGTTAAGCGCCACTGGGTTGTTGCAGTCCCAGAACTGTTGGTTGAGTGGCCTCTTGGGTTGGAGGCGGCTGGTTGGTGTCCGGCTGGACGTTGAACGTGGTTTGACTCCTCGTCTCGGGCATGCTGAAGGTTCTTGCAAGCGCGTTGTTTGCAAAATCTTCTTATGAAAACGGCCCAGACACGTTGGACGCCACTTGATATCGCCCAAAAGGGGCGGCGTCTGTAAGGAAGTAGGCTTGGCTTAGTTCAGCGTTTAATTAACATAAGAAAAATCATTATAAATTCAAATAAACATAAATAATAAAGGTGAAATTAAATGAATTAATAGTTAGGATGGCTTCAGATGACCTCATGGGGGCTGTGGAGCCAGAAGTAAACTGTATATACCATTTAATGGGGGTGTAGAGCTTCGGAAGGCTTCGGCTTTCTTCGGAAAGCTTCGGGAATTGCTTCAGAGGCTCCGTGTGAACTTAACAGTGAAGATTAAGACATATATATAGGTAGGCGAGGTCCAGACATCTTTGGTAATGTTCGGCAATCTTCGTGTTTTTAGGGTGGGTAGACATTACGTTAAAGCAATTATGAACTGAAAATTATATGTACTTAAAAACGACTATTTACAAAATATATACAAAAGCAAAAGGTCAGAAGGTATTCGGTGTCTTCTGAAGTCTTCGGCGGCGTCGTGGGGTTGATGCCTCTACGGGGATGTCGTCCCTGTGGTAGAGCTTGACTGGCGTAATCACAATAACGACGTTGGTGCAGTATGGAATGGAGCTGAGCGTTCGTACGTGCTTGTTAATTGTGTGTGGATGAATTACGACGACGGCCTCCAGGTACGGCGGCGGATAGGGTAACGTTTAAGGCAGGACGCAGGCTATGAGGAGCACTGCGTAGGATTTCAGCGGGCTATGATGAGCACCACTTGGAAAGGGCTGCAGACTATGATGAGTACTGCAGGTGGAGAGGACAATCCCAGGCTATGATGAGCACTAGGACTGATTTATGCAGAAATCAAATTCGTATTTATAGTCTTTAGGTCTCTATCCATCGTGTGTTGAAAAACGCTTATCAGAAAATTAACCAATGAATTGCTTTGTTCGTTTTAGATTGTTAATTTTGATTATTCAAAATTTGAAAAATGTTATTTTCCAAATTCTTAGTAAAAGTTGTTCTGTGCTCAGCACGTGTACTCTGATATAGTCAAGCTTGTGTGTTGACGTTCACTTAGTACATTGTATGTATTCATGCAGCTAACACTTTACTAAACCTCATATCTAGTTTTAATTCTAAATATTAAAACTACAGTTGCGTACGGGATTTGAGTAACAATAAGGACGCCTGAACTATTCATGATTCCTCAGAATTGTGTATACTTTGTTCAAGTATATCATAAAATACTTCAAACTAATTCCCGAATTACTGAATTAGCTAACGTAAAACACGCAATGTTTATAGAGTGTTTTCAGAACGCCAAGTAATACCCGTTTAGATAAAAGTTTACAACATATCTACTTGGAATTTATTGATCCTTGTACTGAACTGAAGCAAATCACAGAATATTATGAGTAAGAACGATGGTTAATGCATTCTATATGAGGCATTACGATGTTTTCAAAAGTCATACTAATCTTGATGTAAGTCGTACTTTTATCGATTTCGTAGGGAACAAATGATGTAGAACGTATAAAAAACATCGCGTTAGTAATAATTTACTGGTCGTGTTCTGAAATTTTGATTCAAAATTGTTTTAATGGTCAATGTAAATTGCATTTTTTAATAATGTGTTAAAAGTAAAGGCTGGGGTTTAATAACAACCTACCGGACGCACTCTGAGACTTTATGCTAAAACGTCATTTTCTTATATCTTAATGTAATTTTTCTACGTTTTAACGTCAATTTCTGATGCTTTTAAAAATCGTTTAATATCAATATAAATAATATTTTTAGACAAATTTGTTGTAAACTTATTCTGTAGTGTGAAACATTGCATTTAACAATTTATCTGTTGCTTTCCAAGATTTGTCCCAAAACGTCACTTTTCAAAGTTTCAAACAACATTTTTGGACGCTTTTATAAATTTCCTAAATGTCGATTTTAATCGTGGTCTTTAACGATTTCTTCAAAAATATACTTTACGGAAAGTATAAAATATTGTTAACTCACTTGTTATTTGTTTGAGATTTTGTCCCAAATTATCATCTTTCTACATTTTAAATTCAATTTTACACCTTTTCAAAAATTGTGTAAATGTCAATAAATAACAAATTTTTCGACGATTTCATCAGAAACAAATGCTGTAGAACGCGTGAAACACCGCATTTAATAAAAGTTCACAGTCGTTTACAGAAACTTTTCTCAAAACATAATTTTTCGCTGTTTTAGTAGTATTTTTTGAAGTTTTCATAAATTTTCTAGATGTCGATGTATATCGTGTTCTTTAATGATTTCTTCTGTTATGTAGCAGAATTGTCATCAGCGGAAAAATAACCTTTTTTGGAAAACACTATTAGTTACCATTTATGCAAAGTAAAAATTGGTTACGTTTCATACGTACGAAACGTATATGGAAACGACGTAGTTATACAACTCAAAGGATGGGCAAATATTATTAGCTACAACCTTGCCAGTGTTAATAACAAAGTGTGTTTTAGAGACGTTCATTATTATTATTTTGGATAGTGGTATAAAGAAACTTCCGTACTAACGGCTTAGAGTAACCATTGTTATAAAGAGTAATTTCCAGAGATCTGAGAATGAGAATCACATCAGCGTTTCTTCCAGAAAGTTTTTAACTCCTCTTTTGGCTAGAACTTTGAAACAACCTAACGTTCACATTGCTTTTAGCTATGAAAAATCAGTAAAAAACTTGTTTACTAAGTTGAAAGTTAAAACCGATAAACTGTTTAGTAGCAACAACATCTATAAGATAATTTGTTCATGTAATAAAACTTATGTAGGTACTTCTAGTCATTGGCTAAAGAATAGACTAATTCAACATAAGTATGATGCAAAACTGAGAAAAAACAGTAGTGCTCTCGCACAACATGTAAAAGTCACTCATCAATATATATATATATATATATATATATATATATATATATATATGTATATATACATAAATTACTATAGCTTTGGACTACTTTGATTATTATTTAGGAATTGGTTATCGGGGTTGTAGTTAATTAGGGCAAATTAAGAACTCTTTTTTGATCGATTCGAGCTTTCAAAAATTTTATTTTCTTCTTCAGGAAACTGCAAATATGTATAATTACAAGATGTAATTAAAATATTTACTTACGATCTAGAGTCCAATCTTAAATGTAAGAAGCATAAAACTATTTAAAGAAAACGACTATTTTAGGGTTGACATTTAAAGCTAATGACACATACTTGATGGATAATTAAAACGGGACAGTTATTGCATTACAATGAAGTTGCATTAATAAATAAATCTAAAAATACATTGATGTATATAAGGGGTGTTGTTATGAAAATTAAATAAGTTATATGAATTAAATTATGATTATAGACATGTGATAAATTAAGATAATAAAATTTTCGAAAACTCGAATCGATCAAAAAGTTCTTAATTTGTCCTAATTGAATACAACCCCGATAACCAATTCCTAAATAATAATCAAAGTAGTCGAAAACTATAGTAATTTATTCATCAATATGCGGTTCTACCAATTTATCCGCTTTACTTACGGAAATGAGGCTGTTGCAATTCTCAAAGATTGGGCTAAACTAACAACGAAGCTTGCTGCTATTAAGAATCGACGTATTTTTCTTCTCACGTGCCGTACCAATAATCTACAACCTAAACACATTACTACATCATTAAAATGCATAGAAAATCTTTTGATCTGTCATTCAAGTAAAACCAGAAACTTAATTTTAAAATTTCATGAATCTTTAATAGGAAATCGTTAAATTTAGAAATTAGAATAACACATGACAATATTAAAATTTTAGATACATAACTAAATAACTCGATAAAAGCTGCAAATATTATATCTGAATTTCAAATACGAATGTCCTCACACTACAATAAAATTTTCTCTAATATTAAAAGGAACAACATGAAGAAGAGAGCAATTCTGAAAATGATGGAAACTAACAAAATTTCGATTCCCAAAAGTTGGTTTGTGAATCTTTCCACGGTCAGTATCCCATTAGATATTCAGAATTTTATGGCGCTAGACCCTAAGTTTCACTATCTGAGTGCAATAGTCTGATCTAGGTCTACTTTTACCTCCTTTTTTCCTATCTCTGCTTGTAATATATCTCGTACTATTCCCCAAAAATGCTTTATAACGTATCCTGCTTTTTTATTTATTAAATTTTTTTTTGTTTTCTACAGATATCTTTATTCACCTACTATTTCTATAACCTCTTTGTTATTAACTTGTCTGTCCATGCTGTTATCTTTGTAAATCTGAAGCACAACATTCCAAAAGGTTTCTGCCGTCTTTCTGTCTGCTTTTCCTACTGCCTCTCTTTCATATACGTACTATGCGGTGCTCCACACACATGCTTTCAACAGTTTTCTCCTTGTTTCTATGTTTGTTGTTTTCGAACATAGCCGCTGCTCTTGCTTGTAAGTAGTATGTGAAAGGGGTTAAGCAGCCTATGGCTACCAAGATCCCCCAACATTTGAGCATTTGCCGAATTAATAGTTTTCCAATATATACTTTCGCACAATCAACATTAGTTGAAAATTGTAGTTGTTTACAATAATCATAAGATTTAAGTGCAATTATTTTTTTCGTCATTGGGTTTTCCTTCTTGAAACTGGTTAGACGCGTACCTTCACATATTTATATTCTGAGCTGGTCTACACTGCATCCTGAAATTCCCACAGTCTAGATACAGCTCGGTTCCCCTTATGTTGTTTCCTAATTATATGTCCTATTTCACTAAGATTTAGTGGTATGTGAAGAGGGTTAAGCAGCTTGTGACTACGAAGTATCCCCCAACACATAGACACTTGCCGAATTAATAGTTTTCCAGGAATCCTTTTGCACAATTAACGTTATTTGAGATTATTGCAAAACCAATACTTCTAGTTGCTTATAATAATAATCACCAGGTTTAAGTACAGTTATTCTTTTGTCATTAAGTTGCTCCTGCCTCTGGCCAGCGAACGTCGTTGATCCCTACTATGTCTAGTACTAACCTATCCGTTTCAATTCTCAAGGTCTATAGCTTACCATCTTGCTTCGTACTTTTGACATTCTACGCTCCGACTCGCAAAATGTTTCCTGCTCTTCCTTTAAACTTTTCGATCATATCCTCCAAAGTATTCCCCTTCCGGAGATCCGGATGGGGGACTATTTTAACTCCAAAATCTTTTACCTTAGAGGATGTCATCATGTCACTTACAATTTAAGTACGATGTGTACTTGGGAGGTAATGTGGTTGTTTCCCGTTGCCTTCGACATGGCAATAATGTCTCTTAGAATGTCATGCCGATCCCTACGGCCTCTGCCACTTTAAGTACCGAAAAATCTGCTGCCCTCTTTCGGGTACCTGTCATAGTATGATTCCTCACTAGAGACGCTACTACTTTGGTTGAACTTGTAGTTGGACTTTTTAGATTACTGCAACGCGGAAGCCGTTCCACCCGTTCTAGTAATCTAGATCTTCTTCAAGGTGCAGGTCCAATCGGAATGGTTGAACAGTGCATACTATTAAAAAATAATATTTTTAAAATAGTTATCTACAAACTTTTTGCCGTCTGTTAAATGATCTGCTCCACTCGTCTTCAAATGCTAGATGCGCCACTGCTCTAAGAGTGTTCTAACGAAGCTTAGAAAACAAATAAGAACGCGACATTCAGCGGACTTCCTTTAAGGCGTCGCCGTGGATCAATGTAGTAAGCGTAAGGCTACGGATCCCAAGGTCCCGGGTTCAAATCCCGACACGGCCGACTGCTTGAAAAATGACAGGTGAGCATTTTTCACAAAAATTACGCCCTCGTTCGGATGAGAGGTTAAATGGAGGTCCCGTGTGTGAGTGTTGTCACGCACGTTAAAGATCCCTACCTTGCCTGGAATGGCAAGGGTTCGGCAAAATTCTAAATTTCCAGGTAACAAAAAACTCGCCTCCTGCCCAATGTAGTACCTACAGGTGGAGCATTGGAAATGTAAATGAACGGACTTCCTTTAAAATCATTAACAAAAAATTTTTAAATCTTCTAATTTTTTTTTGTGATTGTGAAGGTTTTTGCATTGTTGGTCTTTCCTTCAATATTCTATAACAACTTGTATATTGCAACAAAAAGGCTTCTTCAAAATGAATTACTACAAAAATCAGTTAGTAGTAAATAAAATGAAATTCTACCGTCACAGTATTGAGACCGAGTTTTCCACAACTGTGTAGCCTCAGGTCTTCGAATTAATAGCACGTGCATAATACTTGATCTATTTTAGTTACATATAGTTTTCCAAAAGGCTACATAAAAGGCTCTAGTGAGCAGCAATGAAAGACAAGAGAACCTGTTACAGGCCCATCGGGAAAATATCTATTACTCAAAAAGTACTTCTTTTTTGCAGTACCCCAAAATCAATTAATACATAATATCCAATTTGATATCCTCTAACGAAAGTTTGTTAGGATGGGGTGGAAGCTTCATTCTACGTAGGTTAAAGTTTTTAATTTGTTGGTTTTTGATTGATTTGAGTTTTAGATTGTTTTCCACTTATATAAAAACCTTTTTTTGCCTTTAGCTTGGGAATCTTGAATTTATAGTTAACTAAGATACTTCGCATACTTTAAATTACTAAAAATAAAACAAGCAGTTTACTATTACAACAATTTATTTTAGCCGAAGACATTATAGAAGACTTATAAGTATAATTATAAATTTATTAGTCTACTGAAATGTACAAGCAAAAAGAAGTTAAATACAGCAATTTATACCATAAAGAGTTAATTTCGTATCGTTTACAATTAATGTAATATACTATACAGACTCCTGAACTAACCCTTTGTAATCTAATGCGAATTGGGTTAGTGTTTTAGGAAAAAGGTTGACCATAAGATCATTTAATTTGTCAAAGCGTATCGAATGATCTTTATATAAATCGAAGATATCTTGGACTTTGATTGCGATATGATTTTGATATTCTTTAGATAAATCGCTCTCGATAACTGTCGCTTAGTTTGCTGTAATCTGAAAACATAAATCTTTAGACATAAACTATATTTAGTAATTTTTTGCAATCTTAACAAAATAACATAAAATACAATTGAAGTTTGTGAAAAAGTTACCACAGTGCATACCCATCGAAACGTATCATGCAAAACGGATTATACACAATAACCGATTACGTTTGAAATCATGATTTGAAACACCTTGATTTAAAATTGCCATTATTAAAAAGATAACAATTAAAATACTTATTATTTGTAATTGATATTTGTCGATATTGCAATTGTTGTAAGATGTAGAAGCAAAGCATAAAATGTCTTATATACACGATCATTGTGGCATCACGTAGTAGCTGCAACCCTTGAACCGAGCAATAAGTATATGACATGCAAATTGGTGTACGCTAATGTGTTGCTTCATAAACATAGACGGTTCCGTGGTGTAGTTGGTATGCGTGTGACTACTACGCTCAAGGTCTCGCGTTCAAATCCCGCCACGGTCCGCTTGAAAAATGTTAAGCAAGCATTTTTCACAAAAATACGCCATAGTTAGGATGAGAAGTAAAATGGAGGTCCCATGTGTGGGTATTGCTACCAACGTTAAATATCTCTACCTTGCTTGGAACAGCGAGGGTTCGGCAAAATTCAAAATTTTTCAAGTAAAAAAATTTCACTTACTGGATATTGTAGTACCTTCAAATGGAGCATTAGAAAATCAAATGCAATGTCAGATACATCTGGGCGATTCAGTGGCGTAGTTAGTATGTGTGTGACCCTATGTTCAAGGTCACAGGTTTGAATCCTTACGAACCGCATGAAAAATATTAGGCGAGTATTTTTCACAAAAATACGTCTTCGTTAGGATGAAAGGTAAAATGTAGGTCCCTCGTGTGGGTATTGTCACGCGTGTTAAAGATTCCTATCTTGCTCGGAACAGCAAGGGTTCGGCAAAATTCAAAATTTTTGGGTAAAAAAGATCTCGCTTACAGGCCATTGCAGTACCTTTGGATGAAGCATTTGAAAATCAAATGTAGCGTCATTAACATCTGGGCGACTCCGTGGCGTAGTTGGTATGTGTGTGACTACTACGTCCAAGATACCGGGCGCAAATCACAACGAACAGCATTAAAAATGCTAAGCGAATATATTTTACAAAAATACGGCCTCGTTCAGATGAAAGATAAATGTAGGTCCGGCGTGTGGGTTTTGTCACGCGTGCTAAAGATTCTTAACTTGCTTGGAATATCAAGGTTTTGGCAAAATTCAAAATTTTCAGGTAAAAAAACTTGCTTCCTAGCCAGTGTAGTACCTACGGGTGGAGCATTGGAAAGTTAAATGTAGTGTCGTTAAATGTTTTTAAATAAGAGCAAATATAAGAAAAATCGAGTAGTGTACATGGTGGTTGAAGAAATATAATAATCTATAGGAACACTGTGGCACGATTTAAATAAAATTAAATAAAAACCCTTAACCACAAAAAATATTTAAATTACTAGATACGTATTTCGACCACTATGTGGTCATCATCAGTAGGAAAAAAATACATATATATATATATATATATATATATATATATATATTAGCTGTATAATTTACTATATTTTGCTTTAAACACTATCGAGGATATTCTCCTCACCCGCAGGCTGGTGTTCTCAACAACAATTCACTTGTTTGTTGTTGAGAACACCAGCCTGCGGGTGAGGAGAATATCCTCATTAGTGTTTAAAGCAACAATATAGTAAATTATAAGCTAATATATATATATATATATATATATATATATATATATGTATTTTTTTTCCTACTGATGATGACCACATAGTGGTCGAAATACGTATCTAGTAATTTAAATATTTTTCGTGGTTAAGGGTTTTTATTTAATTTTATTGAAAAAATATACTTAACTCAAACGGTTTAGAAAAGGGATTTGTTTTTAGAAACTGCAAATCCATCACTATCTTGACATCCAATTGTTAATGTACGAGGATTATTTTTAGGTTCGTTCGAGAATGAGAAGAGATTGTTGTGCGATCGTCTTTTTGCCCACGTACCTGCTCCCAGAATTCCTTGAACACATTTAGAAGTTTCTTGCTGCTGCTGTATCGTTTGCCTGCGAGCTGAACTTTAGAAGTTAAGAATGTTTAAGGAAATTGAGTATTTTGCCGACTGTAAGATGCAATGTGTAATTTGATTCTTGAGTACAAGAAACTCTGCAACAGCAGAAATTCACCGTCAGATTTAAGAAGTTTAAAGTGATATTGCCTATGAGTAACAGTAAAGTTTTTGAAAAAGGGCGATAATATTCAAGCACGGTAGGATTAATGTGAACGATGAGGAGTATTCTGGCGGATCTTCGCTGATTTCTGTATATTTGATTCATTATGAGGACCTACGATTTACGATTTCGAAGTTATTAGTTGACTTTCCACAGGTTTCAAAGTCAATTCTGTTCACCACTGTTTTGGAAAAACTGAATTATCAAAAATTGTGTGGGCGGTGGGTTTCAATATTGTTTTCTGACGACCACAAAGCGAAAAGGTTGTGTTTTATCGCTTTTGATTTGATATAATCAGGAAGGAAATAAATGTTTGAGCTACATCGTTGCGGGAGATGAAACGAGTGCGTCACGAGACTTCTGAGTTCAAGCTACAGTCATTGGTATGGCGGCATACAGCGTCGCTTATAATAGTGAATACCAAACAAACAATTTCAGCACGAAAGATCATGGCAACTGTCTTTTGGGTCGGAAAGAAATTTTGTACTGGGTTTTTATGTTGAGCGGTTTTTGGAACATCTGGATCATCCAACTTACAGTCCAGACTTTGCTACCAACAATTTTTACTCGAATCGGTACTAAAATGAATTCCTTTGTGGTCAGCGGTTCAGTGATGGCGAAGAAGTAAAAATTGCAGTCATGGATTGAACTTCTTCACAAGTGGCAGATTACCTTGACGTCAGATTTTAAAAATTCCTTGACCGGTATAGAAAATGTTTGAACAAATATGGAAATTATGCAGAAAAGTAGATAATAGTATGAAAATTACTAAAAAAAGTATATGTTTCAATGGTATATACAGTATTTTGCACTTATAACAATAACTTGCGTATTAGCAACTCTGCGATAAATTTTAGATTTGGGATTTGTGATACGTTAAACTATCCGTATACAATACTTCTGATATTAGAATTTTCATCAGTTTAATAGGTTTTTACTTTGTACTATACATAAGTGTGAAGTTAATTTATCATGAACATGTTATAGGGCGCTACCTTAAAAACAATTGCTACGTTACTGACTTACGACTGAAATATATTCTGATATACACAGAGATACCACACTATAGGTTTTAAATATAAATAGTTGGTTGTGCCTGTTTTACTATTAACATATGTTTTGGAACTATGACGTTCTATTAAAATAGAACGGAAGCACAACAGAAATTACTTCTTCATTCACCGAAGGCTCACTTTTCGTAAGCATGCTAAAGAAGGAAAGATACATTTTAATTGAAAAATATCACAAAATCATATTGCAAAGCCAAAAAATTATTGCGTTGAAAAAGGTTGGTGTATTAAACTGGAAAAGAATGTTATTGAAATGCTATCTCAATCACTATTCAGTATTGTTTATGAATCACTATCGCCGCCTTATCGATTTCGGTTGACGATAGATTACAGGAAAATATAAAAATCAAACTCTTAGGAGACAAGGTACACAAGTTCGATTGGTACTCATTCAGTTTGTTTCACGAACACTACCCAGAACAAAATAGCATAAAATGTTTTCAAGCAAAGTACTGTTTTTGGTTGCAATTTCAGCTTGTGCAATTGCTTCTGCAAAATTTATTGGCACGGTAAGATCATTAATATTATAAAACTGTAATCGAGGGACATTCTAGTACATGTAGATATATTAACGAAACATTTTTAATACACTTTTCATTTCTATATGACTACTATATACAAAATAGCAATGGAAAACTTTTTACTTTAACCACATATATGTTTTCTACAAACACCTCCTGGCTTTCAAGGTAAACAAGCATTGTTTGCTGCTTTTTTAGATCAGCTAAAATTTTACTGTCCGGGAAATCATTAATAATTTATTCTCAATACCGTAATCAGTGACGACTACGCATTTGTGTTTTATATAGTTGATTTTCTAAACTACGATATTAGTTAATAAGATGATATTATACCTATATACTCAGCTCAATAATAATTCCAAATCAAGTGAGTAGTCGAAAGATGAAAAACATAAAATCACGAACAGAATTCGAACTTGTATCCTTCCAGTTTGTACTTGGCATACATTACAAATGAGCAACAGGATCTGCTAATTCAACTAGACAGATGAACATACTTAAATGATTTGCGTAGCTATTGTATCCACTACATTTGATTTTCTAATGCTCCTTGCAAAGGTACTACATTGACCAAGAAGCGAGTTGTTTTGATCTGAAAATTTTGAATAATGCCAATCCTTTGCTGTTCCACGCAAGGTAAGGATCTTTAATGTGTGTGACAACATTCACACATAGAACCTATATTTTGCCTCCATCCGAACGAGGGCGTATTTTTGTAAAAAGTTCTAACCTAATATTTTTCAAGCGGTCCGTGACGGGACTTGAACCCGAGAGTTTAGGAATAGTTGTCATCCGCGAACCCATCTAAATCACGGAGTCGCTGCAGTTATTATAGAAACCTAACTCTCAATTAGCTATGGCAATTGTATCAATCATATCTAAATTCGTTAAGTTCTTTTGATTTTAATTCCCACTTGGACAAGGAGCTACACTCAAATCCACGGCTTAAGCCAACTATAAAATATAAATATAAAAGTAACTGCACTAGTGAAGTTTATTTTTATTACTATGATATTACTTAATCATATATTATTAAAATTTAGGATATTTTATACTAAGCTCAAATGATCATTTAAAATCGAATTTGTGATAGAAATTCAAAATGATATCCCTGTTTCAAAAAAGACTTGTACGCTCTCAACACAATTCATTTTTTGGTAATGTTATTTCAGATATTTTGTACACTCATTACATGCTAGTTTATTTATTAACGACAAGACTCAAATGCCACAATGATCGTGTATATGAGATATTTTATGCTTTGCTTCTACATCTTACGACAATTGCAATATCGACAAATATCAATTACAAATAATAAGTATTTTAATTGTTATCCTTTTAATAATGGCAATTTTAAATCAACGTGTTTCGAATTATGATTTCAAACGTAATCGGTTTTTGTGTATAATCCGTTTTGCATGATACGTTTCGATGGGTATGCACTGTGGTAACTTTATCACAAACTACAATTGTATTTTATGTTATTTTGCTAAGATTGCAAAAAATTGCTAAATATAGTTTATGTTTAAAGATTTATGTTTTCAGATTACAGCAAACCAAGCGACAGTTATCGAGAGCGACTTATCTAAAGAATATCAAAATCATATCGCAATCAAAGTCCAAGAGATCTTCGATTTATATAAAGATCATTCGATACGCAATGACAAATTAACTGATCTTATGGTCAACCTCTTTCCTAAAACACTAACCCATATCGCATTAGATTACAGAGGGTTAGCTCAGGAGTCTGTATATTATATTACATTAATTGTAAACGACACAAAAGTAACTCTTTATGGTATAAATTCCTGTTATTAACTTCTTTCTGCTTGTACATTTCAGTAGACTAATAAATTTATAATACTAATAAATAAATACTAAACTACTTGTTTTATTTTTAGTAGTTTAAAGTATGCGAAGTATCTTAGTTAACTATAAATTCAAGATTCCCAAGCTAAATGCAAAAAAGGTTTTTATATAAGTGGAAAACAATCTAAAACTCAAATCAATCAAAAACCAACAAATTAAAAACTTTAGCCTACGTAGAATGAAACTTCCACCTCCCTCCTCACAAACTTTTGTTAGAGGATATCAAATTGGATATTATGTATAATTGATTTTGGAGTACTGCGAGAAAGAAGTACTTTTTGAGTAATAGATATTTTCCCGATGGGCCTGTAACAGGTTCTCCTGTCTTTCATTGCTGCTCACTAGTTGTTAGAGCCTATAGCCTTTTATATAGGCTCTTTGGAAAACGATATGTAACTAAAATAGGTCAAGTATTATGCACGTGCTATTAATTCAAGGACCTGAGGCTACATAGTTGTAGAAAACTCGGTCTCAGGACTGTGAAGGTAGAATTTCATTTTACTTACTACTAACTGATTTTTGTAGTTATTCATTTTGAAGAAGACCTTTTCTTGCAATTTACATGTTATTATAGAATATTGAAGAAAAGACCAATAATGCAAAAACCTTCACAATAGCCAAAAAGAAATTAGAAGGTTTAAAATTTTTTTGTTAGTGATTTTAAAAGCATTCCGTTGAATGTCACGTTCTTATTTGTTTTCTAAGCTTCTCTAGAACAGTCTTAGAGCGGTGGCGCATCTAGCATTTGAAGACGGGTGGAGCAGATCATTCAAAAGGCGGCAAAAAGTTTGTAGATAACTATTTTAAAAATTATTTTTTATTAGTATGCACAGTTCAACTGTTCCGATTGGACCTGCACCATGAAGAAGTTCTCGATTACTAAAACGAGTGGAACGGCTTCCGCGTTGCAGTAATCTAAAAAGTCCAACTACAGGTTCAGCCAAAGTAGTAGCGTCTCTAGTGAGGAATCAGACTAAGACAGGTCCCCGAAAGGGGCAGCAGCATTTTCGGTACTTGGCAGAGATCGTAGGGGTCAGCATGACATTTTAAGAGACACTATTGCCATGTGGGAGGCAACGGGAAACAACCACATTACCTCCCAAGTACACAGCGTACTTAAATTGTAAGTGACATGATGACATCCTCAGAGGTAAAAAATTTCGGAGTTAAAATAGTCCCCCATGCGTATCTCCGGAAGGGGAATACTTCGGAGGATGTGATCGGAAAGTTTAAAGGAAGAGCAAGGAACATTTTGCGAGTTGGAGCATGGAATGTCAGAAGTACGAAGCAAGTAGGTAAGCTATAGAACTTGAGAATCGAAATGGATAGGCTAGCACTAGACATAGTGGGGCTCAACGACTTTCGCTGGCCATAGATAGGGACAACCTAATGACGAAAAAATAACTGTATTTAAACCTGGTGATTATTATTATAAACAACTACAGGTATTGGTTTTGCAATACTCTCAACTAATGTTAATTGTGCGAAACGATTCCTGGATAGCTATTAATTCGGCAAGTGTCTAAGTGTTGGGGTATACTTGGTAGCCACAAGCTGCTTAACCCGCTTCACATAACGCTGAATCTTAGTGAAATAGAACATATAATTAAGAAACAACATAAGGGAGACCGAGCTGTGGCTAGGCTGTGGGAATTTCAGGGAAAGGTGTAGACTAGCTCAGAATAGAAATAAATGAAGGTACGCGAGTTATGTATTCCCCAATTATCTATATGTATTGAATATATTGAATCTAATAGGAATTATTAGAAATTGTTAAATAAAGTATAAGTTCATTGCAACAATGTAATACAAGGATAACCCAGAGAGGTTATCGACAGTTCATAAGAACAGACATGCAACTTTGCATCCGAGAGGGCAGTGATACTGCAGGTGGCAAGTCACAGGCGGCTAACATACCGCAATTACTTAGAAATAAGATTGTTACAATGTAATATAGTATACAATTAAGAGAAAAGCAGACATGAGATCTGCAAGTTCCCACAGCCGTGTGAGGGGCAGGTTATTATAAAAAGCCCGGAAGCTCAAGGCCCGGCAGTCAGTCTTCAAACTCCACACTTCGTTGTTCAAGCTACTCAATTGAGTCAGTCTGAATATTACAGCTTTTGCATTGTTGTCTACCTAGACTACTCGCCTTAGTACAATTAATATCATTTTTGATTAAAGTTATTATATTTTACAGTTATTCAAAATTTCATGTTAATTTCTGTTTAAGAATCAATAAAGAATTGTTAAGAGTTTTCGGAATTGTTTTTAAAAACACCGCTTCAAAGGCCCAAACCTTAACTCGCGTCCAACCAGTTTCAAGACGGAAAACCCAATAACAAAAAAAATAATTGCTTTTAAATCTGATGATTATTATAAACAACTACAATTTTCAACTAATGTTGATTGTGCGAAAGTATATATTGGAAAACTATTAATTCGGCAAATGCTCAAATGTTGGGGGATCTTGGTAGCCACAGGCTGCATAACCCCTTTCACATACTACTAACAAGAAAGAGCAGCGGCTATGTCAGAAGACAACAGACATACAAACAAGGAGAAAACTGTTGAAAGCATGTGTGTGGAGCACCGCATAGTACGTCTATGAAAGAAAAGCATTAGGAAAAGCAGACAGAAAAAGGCAGAAGCCATTTGGAATGTTGTGCTCCAGATTTACGAGGATAACAGCATGGACAGACAAGTTAATAACAAAGAGGTTATAGAAATAGTAGGAGAATAAAGATATCTGTGGAAAACAAAAAAAAATACGATAAATAAAAGGGCAAGATGCGTTCTAAAGCATTTTTGGGGAATAGCGCAGAGAGAGTGCAGAGATAGGAAAAAGGAGGTAGAAGTAAACCTAGATCAGACTATTGCACTCGGGTAGTGAAATTTGCAGACTGTGGAAATTTCAGGGAAATGTGGAGGTTAGCACAGACTAGGAAACAATGAGGGTACGCGCTTAACCAGTGCCAGGACTGAAGACCTAATGATGATGCACAACAATAAAATACAATATTGCAAAAAATAGTTAAGTACTTACATCATACTCCTGGTTTTAAAGTACTTAAACTTATCCCAAACAACAGTAAAATCTATTTGTTTTGCACAATCAGATTCAATGCTTAAAATGGGGAAATCATTTAATCTTATTTAATTCTATTTAATTTTGAAATTTTGGGATAGGTGGACTATATATTATTCGATGCATGAAGTGATAGAAGTTCCTCAGTGGCAATTTTATCATCTTTTGTTACATCTTTCAAAAATGAACTAAATGATTTATAGCCTTCAATTGTGTCAGTAGTATTTAAATCTTTTGCGTAAAATTTCATTAAAACTGAAACACTATCAACGTTTTCATCTTCTTGCCCATTTAAAATTTTTTCAATCGTTAAACAAGAGAGCTTTTGAGAAATTTTTAAAAATCTTTAAATCTGCTTGTTATAGTTTGTATAAATGTATCTAATATAAAAAAACATTGATTTAAAACTTTTGACTCTACATAATCAGAAGCCAACTTATCATAAAATCTTTTAATTTTTCGAGGTGTAAAAGTTTGGAAATCAGTGGCAGTATTACATTTTGAAGCGATCTCTTTTGCTAACATTTCATATTTTCAGAACGTGTCGTTGTTTCTCTTATCCTTTAACTCTTTCGTAGCTGCATGTATGAAATTTCCGCTATTGAAAAATTGACTTCAGTTTTTTGTAAATAATTTGATAATATAAAATTTTTGATACATTTTTTTCCAGAACAGCAAAAATTTACACTTGCAAGTTTCTATATAGCGTATGAGTCCATTTGCCTCTGCAACTTGTTTAACGTCCACGTTGATTACCTCGCCCTCAACTACTTTTAAAAGTATCTCCTGTATATTAGATATGTTTAGGAAAATTGAATCAACTGCTCTTTTATGACTGGCCCAACGGGTGGTAGATAATTTCTTTAGTGATATATTTGTGGATGTGGGTGCAGTCTACACAGCCTGGTTATGCTCAGCCCGTATCTTTTCAAAGAGATTTAACCTTGGAAAACTTTCTGAAAAGTATACGCCAAAAAATAGTTTGGCTTCAATGCATGTAGTAATAGAATCTACGCGAACTAAATTTAAATTATGAGCACAACAGTGCACGTAAGTCGTTTCTGGTACAATTTGCTTGATTCTTTTTTAAAGTCGCCAATGTGACCAGATATAACGCCGGTCCCATCATACGCTATATCTATATTTAATGAATTTAATTCTTTTGGCACAGCATCAAAATATGATTCTGTCGAACCATTGGAAATTTCCATAAATTTTAAAAATCGTTCTTCCGGAAATCCATTTCTCCAATAAAGCAGAGTGATAGAGACAATTGTTCTTTTTTTAATATATCGTGAATCGTATCCAAAATTAAAGTAAACTACTTTGCAAAATTAATCTCATATATAATTTTTACGAAAACTTCTTTAGCCATTAGCGTAAGAATTTCGTTTTGAATTATGTGACATGGGTATTTAGCATTTCGTTTTGCATTAGTAAAATTTTCAGTTATAATCACGTCGTACTTTTTAAACAAATCTAAAACTTCTAAAAAGTTTTCCTTACTGCTACTTGTATTACCTTCATGGTACCCCCTAAAAAATAAGTTTTGTTTCGATAAATATAATATGATATCAGTTATTCTCTTTAGAGTTTCCCTGTTTACCTTTAGTTGAGTCTTTTGTTTAAGATGCTCCTCAATTACAGTGCTATTTTTACTGTGGATAATTTAGTTAAAATAAACTTACTATGCTGCCGTTGATGAGTAGTGCTATTTTGGTGTAATTTAATTTTATCCGTGCCTTTTTTATAATTTGCAAATTCTTTATTAGGATCTGTCCAAACGAACCTTTTTTATATCAAACGAAAAGCAAAAGAAACGAAGCATTTTCTTTGCACGGGGAGAACAATCCAACCAATCCCGAATAATGATAGTAGAAAGTAACAATTATAATTATTATCATTTATGTGCTTTTCCAACGAAAGTTACTAGCACATACCAAGTTATCATACCCACAACCAAATTCCTATCCTTAAATGAACTGAGATATGGTTATACAAACCAAACATGTACTGAGGTAACACCAAACCAATACTTATGCTAATCGATGACGACAACAACCATTCAAGAAGACAGCCCTTGCGAAGTATAATTATTAAAATTTTCAAATCATTACCAAAACTGTGAAGCCAAACCAGAGCAAATATCCAACATGAAAATTTAAAAAGTTACAGAAAACAAATGGATAGCAATTTTCCCAACAGAAGTAATAGCAACCATCCATTGCAAACAAGATGAAAACAATCTAGCATTAATCGGAAGCAAATTAATTACCTTTAAAGAAGACTGTTATGTAAAATTAAAAGACGAAGTAATCAGAGTTTATCAAGATCCCATAGCAACAAAGAAACTTGCAAACCTACCGGAACTACAGTTCAAGATAGAACAACAAGAAGACAAAGAAATAGTCAAGAAACCCATGAAGCTAGAGCATCTAGACTTAGACGACCTCAACCACGCCATGAAATTAATGGAAAGTTACAAGGAACATTTAAGTGAACCCAAAACGCCAAAGTTACACTATGACAATATAAGCGTTTGAACAATTGTGTTAATTATTCTAATAATTTTTCTAATTATATATGTATTTTACAAAATGTATCTTAGATATAAGAATAAAGGAAACACTATCAGATTTAAGGAAACAAAGAGAAATAAAGAAACAATAAGTGTACCCTTAGAAACAATGAATTTTAAATAATGAAATTGAATAGTGAATTTTATGTATTTAAAAATTAAGCAAAACCTTAATACGGTGGGAGGAGTTATGTATCCCCCAATTTACCTATATATTATGCTGTAATAAAGGATTGTTTAAAGATGTACTTTATAGTAAAGGTCGTTTAGAAATGAGAAATCATCATAGGAAGCAGAAAACTGCATTTATTTAGTAAAGAATTGAGAAATAGAAATAGTTTGTAAATAGTAAGCAGTCAACACCCTGTATATAAAGTATAGATAGTTTTAAGCGACGCAGATAGACATAGAAAGACGCATAGTTACCGTAAGAAACAAGGAAGACGTGCATTAAGTAGATAGTAAATATTTAACACCATGTAGATAAAGTTTTAGTTAATTTAGGTAAGGCGAATAATGATATTTTTCAGTGGAAGCACGCGTATTTTATAAGTAAACATAATAAAGTGTAATTAAGCACGCATTCAAAAGAGTTCCAGACAATTAGGCTAATACTGAAATAAGAAATACAGCTTCAGGAAGCATAATGTAAATGCGTGCAAGTAGTTAAGAACTTTGATAAAAAGAGGTGATTAAAAATTGCGTAATAACATGCAGATATGAAAATTAAAAGTCGAATTTCATCAGTTGTTTATGGAAAAGCGATTAGATTCGTCAAAACACCGCATGTTTGATAACGAAAACAGCTGCGAGCAGGTCACAATTATTTGAAAGCATAGAAAATTACATCAGAAACTACTTCAAATGCAAAAATTTGATTGGTTATAATGAGCGACGGGTTTGTAGACCATACCCACTGACGGAGTAGGAGGTCAGTGATATATTAGCAGGTACAGTGATAACGAAGTTAGTTTTTAACTCAACAAAGGCCGAAGTGCGTTACTATGAAATAAAATGATACGTAATAATAATTCAAAGTGAAAAATAGTATAAGTGCCAAGATGAAAATTACGATTGCCGATTAAACGTAAGCAGATTTAGGGAATTTATTTAAACTAAAGCACATTAATAATAGGGCTTCTAAAGCCGGGGAGAAAAATCCAAGTTCTAAGTCCGGGGAAAATAAACTACGATTTCCGAGTCCGGAGTATGATAATCCCATTCTAAGTTTGGGGAAATTGATAAGAAGTAATAAGTCTGAATGAGATGACAATAAATTGGGGTGCATAAGTATAAGTTAATAATGGTAGTCCAGAGGGTGATGGCAATAATTTAAATGCAATGGTTCAGGCGTGTGGATAAACAATATTTTGAATGGACATGTAATAATCCTGAATTGGGGGAAAATAATTTTTATTCAAATGGATGGCTTAATGCATGGGAAATATTAGCTGATGCATCAATGCGAAGAAAATAGACCAGGTTAGATTTTAGTTATAAGACATTATTTTTCTATATTTTTTATTTTTATTTGGATATCGAATTTGCTTAATATAAATTAATGTGAAGAAGTCCACCAAAACAAAGGATTTGAATACGCATAAAGTGCGTGATATGATAAGAGGTTTAGAACGTTCCACATTTTTTTTTTTATAAAGATAATAGGTTTTTTGGTGACTTTGGGTTTGATAAAAAAGGTATATGATTTTGATAAATGAGATTTACAACATTAATTAATTGAAAAGTGTATTTTAAATAATTTACAAAAACTGTACATAATATTTGTTTCATTATATAGAATCGAATTAACTGAATTTTATAATTCCAAATAAATGCTTGTCGAGGTCATAAGATAAAGTTAATGGGAGTGATTTGTTAATTTAAACAATCAAGGAGGAACTATAAGTTGAATACGAAATTGATAACGAGTAAGGCGGTAACATATCAAATTTTGTTATTGGTCGACAAGGTAGTTTCAAGATAAAATCCAGTTCAAGTCCTGGAGGGAGTTTATAGCAATAGAAATAAGACAGCCCAACGTCGGAGAACAATAATTCCAATTCTTGTTTAAACATAGCAATATAAATATGGTCGCCAAACGATGGGGCGAGAATAATTTAAGGAGCATAGCAATATATATGTATATATATATATATATATATATATATTGAATAATAGAATTTAATAGGAATTATTTGAAAGTGTTAAATAAATCATAACTGAATTGCAACAATGTAATACAAAGATAAACCAGACAGGTTATTAACAGTTTATGAGAACGGATATGCAACTTCGTATCCGAGACGACAGTGATACTGCAGGTGGCAGGTCATAGGCGGTTAAGATATGTAATTACCTAGAAATAAGATTGAAACAATGTAGCAAAGTGTAAAATTAAGAGTAAGGCAGACATGAAATCTGCAAGTTCTCACAGCCATGTGAGGGGGTAGGATTATTATAAAAAGCCCGGGAGCTCAAAGTCCGACAGTCAGTCTTCGAACTCCATACTTCGTTGTTCAAGCTCCTCAATAGAGTCAGTCTGAGTACTACAGCTTTTGCATTGTTGTTTACCTAGACTACCCGCCCTAGTTCAATTAATTAACTAATTTCGATTTAAAGTTATTTTATACAGTTATTCAAAATTCCATGATAATTTTTGTGTAAGATAAATACATTGTTAAGAAGTTTGGAAACGTTTTTAAAAAACATCGCTCCAAAGGCCCGAACCTTAACTCGCGTTCGCCGTGAGATAACTTGGTCTTATTAAATAGCTATCCCGCTGCATACGCACAAGTGCAAGATTGGAACGCGCTTCTTCAATTGGAAATCGAGGGTAAGTTTTTTGTGTACTTGTCTTGTAGGTATTTTTCCTTTATTTATAAAACCACTCGATATCTTTAAGCCGCGGTTTTTTATTTTAATTCTAGATTTTCAGATGCAATACAATACATAGAACTAAGAAATCTGGTTGGAAATACAAAAAAAAGCGCGAAGATAAATGAGAAAACTTATGACAGGTCATATGAATCGGAAAAGTGATCTCAGTCACCTTGGGTTTCTGATGCTTCGGTTTCTGAAATATTTTAGACTCAAAAGCAGCAATATCTGGTGTTCTCCCAACATAAAAAATGATGTCAGAAAATCACTCGATTCTTGATAGTGAAATTGAAATGGAAGAATGGAAGAAGAGGAAAACGACAATGAGAAACTGTCAGATTCTGAAATCAGCAGCATTCAAAGAATGGGTAAGTTACTTATTCTTGATTAATAAAATAAGTTTAGTTATGTATGTATCAACATTTTTATTATTTGTAGAGCAATCATCCCCTACAATAGGCAAAAGCGTGTAATACTGCAATATATATAATATAATTTCTTTTTTCAGATAATGCCGTAACAAAAAAATATGAAATCATGCACGATGATGATTTCTATTCGTCTGATCCGAGCCCTTTCAGAAACATCTATCTAACGCCCGAGGTTAATCGTAAATTGATTATAGAAGGACTTTATCAACCGGAATTAAGAGACAATTTTAACAAGTTTACAGCTGCCAAAGAGAGAAAGTTTATTGTTCAATGGTATTCAAGAAATAAGCAAAATACTTGTTCATCGTTTATTCGGGATTGGTTGGATTGTTCTCCCCGTGCAAAGAAAATGCTTCGTTTCTTTTGCCTTTCGTTTGATATAAAAAAGATTCGTTTGGACGGATCCCAATAAAGAATCTGCAAATTAGTGTTAGAAAATTTATAGCGCGTATTTAAATGCGTGTAATGTTTGTACACAAGAATAAATGAAATTCGTGCACTAGAATCACTTTGAACTTTGATGCGTGTTTTTGTTAAAAAACACGGCTCAAAAAGAAACCTACGTTAAACTGTATTAACATAGGAGTAAGTACGCACAGATACGTTGTCGTCTGGGGTCTGCAGGTAACAGTTGTGTTGGATCGACGTCGGTATACAGCGCTCGATGTAGCAGGTCGATCAAAACATGTGCCATGTAATGTGCAGGTTCCCCGGTGATACAAGGCGTGAAACGGCATACTGATGGCGGATTCTTCGTAATAGACGTTAGAACTTTTGCGGGGTGTGGTATTCACACCTCCATAAAGCTAGCTTCGCTTCAGTGATGGTGGGCGGCAAAGACGCGGACGTCACGAACGACCAGAATATCAGGTCTTGCTGAACTGCGTTCAGCAGCAGATGCTGATACCATAATGTTTTACGAAGTAATTTCTTTTGGTGGAAGTCCAGACCCAGGTGGTAGGATTTGGTGCACCTTGCCGGCAAGAATTGGAGTATCCACATTAGTGTATGACGCACAACCTTCTGGTTTAACCTCCAGGCTTTGGTGTATCGTGAACAAACATTAAACTCAGAAGATCAGAAGCTATTGCTGGCTCCTGGCTATTGCCTGTCAATATATTTCCAACATTATAATGTAATTAAGGGTCGCTATGCTTGCGGCCACGTTCCCAATGCTCGACCCGAAGGACTACATTGGGTTTAAACGCGAAAAGTAAACGTGCTCCAAATTTAATCTAACTTTAGGTTAATCAATACTAAATAAAAATCTAACAAACTGAAACTAAAAATAGGGTTTAAAGAATAGTATTCCTATCGTTGATTCTGGAGTTAGCCCGATCCACAAGTCACACGCAAAATGAATGGGGAGGGATCCGTAATACCTGATAGCAGCTGCCAGCTCTGCTTACCGGTGCGACCTGAAGGGTCGTCTTAAAACTATTCAAGTCTAGCTAGCTAATATTAAAAATGGATTTAAATTTTCTAAGCATTCGCCAAATGTTTAATAGTGAATCCAGCTATTTTGCATGTTCTATATATTTACAAATTCGTCCTCCCTGGTCTAAATATTTATTCAAATTTTATCCTAAATTTGTCCCTAGGGTTCGCTATCATTCCCTAACTTACATATTATAAGTACAATCTTGTTTCCTATATATACTGCCACCAAAAATTGGCGGCAAAACGTCTAGCAAATATAATCACGTCACAGAACAAAAATACAGGCAAAAATATAAATATAAGTATTAAATAAATATAAATATAATGTAAGTATATAAATAAACATAAAATAAATATATAAATAAATTAATAAATATCTAAATAAGCAAAAGCATGCAACAGTGCATAAATTGGCAAAAGCATCGCTCAAATTATCAGTTGCACTCGCATAAGCATTATGATCGCTAGCGCCATTGCGCACAAAAACATGCTCAGTAAATTATTTCATATTCTCCTTATTAATACAAGTCAATGCTTATGCGAGTACAGCCGCCACAATTTTAATCCTACCTCGTATATAAATTTCCCAAGCATCCAAAGATCTGGTCGTCTTCTTACGTCTATTGGTATTTTACTGCTAAGGGGGAATGATGCACTGTTAAAGTACTGGTGGGTATGTACTAAACGTTGTAGGGGGGATTACAATCACTATCACTTTTAAGTCCTGTGGAGATGCGCGGTTTCACCCTATTTTATTTTCTTTATTTATTTGCTGATTACTTTTTTGTTATTAATTTGCTTTAGTTTATCCCCGATTCCGATTTTTCCGCGCGTATAAGGTGGGACACTAATTGTTTTAGTAGTGTGGTGTGCGTCGTGCATATTAGATTTTGGTTATTGGTTTTTGCTTTTCCTTTTTTTTTTCGTATTTTTTTAATTCTTTTAAAATATTATACAGGTTTTGGTAATATCATTCTCATGTCCGTTTCTCATGCCAAGTCAAAATCAAAAATTTTCAATCATCCCCTACCCCCTCCGATTTACGCGCGGTTATCACCGTCTAATCTCGCAACCCTTCCCGAAAATTCTTTGAAGACTGTCCAGAAAGCCTTCTGGTTAGCCACCTCTCTGACTTCCTCTAGGCTTTATGGCCATGCTAGTCCTGCGAAAGCTAATTTCATATTCGTGTAAATTCTGATACCCGTCGCGTCCTTATCAACTTCGACAAACTCGATTCCTCTAATATCGGCCAGATACCCCAACTCGGATACATCCATCTTTCTCTCTACCTCCCTATTAGCAAGATTAATATCTTCGATAATTTTAAGCCTCTCCCTATATTTATTAATCTCCTATTTCTAATCTCCCTAACGACATATTCAATAGGGAGTGTCCTACTGATCACCAGAACCGTATCCGTAGAGGTGGTCTTGTAGGCCCTGGCCGCTTTCACCGCGGTTATGCGTTGTACACTCGTCAATTGACGCATCTCTCGGACTTTACAACTTTCCGCCCATACAGAAGTTGCGTACAGCATTGCCGGCTCAATTGCTCCGGCATAAATCATCCTCATCGAATCGCCCCTGAAACCGCAGTTTATTTTCGTCCCCACCATTATTTTGTTTGATATTTCGCTGCCTTTGCTTTTAATGTACTGCACGTAAGCTTTCCAATTTAACTTATCGTCAATTTTTAGCTAGAGGTATGTAATTGCTACCTTAAACGGTATTTTCTCACCTTTTAGCCCTAGCTTAGGGGGTCGTTGTTCCGGTTTTTTTCCGAAATAAAGCGCCTCTGACTTAGCTGTGTTAAATTTTAATTTTACCGCTTGCGAGCATTCGTGTAGTTTATTAAGCGCCTCGTTCGTGCGCATATCCATTAACAATCGCGATCTGACAATTAAAAGCGTATCATCCGCAAACCCAACGATTGAGCATCCTGTGGGCAACTTGGTACCCTAAAGATGCTCGCACATAACAACTTCCAAAATGTGGGACCAGAGCATGACTCCTGCAGGCATCCCCTTTCCACCTCGCGCGACAAAACTTCACCCGGAATTTCAACCTGTGCCAATCGCCCTGAGAAATAACTCTTGACCAAAGACATCAAGTTTCGCGGACAACCCCTATTTTCCAGCTCGCAAACAATCAATGGCCACCAGACATCAAATGCTCCTCAATTGTCCAAAACAACAAAAACACAGTACTCTTTAGCATCTCTCGCCTGCTTAATTTCCCCGACAACAAACTCTAATGCGTCGATAGTCGACTTTCCCTCCATAAAACCGACCTGTCGGTTATTAAAACCGCCGTTGTCAGGCACTAAGTGCTCAATTCGGGTAGTCATAACGCGATCCAAAACGTTCCTCAGCACCGGTAGCAAGCTAATTGAACGATGGCTGCCCGGGTCTGAAGCATCCGCCTTTTTAGGTTTAGGTATGAATTTCACGTTCTGGATTTTCCAGCAACGCGAAAAGACGCCCCTTTCTAGACAAAGATTAAACAACCCGGCAAAGACACACGGGGCTAAAAGGCACGCCTTCAGAGCTGCGTCTGAAGTAATTCCGTCATGCCCCGATGCCTTCTTAGGATTCATTCTTTAAGAACCCTGACGACCTTGTGAACTAGGATTGACTTATTGCCACCTGTTCCTTGCGCCTTTGTAGCTTTCCGACGCACTGAAACTTGCGACCCCTCATTCTCTTCGGGATTATCCGAAAGGAAGAATTTCTCTAATAAATATTCCGGCGTGGTTTTAAAACTTTCCGTATAATTGCCATTTATCTTTCTTATGTTACCGAGCGCGATTTTCTGTTGTTTACTCCTTATTACGCGGTATGCGGTTCCCCAAGGTTCTTTTTGTGAGTTTCGCGTGCAGAATTCTTTGAATTTATTTGTTCGCGTTTCTTCTATTAATATCTTATATTTACGGTAACTTTGATTGTATTCTATTCTCCGTTGTTCTCTTTTATCTTCCGAGGCGCGTTGATAGCTGCGCCTTAGCTTACGCGTTTCTGTCCGCTTGATGGCTAGTTCCCGGGTCCACCAGGGTACGTTGTTCTTAAATGTCTTCTTTTGTGGCATGGAGTACGACGACGCGTCGACCACTGCGAGTGTCTCTATTTCGTCTGCTTCTCGGCAGTTAAAAACTCATTTTCGTTCGCAGGGGTACTTTCACCCAATTTTTGCGCTTGTTTTGGTTTCAACGTCCCATCTTATTATAGACCAATAATACAAGAGATGCGTCACCGTACAATTAAGTTTAGCGCCGCCATGTAGATTAAAGCCTAACTACTTGCTATGGTGGGAAATTTAAAACTATCGATGAGCGCCATCTGGCGGAAAAAATGCAACTAAATGCGTATTTAGCGGCAATTTCAAATGTATTGCTTGGAAATGTATACAAATTAGATAAATATAAAATGTAATATCATATTGTAATTCATTGAATACTGCTGTTGTGTAGTATACTTGTTTAGTTAAATACTGTACTTAGAGTTTGTTCAATGTATTACATATCTGTACCACATTTTATATTTTACTATCTGTATATTCAAAATTGTTATAAGAAAGACCTATCAAATCACCTATCATTCCATTCATTAAAAGAGGTATATAAACCTGTGGCTTCCTTAAGAGAGATTTATGCTTTTATGTTAAAATGTAATCAAATCAATACAAACTTAAGTTTCACAAGTATATATTAAAGCGTAATTTTTTTGTCTCTTTTTTTGTGAGCTTCCTTGTGCTGGATAAAGTGAAGCTTTAACTATTCGCGGCTAAGTCTGGGAATTACCCCAAGGGTGAGCAATGAGAAAGGGTGTGGGGATGGTCTAAACTCTACAATAAACTAACAAAAGGAAAATGGGTTAAGCGCCACTGTATCTGTATGAACGATTACACTAAAGATTCATTACCCCTATGAAAAGATACAGAAACTCACGGGATGTGAACACAATAAAAAACTTACAACTTACTGAACTAATGTATCTAGAAACCTCTGGAACATACTTACGACCTCTCCGATCTCGATGAACCTGAAAAAAAATGCACAACAAATTCTCTATTAGAAAGACGCAGTTTGTGCTTTCCAATAAAAAAACATACTAATAATTACAGGTGGATAATGTTAAGATTACCACACCAAAGATATTTAAATCAACAATGAATACCTACAACAAATCAGTTGTAGCATATCTGTGCTTTTTAAATTACTTCAGCATTCGTATAATTTCATTGTTCAACAAACTTATTTACTTTAAAAATTTAGTAAATTTAATTATGCATGGAATAAAAACTTGAGTCTAAAATGAAATTTAATATAGTTTCTCCTTCTTGGTTTTTTCTTTAAATATGTTTACAAAATGAACTAATAAAATTGGGTTTTCAATACATCTGCCCTTGACATAACAGGACCTTAAGTTAATAATATTTTAAAACAAGTTTTGACACCAAGTGTTCAGATCTGACTATTGGTTCACATATGTGTCTCATAAATTATTTCTAAAAAAATTGAATCACATGTAGTTAACTTAGACAAACAAATTTTCATTTAACTCAGGTATTAGAAGCTTATTAAAATTTTAATATCTGCAAATAAATTTTCTAAAAAGCAAGAAATGGACTTTGAAATATCATATTGTTAGCAAGTGAATTTATGCAAATTTTACAAAATTATTACTGTAGCAATTCGTGGCTATTTTCTCACACGCTGTTCTATACATACAAAATTTAACTTGACCAAACGATCCTCGAAAATTATTTATGTAAGCATTCACGAATTCTCACAAACAAAACAAAAAAGAAGGTTTGATACCTGTAGGTGTTGATGTTTTCATATCTAATTATTAAACGTCGACGTACATGCTCCAAAATCTGCTCCTCAAATTGTCGTTACGAAACATTAATCAACAGCTGTAGTTGCCCTGATAAATGAACAGCTTTCCAACCTTGGATTCAAATATAACACCGTCCTACCATATCATAATGTTATTGCAACATTTAAAAATACTTTTCCTTCATTCTAGTCCATCATTTTAATTCTCCATTCTGTCATACGCGTTAACAAATCCTAACACAACAATTCAAGGGGCGGCGCGTTTCATTGCCTTGCCGGTGTCACAGGAGCCTGGCGCTTCGTACTGTGTCCCAAGGCAACTCGTCTCCCTATTATAACCACCCCACGCCAATCCGGAGGCCCCACTTCTGCAAAGAATGGAGATTCATCCTTCTTAAGAAAACACTGCCAACTCGACTACATTTAGAAAAGCAATAGCCGCCTTCGTTCCTTCTAACACGACACCTTATTTGCGTGGCGCAATACCTCGTGACTAGTACACGCATGCGCTATTCTAATTATAACGAATGAAGAGGAAGAATTCGCCTGTAAGGTAGACAACAGAAACTACTAGACCCCATATAAATACGTTCCTTGAAAACTATAATATTATTAAATATCTCCGCGCAAAGCATTTAAGTTAATTAAGCGAACATGATTTCCTGTTTTCATATAGAATTGTTTCTTTTAGACATTAAAGCATCAAATACGAGAATTAAATACCACATAATAAATCTATGCTGAAGCGATTCTTACAAACATGGTGCTATAGAATATATATTCGTTACAATATTTAAATTTAAATATTGGTAAATAAAAATATTAAGATGCTTATTATAAACTACATACGCATTTCGACACATATCCTCTGGAACAAAATGAGCATGGCAAACTCGTAAATTTTTGTAGACCCATGCAGGATCCATTTTTTTCAGAGAAGCTGTTCCAATTAAATCCATCCACTAGTAATAAACATACAAAAATGTCTTTGGATTGGGAAATCTATGGCGAATTGCATCCCTGTTTTCACAATTGAAAACTGCATACTTTTTAAACTGTGACATTATAATACTTTTCGCCCGAAATTACTGCTACTATACCAAAAATAGATACGAAATTGAAACAAATATTGGCCGTTGGTCATTTTGTGAGACGCGCAACGCGCGCAGCGCATTTTTAATTGACAGCTACAGATATCTGTAAAATTTTCGATTTTTACTCAGTTTCAATGCGGTTGGTGGCGCCAAAAACTTTATTTTAAAACCGCCTATAGTGTGACTACCCCCTGCATCTTATTAATTTATGGTCAGAGAGCGTTTCCTAATATATTTCCAACATTACATTTGATTTTCCAATGCTCCACCCGAAGGTACTACATTGGCCAGGAAGCGAGTTTTTTTACCTGAAAAATTTGGAATTTTGCCGAACCCTTGTTGTTCCAAGCAAGGTAGGGATTTTTAACGTGCGTAATAACACTCACACACGGGATCTCCATTTTACCTCTCATCCGAACGAGGGTGTATTTTTGTGAAAAATGCTTGCCTAACATTTTTCAAGCGGACCGTGCCGGGATTCGGACCCGGGACCTTGGGCGTAGTAGTCACACACATACCACTACGCCACGAATATATTTCCAACAACAAAGGAAAGCTCGCTGCTTTGATCATTATACTTAATGTTTGTATTGTAAGAATCGGAATTCCCAGGTGAGTCTATTCGATTTTGAGGTGTGTTGGTTGGCGAGTCTATTATTAAGGGGCGTTCTCGTTTGCGTTTCTATGACGTCTATGAAATTTATTAGGTGCAACTTGGGTTGCATACCTACACTTACATATAATGGTTTGTTTGTTGTAACAATTGCCTTGCAAATTTGCCTTCTCGTCCTGTATAATTTACTTTTCACTTTAATTTCAAAGAATAAACTGGACATACAATATGTTTTTTAACAATTTTTAAGTTACGTCCACCAAAGCGAAATAATAATGATTTCTGCAACTTAATATTTTATCATTATATTTAACACTATTTGACATACAAATTGTTTTAACATAGTTTCATTTTTAGCAATATTGAACTGATTTTTTTTTTCTAAAACAAATTTTTCATATATATGGCAAGCCTCACGCATGGGCGCTAGTGAAACTTATCTTTTCTTAAAGCACTTGCCCCACATTGGGTGGCAGTGAAACTAAGTTTTCCGACATAACTAGGGGTCTATTCCTTGGGTAGAGCTATGAGAAATGGGGGGGTAAGTCGAAATCTGTTTGTAGGTCAAACTTAATCTCAGACAAATAGGCGCCACCAAGTCCGGACTTATTCAAGATAATGGCATGGCATATTTCTAAGGGTGGACGTGGAGACCCAAAGAAAAAAAGATCGCCTTCGATGACAAAAACCTGTCTTAATAAAATAAGACGCTGTTCCTGTAAGAAATTATAATAGTTAGGTTAATAAAAAAAAGGTGGAACACTGTTTGTGTCCCGCAAATATACATAAAGAAGTAGTAGAAAGATTTTTCAATATAAAGTTGGCATCAAAATTCTACTCTTAAGGATGTTAACCTTCTGTGGTTAGGTTTGATCATATTTGATCAAAATAAAAAAACTTTAATCTTGAACCAATTATTTACTAAAAAGAATCTCTTTTAAAATAAAATGAATTGCAACAAAAATTTAATCAATAACTGAATTACTTCGTGAATTTTAATTTCAAGTTTATCTAAATTATTCATAATCAAACATTTTACAGTTTATTGTAAACTTGTTACACAAAAAAAACTCCGACCCGTGCAGATCTGTTCAGGCAGGTTACATCAAAAAATGTTACTACTCAAGTTTTTCCTTTTTAAGTTACATGTACTAGTTTTAGTTTCTAAAAAAAACAGATTACAAAAATATTCTTGTTTACCTAACTTGTGCTAAAGCTGTTCGAAGCATTTGCTTTCAAGAACACATCTGTCAGCAGTATACTACAGAAAAATAAGTGACGTTAGTAACACCTGTTGTTGTTACTAACGATTCATAATGAACCACGCGTGTTGTTTCTCAAAACATCAAATTAGTGAATTTTAATTTCGACACTGGAAATCCAGCTCAGCAATAGTTGAAATTTTTATAATATTCATGCTTTTACACATAAGAACAAATTAGCGTGTTTCTAATGTGAAACACATAAAAAGAGCTTAAAACTATCTACGAACCAAAAGCTGCTTTTCTCGCCTTAATGAGGTACTTGTTATATCATGCGAAGTTTACTGCATGTAGTGTGAACCAAGCTCATACTAAACAGCTTCTACCAAATGGAGTTGTTCCAGGTGTAGAATTAAATACGGCCACGATACATTCGGCAGCCGCTGCAATCCGGATCTTGAATCACGCCGCCTCACCAAAGTAGCATCCTTACGTTGTATAACAAAGTGGTTTTTATAAAATTGGTTTCTTAAATTTTCTAATTTCAGAGTTGCATGGTTAATTGTAGCAATATGTCTCGTCGCATAACAAAGTGGTTTTCATAAAATTGGTTTCTTAAATTTCCTATTTTCAGAGTTGCATGGTTAATTGTAGCAATATGTCTCGTCGCGCGCTATTCAAAGATGTGTCCCGACTCCTCAAAGTTGATACGCAAATTGTCGGCCTGCAATTTTTGATACATATTGCTTCTTCCACGTATGGCCGACTGATTACAAAACTAGCTCGGGCGACCGAGGCGTTCAAGGAGGGGACTGTCAAACCGAAACGCGCCTGCGAATAGCTGTAGAAGACACAAATATTTAACCACGAATAGAATACCACGGACGATGCTGCTTTAACGTATTACTTTAGTTGTTCAATGTATTTTACCATTATTTTAATAAAAGTGTTTTATTATTCTCGCATTTTAATGAAAGGATTTATTAATCAAAAATAAAATTGTTACAATATCTCTTCCAATTTCATCATAGTTTTTAGGACAGTGTTAAATCTTAGTAATGAAATGTTAGATCTATTAAACAGTTCCAAGCTCTATAGATGCTTGCGTAAATGGTATGCTGTTACGTTCAATTATTAATGGACCAATAGTGGATTTCTTATATTGCATTTAAGCAAACCTTCACCTGCGCTAGTTTTGCCGTTTCAGATGTATCTATTGTTCGTGGAGTTGGTTTTTTTTTGGTTAATATTACATTTTATTGATAATATAAATTATCTATGTCCGTGGAGTTCAAATCAGTCTTATTTAATTTCGATTCTACTCGTTCTGCTCTACTTTAAGAATCTGAAATCAATTTATGTTACAATTTTGTAATACAACTAAATAACTTACCAAACACTTGATCACATAGTGGACGTAGTTTGTAACTTGGCCTTTTTTTTGTAGGACCGCTTATAATTACGAACCTATTATAATGCTTTTTTGCTGTCATATTTTATCCATTAAATATTGAAAATGATTCAAAGCTTAATAGAATACTATCTCTTAACTTGAAATCACGATTTATACATACGTCGACATTTTTACGCAATCTATTGGAAGGAAGCATGTTACTAAGATACCAACAAATTGATACCCTTTAAATTCCGTTTTACATTCCATTTTAGACGATTATTTATTGTGTACCTTTTTTGGTGCTAATTGTGACAAATATTTCAGAATATAAATAAATCAAGTCCTGCAATAACTCCGTTGCTTTGTGGCACCACATAACATCCACTTTATAATAGAAACTGATATATAGTTGAAATCAAATAAAGTTTAGCATGACTCATCGTTGCGCATATGAATAAAACACAGCCACAATATTGTTATGCTACTCTATTATCTGGCTCTCCTCCATCTAAAAAGGATAGCTAGAAAAATATTTGTCGACTGTATAATTCAATGCAACCACTTTGAACGTATGTCCATAAAATATATCCGTTTGTAATTAATTGTCAAACATTTTTAAGGTTAGGTTAGAATTTGTGCTTTGTTATTTAACTTGCGATTTTCTACTTTTCTGTTAAAGATAATTCTGATATACAACAAACAGTTTTTTTTAAAACTAAGAACCTTCTACACATTGAATAGTGTTTGGTCAACACTTATCAAAATGAACACGCTTCGTAACAAACATTTGAACTCTCAAGCTCAGTTGTTGGTAATGAATGTTCTAACATATTTTGAAAGAGAACGTGATAATCGTGGAGCCTTGACCCCATTTCAGTCAGTATTGCAGGTATAATCAAATTTTCAAGTGCTATATTGTGTTTTAACTGTTGCTTATTGTTAGCGAACATCTGAGACTTGTGGGATAGGACTAAGTTCTCTTCGTTCCATTAAAAAGAGAGTTTTAGAAGCCCGAAAAGAAAATAAAGTTCTAGAGTCACCGAGCAAGCACCGAAAATGCAACAAGTCTAAATCGTCTGATGCAGATGGCATTGTAATAGATGCGGTTAAACGAGCAATTTACGAAATGTATTCCAAACGTAATAAAGTTTTAATAATAATTTTATTTAGTGTTTTTTAGTATTATGCTTTTAGGGCTCCATGTAACTGTTAAATCTTTACGACAAGAAATTGTAACCGCTCAAATTTTTAACTTCAGCCAGTCTAGTCTGACGAGACTTCTATCAACAATTAGTTTTTCTTTTAAATTGAACGATGGTAGAAGGGCCGTGCTTGAACAGGAACATATAGCTGCTTCACAAGTGAAGTTTTTAAGAGCATATGAAATATGCAAACAATTGGAACTTTATGATTCTGTTTTCTTGGATGAGACGTGGATTTTTATTCGAGGTTCTGTTAAGAAGAGTTGGAATGATGGTTCCAAGCTCAGTGTAAAGAGAAAACCTCTTGGAGAAGAAAAACGGTTAGTTTTTTAAAGTTAAAATTACATTTAATAGAAATATTTTTTATTACAGGTTCATAGTCGTACATGCAGGCAATAAAACTGGATTCATCTCCAATGCAGCACTTTTGTATTATACAAAATCTCCAAGTGCTGACTATCATGGATAAATGAATGCAGCATTATTTACAAAATGGTTTGAAGAACGTTTAATTCCTAATTTAAGGGAACCCAGTGTAATTATTCTAGACAACGCTAAATATCATTCTAAACTAATTGAAAAAGTTCCAAACAAGTCAACAACTAAAGCTGAAATCATTGATTACTTTATTAAACACAAAGTTAGTTACATGTTAAAAAGGGAACTATTATCATTAATTAAAGAACATCCACAACCAAAAATTTATGAAATAGATACCCTAACAGAAATGTACGGACACAAAGTTTTGCGGCTACCTCCGTATCACTGCGAGTTTAATCCTATAGAGTTGGTATGGGCCAACTGTAAAGAATATTACAATAAAAATGTTGGACGGCTTAACCAACTTTATAATGACACAAATGTCAACTTGATATGGCAAGAATCTTTGCAAAGAATAGATGGGTCATATTGGCAAAAATGTATTACACATGCACAAAAATGTATGATGGAATGGTGGGCTAGAGAACAGCAGTTTGACGTTGTCGAACCGTTAATTATCAAAGTGGGTGATACAAATAGTGATAGCAGTGGCAGTGATACTGATCAGAGCAGTGGAACAGAATAACCAGTATTACCTACACGGTAATTTTAGTTGGTTTTGTTAGCACGGTACCAACACAAACACAATACATAAGTGTATGATAACGGTCACCAATTTTTTTTATTGCGCAATATTTATGTTAACAAATTATTTATATTTAGCGATTGATGTTTAACCATTCATGACCTGCTAGAGTTTTTATACAAGAAATTTAGATTTAAGTTTCATTGTCATTATTATTTGTGCAATAAATTTATATGGACTCGTTTACAGAACACTTGTTTGCTTTCAAAAGTTAAAAAAAGATACAATCATTACTTCATTACCACCAACGTGACAATTTAAATCGGCCAAATTGTGTTGTCTACCACAAGGAAAGGAATACGTTAGGGCTTTCTGTAAACTAAAAATGTTTTCGCTATTCTAATTATATTGAAATTGTAAATCGGCAAGTCATAGAACCCCTAAATTATTAGCTATGTAGGTATTTAAAAACAAAATTTCTTCAACCAGACAAACTACAATATGGAATTTTATTTGAGATGTTTTGCACACACGCGCTCGATGTTTTAATATTGTAATAAATTTAACAGTTTGATTCTTGCATACTCTTCAATAAACCTTTGCATTGTTTTGTTTATTATCTAAATATAATTGTTCACGGAATAAAATATCCAATTGGGTAATTAAATAAAAACCTAACATAACCTATAATTTGTTCATGGACCGACTGAAGTGTAGAGATGAGTCGCACTTTCAATATTATTTTTCAATCCAGGTATCACGAATCACTTTAAAGCGCGTTCGTTTAATGTATTTAACGTGTTCTTTAATCGTTGCTATTTTTCCCACCTCTAATAAAGTTTAACCGACAACTGTATAAAGTTAAGAAATACGTTGTACTACTATTAGTTCTTACAGATTTGAATAATGAGTCATGCTTGACTTTATTTGATTTCAACTATACATAACTTGAGCATTAAGTTTTAGGCAACCAACTATACAACTGAGACATGGAGTTTGAACACTGTTTAAAAGAAGCGCTGTAATCTTCGTGAACGATCGTCTCGTTCCGTTTGACAGTTTGTATTGTAGTAGGTGACGCCAAGATAGTTAAAGGTTTTTCCAAGTTAAATTTAACTACTATAGTAATATTTTTTGTTTTATTGGTTTTCAATTTTGTGCGTTATCGTTGGAATAGTCGATACGAAAGTAAGAGACATTAATTCCCTAAAAATGATGGAGAACTGTCTAGGTCATGGATTACAAATGTAAACAACCCCTTGTTATTTACTTAGCCAGATCTGCAGTAGTTATGTTGTATAAAATGGACATTTTTCAAAGGAATTTCTAGTTGAAGGCACAAAACGTGGCTTACGAAGAGATGTTTATCCTAATATCAATTTATAACTACTATAAGCTTTATATTATTATCATATTGGTGGGAACAAATAAATATTTATCTATCTATCTGTCGCTGTTATTTCAGTTTCATCATGCTCTTCACAAATATTTAATTTAATTCAATATTTAAATTAACTAACTATAAATATACACACACTACTTTGTTGCCGTGTTTAAACTCCGAACTTCAGTGTGTTGTTAGTAGTATAAAACTTACTGTCGTATTCTCCGTATTTGTTCTAAGCGGAGTTTAGTTAAACGAGATTAAAATATTAAGCCTAGCTTTAGATTTGTTTCTATGCACCGTTAAACTCGTAGGTAAAGCTCAGCTAAGCGTTTAATGAATCTGGCAACGCTGCAACATTTGATAAATTCTAACCCTAAAGTGTAAACTAAAAGGTATGCTATGTTAGTTGTACACTTCGCCCATATCAGCCACTGTTACAACAATAATAGATACCATTTTTAATTGTTAGCAGTCAATAACAATGAATAAACTAGTCAGAGTACCTAATTTTCAAAATTCGGAAATGGCGTATTTAATGAACCTGATTGCAGATAAATATGCATATGTATAACTGTCGTATGCACCGTATTTGTACTAAACCTGGTTTTGTTGAACGAGTTTAAAAAATTAAACCCCCTTAAATCTTTGACATTATGCACCGACGTAAATAAGAGTAAGTTTAGTTAAACGGGCGTGTAGTTTGACAACATCGCAAAAATTTAGGGAATTAAAATTTAATATAATTGTTGGTGTCCTTTTCCAACTGAAACCTGACAAGTTGATATTGAAACTCTTGACATTTAATACTTTTCATATTTAATTAATTATTGTATTATAAATGTCCGACTCCGACCTGAATGTAACTCGAATGAAGTCGGTAAATTTTACTTGTTCAGAGAAGCAACTACTTGTTGATATAATAGCTGAGAAATTTGCTCACATTATTGAAGACAAAAAAACAAATAAGGCTTCTTTGACAAAGAATCTAGAGGCATGGAAAGTTATAGCGGCAAAGTATAATTTAAGAAACAAAGTATTTCGGACACCTGATGTTTTACTTAGATGCTACGAAAATAAAAAGAAACTGGCGAGAAAACAAACTGCCGGGGAAAGAAGATCCCTATTATTAATAGGTGGTGGTCCGCTTCCAACAGTTAAAAAAAATGGGACTGAAGAATTATTATTATCAGTTATGAATCCCAAAACTGTGTTTGGGGAAAACAATCCATTTGATTCTAGCAAGGAACCAGTGTCGGTGGTAGAGAATGTACCAGCGACGCTCGAAATTATTTTTCCCAATAATTAACAGTACGATTTGGAAGGTGATGCAATTATACATGTATGTTCCTAATGCATCTTTTTAACATATTAAGCATTTATTATTTTGTTTACAGGATTTGAACGAAATAACATCTATGCCTATCGAAATTGATTCATCATTAAGAAACTTTAATACTGAGGTAAGTATAAGTAAATACAAGTTACATTGCTGCTATGTGTCTGTGCAAGATATTGTCATTCGATACAGCAATGATTGGACTTGATTGTATGTTATTTTTACAGTCGAGTACTAGCACAACCACAAACTCTGCGTGGAAAAAATACACCCCAGCAGATCTAAAAACAACAGCTCACCCAGCGTTAAAAAGAAATAAAGTAACTTCTGGATACAAAATTATCTTTACTTTTTAGGTAATTCAGGATTCGCAGAACAATCATGAGTAGAGTATAATTGGGGTTCCTGTGACCTCATTTCCTCCCAAAACCCTCATTTCCTCCCAAATTTACATGTAAATTCCCATAAGGAGGAAATGAGGAGGAGTGACTCTCGCCTTGTGGACCGCCTTGTGGAAACGAGGAGAATCCCTTATTTCCTCCCACATCTGGACCAAATAGTTTTCTTCGACTAACCATTTTTCATCTTTCGAGATAAACCTATAAACCTATCTTGTTTGGTATCAATTAATATTAGAATTTTCTCAGCTACCCGAATCTCTATGAATTTCTTAAATTGCATCATCCCCCAGGAAACTACCCCAATTTTAAGATTTCTTACCTGTAGCGACTTTTGAGCGTTCTTATAAATTTTTTTAGTCATGCGATACATTAAACTAGCTTAGAATTTTACGCAGAATTCGAATCTGTCAACAGATTTGAAATCGGACCACGCCCTGCAAAGTTACACATATACCCTCTGCAAGATAAATCTTTCTCCACATTTCCACCCACGAGATAAACCTACCTTGTTTGCTATCAATTAATATTAGAATTTTCTCAGCTACACAAATCTCTTTAAATTTTTTAGATTGCATCACCCCCAAGAGAGCTATCCCAATTTTAAGATATTTTACCTGTAGCGACCTTTGAGCGTCCTTACAAATTTTTTTATACATGTAGCACATCTTGTTAGTCTACAATTTTATGTAGAATCCGAATCTGTAAATAGATTTAAAATCGAACCACCCCTTACCATTTTACACACACCCTCTAAATTATAAATTTCCTGCAGCTTATACCTAAAAGAAAATCTAAAAACCATTCTTAAAACTTTTTATTACAAACAATTTTTACTAATACAGTTTAAATTTGTAAACCACATTTCTAAATACATATTCACAATTTTTTATTTTCAACCTAGAACTTGTCATATCGGGTCATACTTATTAATATTTATTTCTAAATAGAGCACTTTTCCAAAGACCAACCGGACTCGCATGTTTCAAATTCCTCTGATTTTGTTCGCATGGTTTCGCTTAAGACCTCGTACATATTTTCCAGATTACTAGAAGACGTTATAACCACATTTTTTGTGTTAAAGGATTTCACATCGGACTTCTCTTCTCCCATTTTGGTGTAAACGCCATAGAGTTCGCAGTAGACTTTTACTGCTGTATGTTGTATTCTTTTTTTATTAAGTAATCGAATAAATCGCTCTTTCTGCTTCCAAAGAAACTCGGACACTCCATCGTCGACACTGGCGTTATTTATGCGATAGCTAGCCATACGGTTGTTAAACGCTGTACTAACCATTTCTACGCCATCTTCGCCAGTAGCGGTAACTGTGGCATTTTTATGTCTGTTGCTTCTCAAGTGTGCGGCATATGTATTCTTTTCCATTTCGAAATCGCATACTTTACACATAATTCGTGGTTGTTTTGTACAAGGTCCTTTAATAGCTGGCGGAGCTGAACGTTTACGGCTTAATGTCATACCGTGCTGTTTTTCCTTGTGTCGCTGTAAGCTATCCATTCTCGTAAAAGCGATACCGCAAGTCCCACAGTTTAAGTACTTTGCTGTCGACGGATGTATAAGCTTTACCCTGGACGATGTTACACCACGACATTTGTTCTGGTGTCGTTTGAGAGCATCCCTCCTGGTAAAGTAGACGTCACAGGGCTCGCATTTAAAAACGTTTGCAGGTACCATTTTAGTACAAAACAAAATCCACACTATAAGACTTGACTTGTAAGCGAACTAACTTAAAACTAAAGAGTTTACTCTTGCGCACCTGCTTTATGTACCCTATAGAATGCAAACCGAAGGTTTCCGAAGATACCCGAACGAAGTTGAGGATTCAGCGGGGAACTAAATGACGTCATAATCCTCGCTGCTCGTCCAATACATTTAGCGCCAATGCATGCACCTGGTTCGCTTTGTCGATGGTGCGAATGCCGTTGGTAAAACATCGGAAACGTCTTCCATGTTATACGGATCGCGTGCATATTAAAAATCCAAAAGGGTGATAGCACACGCACACAAATTGTGTGCAAGTCGTGCTGTAGAAGATGCAATGCTATTATAACCAAAAACACTTTAAACCATTACTAAGGAAATACCAACTTGTTGTCTACAGGATACTTACTATTAAAGCAATTTAATTTTAAATAACTTCTACGTCATATTTTAGGAAATGGAGGGCTTGAATATTTTCCAAATGAATCACCAAGCGAAAGTATATGTTTAGCGGTATTAAAATTACCCATTAATTTTCCATTTTACGACCGTGGTTAATTATAGATTAAAATTTAATTTGTTCGCATTCGAGCTTCTCGTAAACTAACATATTTTATAACAACAATGCGCTGTATAATACATGCATACCCCTTCGCCGCGCTACTGCTATTCTTGTAATTGCTGTCGATCGCACGTAATGATTTCTAGAACCGGTAAGTACTTGATATCGTCCAAATAGAGAATTAGATGCTCGATGTCTGTCAACTTCCAATTCCCTCGTAAAAGGTAGAAAAAACTCAGTCAATCATCCATCTAACTTAAACTTCAACCCGCTCCTGTTCTGATAATTTACAAACATTTTTCAAACGACAATGGGCCGAGAATTTTTAAACCTCCGAGGGATCTTTAAGTCGCGATCAATTACACATCCGAGCTACGCGTAAACTAACATATTTTGCAGCAACTGTATAATACATGCATACCCCTTCTCTGCGCTACTGCTATTCTGGTAGTTGCTTGGAAAAGTCAGTCGCCTTTTTTACGGGTAGGGTCGCTAAAACAGCACCATTCCATACTTTCTTTATAAGTGTAGCACATCGCGCACTTTTTTCTCGGTTAATTAATTTTTGTTTATGTAGGCCTTTAGACTTTCGCTTATTTAAACATCTAATACGACCGATTAACCACTTTCAATTATTCTAACGGGGAACCACCATACATCCCACCGCACCGTTCTTTTTGAATCCAACGATCCTATGGGCCTCCGCACACTAACACCTGACGTATCTTTCATACTATTTGTTAAACAAAAACTACCGGTATTGCCATTGTAGACGTAAGCAGATGTTTGTGGATGTGTACGAGAGTATGTAACCATATACATTAACCAGTCTAAGCTATTTTATTTAGTCCACGAAAACTACTATTTTTCTAAACCATAATTAATAATCACCTTTATAGGTTTAACATTTCTACCGTTACCCAACCACTGGTGCTACGTACATGGAAACTTTAATTTCTTATTGGAGAGAATCCTTATTCTCCCACGCACTGTTGCGTAGCTGCATGCCCACCCCTTTTGGAGGTATATGCTCGTTATAGGTTGTAAGACCCTCGGTTTTACTTAACTACACTTCGTGAGACCCCTTTAATCTTTTTAATCGTATCTTTCTCGCCTACGGTACAGTAGGACTTAGCCCTACTACCAACAAATTTTAATACTGGACCCCCATTAAATTCGTCTTTAATTTTCTCTACAACTTTTTTGTTGACAAGTGTTATATTGTATTTATTATACGCTGGGTAGTCACTCTTTTAAGATAAATATATTTTGCTAGGTATCAACTAATGTTAAATTTTTCTAGGGACCCCAAATCTGTAAATAAATTTTAAATAGGACTACCCCATACAAAGTTATGCGTTTTAAAGACTAATTTTTGCTCATCTTTATTTAACTCCATCTTTAAAACCCTTTTTTTCGCTAACCAAGACATATGCTTTAACCAACCGTTTACCTAGAAATCTAAAACCGCAGTGTCCCGCGAATACTACGTGGAGATAACACGTATACTTTGTCAACCAGGATAGAAGCCGGAAGGATTTGGAAGGTGGGAGAAGAACTTAAAATTATGGAATCTTAAAACTAATATATACAATAGATTTACAAAATCCATACAAATATAAACATCTATCTTATATCTTTACGCCCCCATGCGTAGATTGTTGTACTATTAGGAATGATGTACCTTTTGTCATCTTCGCTCGATAAACTAATTTTATTAATTATCTGCGTGTACAAATCGTATTCTTTTACTCTGGATACATACACCGGCAAGTACTCCACACCAAATAAAGAATTGGATGCTTGGTGACTGTTAACATCCGCTTCCCTCGTGTACGCTCAGACACATCCCAGCCCATGCGCACCCCTGCGCATGCACACCCCTGCCCATGCGCGCCCCTGCGCGTGCGCACCCCTGCCCATGCGCGCTGCCCATGCGCACCCCTTTCTGTGCGACAGCTATTTCGGGGTAACGTCACAGCTTTTTATAAATTAAGAACAATGTTATATACTATTATAAAATGTTTATTCTTACATTATACATAACAAAATTTAAAAATATTTAATGCCAAGCATGGAGTCATTTAAACTTAATTTTAATACAAAGTTATACACAGAAGACAGTCCTTTCTTTATGTTTGTTTGGAGTGGTTTTAATTTTATCTAATTTTATTCGCAGCTTAAAATTTAAATCGACACCCAAGTCTTCTATCTCCTTTTCTAGCCAATAGTTTGATACATAGAGACCGTCTAGGTTTTCGAATTGTAAAATGTACCGAAGTTTGCCTCTATATTTAAAGTCTTTGATTCCGCCGACAACCAGATCCATTCCTTCGTGTAATTCTTGCAGCTTGTGACAATCTTTTAATCGCAGCTTTCCCACTATATCCTGCATACGTATCTTGTTAGCTTGATCGACTTCTTCTTGTCGGTATTGGAGGAAATCCTTATTCTCCCACAGACTGCTGCGTAGTTGCATACCCACCACTTTTGGGAATATATGGTTGTTATAGGTTGTAAGACCCTCGGCTTTAAATGATCCAAAAGGTTCTTTACTAGGCAAATATACAATGTTTAACGGACCTCCTTTGCGTGTGGTGTACGCAAAGATTACGAAACCCGCATTCCTTAGCTCGTCTTTGTTATCTGCCATTTTGATAAATACGTTTTTAGAATAACCTTTTAAAAAATATACGGATTTAGTACCATCCTTTTCCGCAAGGACGCCTACATAACTAAAGAGTCTTTTTACTAACCACAAATGCATACAACTTGTAGAAACCAGATGTATCTAAGTCAGTCCATCGGCACATAAAATAATCTTTTAATTCTTCCTCATTTTCTCTAATAAGATGTTCTTTGTCTAACACATCTTTGTATTGATCGCGTATTGTCGCAGTGTTTTCCATGTAGTCCAATTTTCGCCTTTTGCATTCATTTCCTCTAATTCCAGTTGTCTTTTCCTTCCACTTACAGCGTATGGTATACATAATGGGGCAATTTCCTTTAGCGTAAACGGATAGAGTTTACTACCAATATTTACGCGTTGTCGTACAACCTCTGGACGAATGTTAGGCGTATCTATCAATCCCAAGTCCGAAATTACTATTTCTTTTGGAATTGTAGAATATGGTGTGGCAGATTGTGTAAAATATGTACTACCTGCTTTAATGTAGCACTTGTGTAAGATTTTTATTTTATCTTGGACATCTTCCTCTACTATCTCCAAATAATTTACAGGTAAATAGTTAAAACTAAAGCCGAAAGCACATACTTTATCAATTTTTCCTTTTCCTCTGGTTTTTCGGACAACTTAATTTGCAAGCCCGTCAATTTCTTTGTATTACCATTACCCCAATACACGTACTGTAGCAGGTTATTATACACTAAACAGCAGCTATTTTGTAGCTTGTCCGATAGCTTACTCCACATTTTGGCAAGTGGTACCGAGTACATTGGCGCCTTTAGGAAGTATAACTTACTATCTTCCAATAACGTTAAACAGTCTTTTAAGGGATTATACACCCGTTCCGCACTGACATAGCTTCCAATTGCACAATTGTATATTGTCGCTTCCAATCGCGTAATACCATGTTCTTTAGCCAAAGTAGACGCAAATGTTTCCCTTAAACGTACATCTGGACAGCGTAAAAAATCTAGTATATGATTGCCAAGTTGTTTATTAACACCAGGACTTGTTATCTGACACACAAATTTATTGTATATCTTAATTCTTGCATTGGTTGTTAGCCATGTTAAACAATCAATTCCTACAGTTTTATCGTTGTCAACTATAATATTACACTTTTCTTCGTGTTCGCCCTTATAGCAAAAGTTATGGTTTGTAGTTAAATAATTACACATCTCCATCTTGCTAAATATACCCGCAAAATCTTGGGTTACATCCATGTCAAAAAGATAGAAATAATCTTTTTCGAGTTCGTCTAATATATCTGGTAGTTCCTTCAATAAAGCTTCCAACTTAACATCTGCTAGTTCCACTTTGTATGGAACACATATAGGATTTTGGAATTTTTTATTAATGCATTCGAGGTCTTCTTTTCCGATCATTTCTTTTACTTTCTGACCCATCTTGTTAGTGCTTTCCAGAGAAAACGGGAGCTTAGCTTTAACACCATGCCTAGCGGAAACAAATCGGTCAAACTTTCTTCGTAGATAGCTGTTAAATGCACCACAAATTTCTTTTTTTAGGATAAACATCCTTTTGCCTGCAGATGTTTGCTCGGCGTCAGAAAAGTCGCAAATTTTAACCAACATTATATTGTCACAAAATGGTTCTGTAATTGGTGTGTGTAGTCCACCAGTCAGCATCTGTTCGCCTTCGACATAACAAATATTACCAATATCTGTTACCAGATTATTGTTGCACATATTTTCTGTCAACAGCCATAATCCAAATCGCTCATTTGTCGGTTTCACTTTATTCCCAAGAAGTTGAGAAACGTTAATCACCTTGGAGACGCTCATGTTTACCGTTCTAGCTACTATCGAATACTAAATTGAAAACCAAGTGTGGACCTAGGTTAGATAAAAGGAAAAATTAATAGGTTAGGTCAGCGCCGCGGCGCTGGCCTAACCTATTAATTTTCCTTTATCTAACCTAGGTCCACTGTTTTTAATGGAAAAACTTATTAAAAAGCAATTAGTGCTAATGGGTTTTTAATGAGAAAACTCACTAAAAAGCAATTAGGTCATATGGTCATGCGGTCATATGGTCATGTGGTCATGTGGTCATATGGTCATGTGGTCATATGGTCATATGGTCATGTGGTCATGTGGTCATATGGTCATGTGGTCATGTGGTCATATGATCATGTGGTCATGTGGTCATATGGTCATGTGGTCATGTGGTTATATGGTCATATGGTCATGTGGTTATGTGAGCAGGGAGATTAAATTTGGTGTATAAGGAACCTACATATATCCGGACATATGTTGATGCGCAACCCTGCCGACCTAGGTCGGATAACAAAACAGTTCCTAAACCAGAGAATGTAAGCGATATGGCGGTGTCCGAGATATTCGACTATTTTCGGTAATATACGCCCCACTCTGTAGGATACATAAGGGAACAAATTTTCGTATTCAATTTAGTATTCGATAGTAGCTAGAACGGTAAACATGAGCGTCTCCAAGGTGATTAACGTTTCTCAACTTCTTGGGAATAAAGTGAAACCGACAAATGAGCGATTTGGATTATGGCTGTTGACAGAAAATATGTGCAACAATAATCTGGTAACAGATATTGGTAATATTTGTTATGTCGAAGGCGAACAGATGCTGACTGGTGGACTACACACACCAATTACAGAACCATTTTGTGACAATATAATGTTGGTTAAAATTTGCGACTTTTCTGACGCCGAGCAAACATCTGCAGGCAAAAGGATGTTTATCCTAAAAAGAAATTTGTGGTGCATTTAACAGCTATCTACGAAGAAAGTTTGACCGATTTGTTTCCGCTAGGCATGGTGTTAAAGCTAAGCTCCGTTTTCTCTGGAAAGCACTAACAAGATGGGTCAGAAAGTAAAAGAAATGATCGGAAAAGAAGACCTCGAATGCATTAATAAAAATTCCAAAATCCTATAGTGTTCCATACAAAGTGGAACTAGCAGATGTTAAGTTGGAAGCTTTATTGAAGGAACTACCAGATATATTAGACGAACTCGAAAAGATTATTTCTATCTTTTGACATGGATGTAACCCAAGATTTTGCGGGATATTTAGCAAGATGGAGATGTGAATTTTTAACACAAACCATAACTTTGCTATAAGGGCGAACACGAAGAAAAGTGTAATATTATAGTTGACAACGATAAAACTGTAGGAATTGATTGTTTAACATGGCTAACAACCAATGCAAGAATTAAGATATACAAAAATTGTGTGTCAGATAACAAGTCCTGGTGTTAATAAACAACTTGGCAATCATATACTAGATTTTTACGCTGTCCAGATGTACGTTTAAGGAAACATTTGCGTCTACTTGGCTAAAGAACATGGTATTACGCGATTGGAAGCGACAATATACAATTGTGCAATTGGAAGCTATGTCAGTGCGGAACGGGTGTATAATCCCTTAAAAGACTGTTTAACGTTATTGGAAGATAGATGTTATACTTCCTAAAGGCGCCAATGTACTCGGTACCACTTGCCAAAATGTGGAGTAAGCTATCGGACAAGCTACAAAATAGCTGCTGTTTAGTGTATAATAACCTGCTACAGTACGTGTATTGGGGTAATGGTAATACAAAGAAATTGACGGGCTTGCAAATTAAGTTGTCCGAAAACCAGAGGAAAAGGAAAAATTGATAAAGTATGTGCTCGGCTTTTAGTTTTAACTATTTACCTGTAAATTATTTGGAGATAGTAGAGGAAGATGTCCAAGATAAAATAAAATCTTACACAAGTGCTACATTAAAGCAGGTAGTACATATTTTACACAATCTGCCACCATATTCTACAATTCCAAAAGAAATAGTAATTTCGGACTTGGGATTGATAGATACGCCTAACATTCGTCCAGAGGTTGTACGACAACGCGTAAATATTGGTAGTAAACTCATCCGTTTACGCTAAAGGAAATTGCCCATTATGTATACCATACGCTGTAAGTGGAAGGAAAAGACAACTGGAATTAGAGGAAATGAATGCAAAAAGGCGAAAATTGGACTACATGGAAAACACTGCGACAATACGCGATCAATACAAAGATGTGTTAGACAAAGAACATCTTATTAGAGAAAATGAGGAAGAATTAAAAGATTATTTTATGTGCCGATGGACTGACTTAGATACATCTGGTTTCTACAAGTTGTATGCATTTGTGGTTAGTAAAAAGACTCTTTAGTTATGTAGGCGTCCTTGCGGAAAAGGATGGTACTAAATCCGTATATTTTTTAAAAGGTTATTCTAAAAACGTATTTATCAAAATGGCAGATAACAAAGACGAGCTAAGGAATGCGGGTTTCGTAATCTTTGCGTACACCACACGCAAAGGAGGTCCGTTAAACATTGTATATTTGCCTAGTAAAGAACCTTTGGATCATTTAAAACCGAGGGTCTTACAACCTATAACAACCATATATTCCCAAAAGTGGTGGGTATGCAACTACGCAGCAGTCTGTGGGAGAATAAGGATTTCCTCAATACCGACAAGAAGAAGTCGATCAAGCTAACAAGATACGTATGCAGGATATAGTGGAAAGCTGCGATTAAAAGATTGTCACAAGCTGCAAGAATTACACGAAGGAATGGATCTGGTTGTCGGCGGAATCAAAGACTTTAAATATAGAGGCAAACTTCGGTACATTTTACAATTCGAAAACCTAGACGGTCTCTATGTATCAAACTATTGGCTAGAAAAGGAGATAGAAGACTTGGGTGTCGATTTAAATTTTAAGCTGCGAATAAAATTAGATAAAATTAAAACCACTCCAAACAAACATAAAGAAAGGACTGTCTTCTGTGTATAACTTTGTATTAAAATTAAGTTTAAATGACTCCATGCTTGGCATTAAATATTTTAAATTTGTTATGTATAATGTAAGAATAAACATTTTATAATAGTATATAACATTGTTCTTAATTTATAAAAGGCTGTGACGTTACCCCGAAATAGCTGTCGCACAGAAAGGGGTGCGCATGGGCAGCGCGCATGGGCAGGGTGCGCACGCGCAGGGCGCGCATGGGCAGGGTGTGCATGCGCAGGGTGCGCATGGGCTGGGATGTGTCTGAGCGTACACGAGGGAAGCGGATGTTAACAGTCACCAAGCATCCAATTCTTTATTTGGTGTGGAGTACTTGCCGGTGTATGTATCCAGAGTAAAAGAATACGATTTGTACACGCAGATAATTAATAAAATTAGTTTATCGAGCGAAGATGACAAAAGGTACATCATTCCTAATAGTACAACAATCTACGCATGGGGCGTAAAGATATAAGATAGATGTTTATATTTGTATGGATTTTGTAAATCTATTGTATATATTAGTTTTAAGATTCCATAATTTTAAGTTCTTCTCCCACCTTCCAAATCCTTCCGGCTTCTATCCTGGTTGACAAAGTATACGTGTTATCTCCACGTGTATTCGCGGGACACTGCGGTTTTAGATTTCTAGGTAAACGGTTGGTTAAAGCATATGTCTTGGTTAGCGAAAAAGGGTTTTAAAGATGGAGTTAAATAAAGATGAGAAAAATTAGTCTTTAAAACGCATAACTTTGTATGGGGTAGTCCTATTTAAAATTTATTTACAGATTTGGGGTCCCTAGAAAATTTAACATTAGTTGATACCTAGCAAAATATATTTATCTTAAAAGAGTGACTACCAGCGTATAATAAATACAATATAACACTTGTCAACAAAAAAGTTGTAGAGAAAATTAAAGACGAATTTAATGGGGGTCCAGTATTAAAATTTGTTGGTAGTAGGGCTAAGTCCTACTGTACCGTAGGCGAGAAAGATACGATTAAAAGATTAAAGGGTCTCACGAAGTGTAGTTAAGTAAAACCGAGGGTCTTATAACCTATAACGAGCATATACCTCCAAAAGGGGTGGGCATGCAGCTACGCAACAGTGCGTGGGAGAATAAGGATTCTCTCCAATAAGAAATTAAAGTTTCCATGTACGTAGCACCAGTCATTGGGTAACGGTAGAAATGTTAAACCTATAAAGGTGATTATTAATTATGGTTTAGAAAAATAGTAGTTTTCGTGGACTAAATAAAATAGCTTAGACTGGTTAATGTATATGGTTACATACTCTCGTACACATCCACAAACATCTGCTTACGTCTACAATGGCAATACCGGTAGTTTTTGTTTAACAAATAGTATGAAAGATACGTCAGGTGTTAGTGTGCGGAGGCCCATAGGATCGTTGGATTCAAAAAGAACGGTGCGGTGGGATGTATGGTGGTTCCCCGTTAGAATAATTGAAAGTGGTTAATCGGTCGTATTAGATGTTTAAATAAGCGAAAGTCTAAAGGCCTACATAAACAAAAATTAATTAACCGAGAAAAAAGTGCGCGATGTGCTACACTTATAAAGAAAGTATGGAATGGTGCTGTTTAGCGGCCCTACCCGTAAAAAAGGCGACTGACTTTTCCAAGCAACTACAAGAATAGCAGTAGCGCAGAGAAGGGGTATGCATGTATTATACAGTTGCTGCAAAATATGTTAGTTTACGCGTAGCTCGGATGTGTAATTGATCGCGACTTAAAGATCCTCGGAGGTTTAAAATTCTCGGCCCATTGTCGTTTGAAAATGTTTGTAAATTATCAGAACAGGAGCGGGTTGAAGTTTAATTAGATGGATGATTGACTGAGTTTTTCTACCTTTTACGAGGGAATTGGAAGTTGACAGACATCGAGCATCTAATTCTCTATTTGGACGATATCAAGTACTTACCGGTTCTAGAAATCATTACGTGCGATCGACAGCAATTACAAGAATAGCAGTAGCGCGGCGAAGGGGTATGCATGTATTATACAGCGCATTGTTGTTATAAAATATGTTAGTTTACGAGAAGCTCGAATGCGAACAAATTAAATTTTAATCTATAATTAACCACGGTCGTAAAATGGAAAATTAATGGGTAATTTTAATACCGCTAAACATATACTTTTGCTTGGTGATTCATTTGGAAAATATTCAAGCCCTCCATTTCCTAAAATATGACGTAGAAGTTATTTAAAATTAAATTGCTTTAATAGTAAGTATCCTGTAGACAACAAGTTGGTATTTCCTTAGTAATGGTTTAAAGTGTTTTTGGTTATAGTAGCATTGCATCTTCTACAGCACGACTTGCACACAATTTGTGTGCGTGTGCTATCACCCTTTTGGATTTTTAATATGCACGCGATCCGTATAACATGGAAGACGTTTCCGATGTTTTTACCAACGGCATTCGCACCATCGACAAAGCGAACCAGGTGCATGCATTGGCGCTAAATGTATTGGACGAGCAGCGAGGATTATGACGTCATTTAGTTCCCCGCTGAATCCTCAACTTCGTTCGGGTATCTTCGGAAACCTTCGGTTTGCATTCTATAGGGTACATAAAGCAGGTGCGCAAGAGTAAACTCTTTAGTTTTAAGTTAGTTCGCTTACAAGTCAAGTCTTATAGTGTGGATTTTGTTTTGTACTAAAATGGTACCTGCAAACGTTTTTAAATGCGAGCTCTGTGACGTCTACTTTACCAGGAGGGATGCTCTCAAACGACACCAGAACAAATGTCGTGGTGTAACATCGTCCAGGGTAAAGCTTATACATCCGTCGACAGCAAAGTACTTAAACTGTGGGACTTGCGGTATCGCTTTTACGAGAATGGATAGCTTACAGCGACACAAGGAAAAACAGCACGGTATGACATTAAGCCGTAAACGTTCAGCTCCGCCAGCTATTAAAGGACCTTGTACGAAACAACCACGAATTATGTGTAAAGTATGCGATTTCGAAATGGAAAAGAATACATATGCCGCACACTTGAGAAGCAACAGACATAAAAATGCCACAGTTACCGCTACTGGCGAAGATGGCGTAGAAATGGTTAGTACAGCGTTTAACAACCGTATGGCTAGCTATCGCATAAATAACGCCAGTGTCGACGATGGAGTGTCCGAGTTTCTTTGGAAGCAGAAAGAGCGATTTATTCGATTACTTAATAAAAAAAGAATACAACATACAGCAGTAAAAGTCTACTGCGAACTCTATGGCGTTTACACCAAAATGGGGGAAGAGAAGTCCGATGTGAAATCCTTTAACACAAAAAATGTGGTTATAACGTCTTCTAGTAATCTGGAAAATATGTACGAGGTCTTAAGCGAAACCATGCGAACAAAATCAGAGGAATTTGAAACATGCGAGTCCGGTTGGTCTTTGGAAAAAGTGCTCTATTTAGAAATAAATATTAATAAGTATGACCCGATATGACAAGTTCTAGGTTGAAAATAAAAAATTGTGAATATGTATTTAGAAATGTGGTTTACAAATTTAAACTGTATTAGTAAAAATTGTTTGTAATAAAAAGTTTTAAGAATGGTTTTTAGATTTTCTTTTAGGTATAAGCTGCAGGAAATTTATAATTTAGAGGGTGTGTGTAAAATGGTAAGGGGTGGTTCGATTTTAAATCTATTTACAGATTCGGATTCTACATAAAATTGTAGACTAACAAGATGTGCTACATGTATAAAAAAATTTGTAAGGACGCTCAAAGGTCGCTACAGGTAAAAAATCTTAAAATTGGGATAGCTTTCTTGGGGGTGATGCAATCTAAAAAATTTAAAGAGATTTGTGTAGCTGAGAAAATTCTAATATTAATTGATAGCAAACAAGGTAGGTTTATCTCGTGGGTGGAAATGTGGAGAAAGATTTATCTTGCAGAGGGTATATGTGTAACTTTGCAGGGCGTGGTCCGATTTCAAATCTGTTGACAGATTCGAATTCTGCGTAAAATTCTAAGCTAGTTTAATGTATCGCATGACTAAAAAAATTTATAAGAACGCTCAAAAGTCGCTACAGGTAAGAAATCTTAAAATTGGGGTAGTTTCCTGGGGGATGATGCAATTTAAGAAATTCATAGAGATTCGGGTAGCTGAGAAAATTCTAATATTAATTGATACCAAACAAGATAGGTTTATAGGTTTATCTCGAAAGATGAAAAATGGTTAGTCGAAGAAAACTATTTGGTCCAGATGTGGGAGGAAATGAGGGATTCTCCTCGTTTCCACAAGGCGGTCCACAAGGCGAGAGTCACTCCTCCTCATTTCCTCCTTATGGGAATTTACATGTAAATTTGGGAGGAAATGAGGGTTTTGGGAGGAAATGAGGTCACAGGAACCCCAATTATACTCTACTATCATGTTAACCGCCGTAGGCCAACTACTACAATGAGGACATTAACATCTTCAGATATAGCGAAGAAGTATGATGGAATTCTAGACAAGCGATTGATGCTCCTCGACAAACAAATTCAACAAGTAAATGAAGAAATGGAGTACCGTCGACTAAAACATAAATTGAAAATTGAACTTTTGCAATTGGAATTGAAGAATAAAAAGGGCCGAGGCAAATAAACTTATTTATGTAATATGTTATTTATGTAGTAAGTTTCAATTTTTTCAATTGTGTTATATTATATTACCTTATGTAAATATAATCTAATTTTTTAATTTATTTATTATAAATTTGAAAAGAAATTATTTATTAGTTCTCTGCGATAATCGAGAATCTCATGTTGAGCGATGTGTTCTGCAATTTGTTCCTGTGCAATTAAGTAATCCAACTCATCACCATTAATGTGTTCTGGCTGGGGTGGAATTTGTTCATTCATAACTCTGGTAATATTATGAAGTACTGCACAAGTTACGATGATTGGGTATGTATTTTGTACTTTGCATCTTAGGTCATATGCCAAAATTGGAAACTGACGTTTCCAAACTACAGTGATCCTTTCAATAATATTACGTGTTCTAATATGCGATTCATTATATAAACGCTCAGCACGTGTGGTAGGTTGAATTAACGGTGTCAAAAAATTTCTGCGTAGCGAATATTCACCGTCACCTAAATATTAATTTATTAATTGATAGTATAATATGTTGGTAAAAATTTACCCAGAAAGATACAATCACCAAGTTCGCCTGCTGCGAGGCGAGCTCCAAGTCTACTGTTCATAAATATAGTGCAATCATGGGTGGAGCCACGCCACCTAGCAACAATATCATAAAACTTCATTTCATTGTCACACACTACTTGAGTGTTGATAGAAAAATAAGACTTTCTGTTGCGGAATACTTCGGCATCTTCTCCACCTACACCAATAGATATTTAACAAATGTCTGTTACACATGATGATATTACCTGGAGACTGAATCCTTATGTGGGTACAATCAATACAACCAATCACTTTAGGAAAACTGGCAATTTGGAACATTCCTGTTTGCTTCCTTATTCGATCTTCCTCTGTTGCTGCCATTTTTATGTATCTTGGCCTTAGTTGTGCTAATGCTATTGATACTCGATTGACTATCCGTGATACAGTAGTTTGGTGCATTTCCATAAAGTCTCCAATTGATGTTTGGTGTGCCGCAGAAGCATAAATTCGTAATGCTGTTAACAGTTGGTTTATTGGGGAGACAATATTATTTCTAAAAAACCTTATGTACTCTAGCAAATTACATGCCCTACTTACAAATTATATGGGAACTTCAGAATACCCTCGATTCCCTCTAAAATAGAATACACGGTTGGTTTAGTTAACCGAAAACGTTTGAAAAATGACATCTCATCTATATCTCTAAAATAATTGGCCCAATCATACAGTTTTCTGGGAAAACCGTAATCAACAATATTGAGCAGATCTATACCGTCGTCAATTACAATTTCGTATTCTATTTCCATATCTTTAGGATTATTGTTAAATTTAAACAGTAAGTCAAAATATCAACATAACCTCGCAAATACCACGCTTCATTAAACTTCAGCTTAAACCTTAAACCACCAAAATTGGTCGCTTAACATTGAACCAGTTTAATGACAGTTTTTCTAACGGTGCATGTAGATTTTAGACATTAAATCTGGTGTAGTGTTTAAACTGGCTTAAGTATCTACGGTGCATACGGCAGTTAGAAGATAAAAAAACTGATCGCGCTTCTACATCTAAAAAAGAGAAAGCCTGGCAAGCTATTGAGCTAGAGTTTAATGCGTCTTTGACTAGTAGCACGTATAGAAATGCTCAATGCCTAAAAAAGTGTTATGAGAATCGCAAAAAAGAACTGCGAAAAGCTATAGCTGAAGAGAGAAAAGAAGCAATGCTTACAGGAGGAGGTCCCCCTTCTAAAATTTTTAAAAAGGACACTGATGATATTTTAATATCAATCGTAAACAAAAAGACATTAGATGGACTCTATAACCAATTCGACGATAATGCAGATGGTATCAATATTAATTTATTAAATAATGATACAGCAATGTATGTTGTTGAAGACGATGATGAAAGATTGACAGGTGTAAGTTCAATATATTTTTAAGGTATAGACATAATATATGTAGTCATTAGTTTGATCCTAGAATTAGTGAATGGTATTTCAAAAACTTAAATTTCCAGAGTACAAGTGATTTACAACTACTACAATCAGACCCAATTCCAGGTGCAAGGTTAACCGAGTCAAACGGGAGTGTTTCCATTGTAGAAAATATTTCAAAACCATTGTAGACAATTTGTAACTCGACGCAACAACCCATTCCGGTAGTAAATATAGAACAAAATATTAATAAGACTAATAAGGTTAGTTATTTATCTTCTGAATACTTTATGATATTAATATATTTATTTTTTAGACCGCACGGAATATTAATCGAAGACGACCAGCTACAATAGTTAAATCTTTAACATTATCTAATTTTTCCAAAAAGTATGATGTATTGATGGATATGCGTTTGCAACTGATTGATGCCCAAATCAAGCAAGCACAGACTATACATGCACTTACCATAAAGAAATTACAGCAGAAAAATGAACTCCTTGAAATTGAGTTATGTTAAAAAAAAATTGTAAACGAGTTCAATAATATAAGCTTTTGTAAATAAATCAGTCCTTTATTGGATGTTTTTAATTTAAAATTAAGACAAATACATGTATATTTTTAAAAATTAGCAAAGAAGTTATTAATAATGTCATTCTTAAAATCATAATTAACATGTTGTTTAATAATCAAAGCAGGAATTTGTCCATATCCATTATTAAAAATAACAAGATAAATACAAAAATTAAAAACACCTTAATCTTGTAAAACAGAGCACGATATGTGAGGTTATAGTTGACAATAAACTGAGCTTAACTATTTAAACCGCCAAACTCGAAGGCTTAACTTTAAGCGAGTTTAAAACTTCTTACCAGATCGGTGCATATAAAATAAACATGTTAAACACGCTTAAATCTTAAGCCAAGCTTAAATACATTCGAAGAATATGGCCCTTAATTCTTCTTTGGGAATTAAACCACTCATAGTTTTTAAAAATTCTCTTTATTTACGTTTCGATCCATGACCTAGGATCGTTTTCAGAATAATAAAAACTTTTGACAACGATCCTGGTCATGGATCGAAACGTAAATAAAGATAATTTTTAAAAACTATGAGTGGTTTAATTCCTAAAGAAGATTAAGAAGAATGCTAAACAAACCACAACAAACATACAGGGAGTATCTATGGCCCTTAATGCTAGAGTTTAACATGGCAGTTACCATTATAAAGTGGGTGTTATGTGTGTGGCACTAAGAATAGAGAAGCGATAAATATGTATGTTCTCTATAGTTGTGTTTATTTGTCTGCACTAGCTACACTTGCTGCACTGAAAGCGTTCATTTGTGTATTCAGAGTAGTTCGCAATGTTTTAATTTGTCACACTAAACAGTTCTAAGCAGTAACTAACTGCACTTACTGTAGAGGAAGAGTAGTTTAGTGCAGACACGAAAAGCGCGTCAAATTTGAATATTACTAGGAATCTAACCTGCAATTTATTTTGCCGACCATGTCAATGTCAGTGCTAGCGATACAGAAAAAATGGCAAATGTGAAACCGGCCTGTGTATTGAAAGACAGATTTGGAAATACCTACATTCAAGACAATTTGTTTTGTGTTTGACACTGGTATGTTATAAAAGAATATAATTCTCACCTTAGTTATATTAAATATGTCTAACTGATAGCGAAATGCAACTGCGCATTCCAATAGATCATTTGACCTCTACTACAAACCAAATTGTTGGTGATGAAAACGGTTTTTACCACTTAATTTTTACCACTGACGATAGCGATACTTCCACACATACTCATGAAGCTCCTGCATCACAAGGACACAAGACTACAAATTGGTCTCATGAAGCAACATTACTGTTGATAAGCCTTTACGAGACGAACAAACCACTCGTTGAAGAAGGCAAAATAAAAACTCTGAAAAGATGTGGGATAAGACTAGTTTGTGCATGGTTGAACGTAGCTACGAATTTTCAGCAACCCAGGTAGAAAACAAATGGAAAACGTTAGAACGAGCATATAAAAATAAAAAGGACAATAGCACCAAAATGGCAGAGGCAGGCGATCGTGTCCTCATAAGAAGTATTTACACGAGTTAACAATAAATAGTTATTTGTATTCTTTTAGGCAACCCTCAGAAATACTGGACAAAAAAAGGAATTTTATAAACCCAGTGTTTACTCTAAGTAGCAGTTGTAGTACTGCTTCAGCAGCAAGAGAAACACAAATTGGAGATGGTGGAATTATTCTTAATTCTCCTGAAGAAGTTGATGAATTTCCAGAAAATGTATAATATTTTTGAAAATTCATATTTATATATTAAGCATCTATCGTTTTTTTTAGGTATACACAAGCATTAACTCCACGAGCTTCAAAAAGAAACCATAGTAGTATGGCAAGTGAAATGCGTTAACTAAGAAATAGTTTTCAAGAAAAACTGGAACGCAAAGAGTATTGGGAGGAAAGAAGAATCCAACAACGACAGGAAATTTTAGAGGCGCTACGAGAATAAAATGAAATATTGAAAGAACTTATTAATAAGATAAACAAATAATTAAGTTAGATATATATTGAACAATTGTTTCCTAGTAATACACAATAAAATTACTCTAAATACGTACATTATAATCTTTCCAATCTCAGCGTTGAGTGAAATAAACACATTCACATAATGAATATAAGTAACTCAATACATATTAACAAAATCAAACAACTGTATAAATATATTCGTGATATTCAAGTGGCTATAACATTATATTAATTATATTTTGTCCTATTGTGTTATGTGTTCCTGCCTAAACAATTGTTTACAAATGGCATCCCGTATGAAATTTGCATGTTTTTTTACTGGGTCATTGATTGGTACAGTGTCTGGCTAATCTTCTACGTACTCTTCATCGCCAAACGATACATTATCATCGACTGTGATTTTATGCAATATACAGCATGCAGTTATGAATTTACAAATTCTGCTCTTGCCCCTCAATTTCACATCATAGAGCTGTCTAAACCGTTGTTTTAATAGCCCAAAAGCATGCTCGATGCTTACTCTGCAAGAACTTAGGCATTTATTAAAAAACTTTTGAGCAGGTGTAAGGTGCCCATTGTCTCGGCATGGAGTTAGCAAGTTTGATAGCAGCGGATAGGCACTCTCTCCTAGAATAAAGTAACCTGCAACACATAATTGGTGTCAATACATTTAAAATATAGAGATTATGTAGATGCCTCTTTTACACAATTCCTCTATTTTTATGCAAAACGGAGAATTGTGGAAAACACGTGCATCATGTACAGAGCCTGGGTGACCCACAAAAATGTCTATGAATTGGCATTATTCCTCACATACCCCTTGTAGAATAATAGAATGGTAGTCCTTTCTGTTGAAATAGTCTGTTGGCTCTTCTGAAGATCTTTCTACCCTAATATGACTACCGTCTAAAGAACCTAACAATGAATTCAACATTATAATCAATTATAAAGATTGGTATTTATTTTAGCGTACCTATTATATTACAAAATTTCCTGTTGGTGTAGTAAAAATTTGCAATTCTTTGTTTTCTATTTTCATTTGGAAATGTTATAGTGTCTTTGAGCAATTCCTGATGTAAAATCTGATACCCTGGTAGTAACATTATGAACAAAACTTATACATAATTCAAATCGATCAGCAACGTCTCTAAAATACAAAAGGTTAAGATATGCTTTTCCGGGTCAATCTTGCATCTGCTCCTTTCTACAAGTAAACAATACCTAAATATTAAGGGCAAACACCACAATTAACAGTTTATACCCATCTTCAATAAATCTCCATATATTCGTAAATGTCCAAAGCGAGCTGACAATGTTATAAATACACCTCTTTGAACACGAAAATGTTTTCGAAATATCTCATCAGAATACTTTAGAACTGCCTGTAAACAGAAGTAAAGTATATAGCGATGTACTCATCTCAATAAATTGGTAGTTTACTCGCATCTAATTATTCCTTTAGAATGATTATTTACACACATCGAAATGTTTTGTAATAACACAGATGACTTTAATGGCTTTGTACATGCAATACGCTTATTTGAGTCGACCTTATTAGTAGGATTTGGGTTTCCATGACCTCTCTTAGCCGCTTTGTTACGTCAATTTTATATATATATATATATATATATATATATATATATATATATATTGTTCTGAAATCTCTGTCCGCTAAGGTGAAGCCCTACTGTTTGGGTGCCACATTACTCTGAAATTACGTTGGATGATTCGTGCCCCACAAATTCGGCCTACATTATTTCTCTGAAGTTGACGATGTCCTTTCCTTAATGAACGCCAAACTACTGCCAGTTTTTTGCTATAAATACCTAAATCCCAGCTTCATCAGAAAAGTTTGCCACGGCTGCTCAGTTGCTATCTGAAATATACTACCGTAGTAAAAAGCAAACGCATCTACAGTGACGATTTATTGATAAAAACATTTTACAACAAGAACCCACATCAATCCTTATTTCACACGTTGAATAAATTACAAACATTTTTCTTCAAATATTTCATGATTAAGTTTTATCCAAAGATTAAATTTTATTTTAAAGGAACAGGGCCTTTTCATACACGTTACGTTACCCCAGTTTTAATAAGAGCTCATACTAAAACTTATAAACACTCGTGCTAATTTTTGCACAACCAAATACTATTAGTCCCTTTTACCTTGTACATGTACAAATATTACACAAATTATTTTACACATATAAAATTCCCACATAAAAATATGGTCAAATAAAAAATCAAAACAGTTCATTTGGTACCTCTTAGTCCATTAAATTTATAGAAATATACCCATAAAGCATAAAATGTCATTATACACAAATTAAATCCATAAAACAATTATATACAAAGATCTGTTACCTGGAATGCATCACCACACATGTATCCACAATCACACCATCGATGACTGTTGCCTTCATCAATGACTGCACGTTCCGGTACCTTCCCAAGTAGTATTATACCATTCTAGACAGCAAGCTGTTACTCTATTTTCTCAATCACCACTTGACGATACAGCCAGACTCCACCAACTCTGCTACTGGTCCAATTTACCATGGATAAACTACCAAATCGATCCATCACAATCTCCACCGCATTTTTGTGCATGTCTTGCACCAACAATAATATAAAAATCAAGTAGTACTTACTTTCATAAAGTATGCTTTGGAGCTTTAAACTATCTTTTCATTAATTCGAATACTGCTAGTACAAATTCTACACCAACTTGTGTATAAATTAATTGTATCTCAAGTACTATGTAATTACGTGTTCACTACTATTAGCGGACGTGTGGCTGAAAATCAAAAGAGAGAAAGAGAGAGAAAGAGCCCTACTACCTCCTGCTTATGTTTATATAGCCATTTTTGCCTCCCTTAAACTTCAAAATACTTGCAGCTCCGTTGATACAAACAAAACAGCTTTCTTAGTAAATTTCAAACGGTTAGCATATTTCTTAAAACCCCTCACAAACAAATACTCAACTGCCACTTTAATCACCAAAAACACCCGTTTAGCCTTCACCAATTCTCGATAAATTTCTAGCACAATATCAACTGCCACCAAAATCTCAGAATTTTGACGATACAAACAAAATCTTTTCTACGAAAGCACAAAATTCGCGCTTCAACCGATATCCACTTCGTCAAATCTTAGCCACTATTCTTAAACGTTTATAATATACATCCCCTCTACGGAACTATCTGTCTCCTTCCATCCAACATACACAATCTTCCATTGCTTATTTTATTTGCAACTTGCTCCTGTGCTTGACGCAATAGCCCTTTCCAAGCAATATTTAAATAATCCTGTCGTATTTACACATATATTCTATCTGATGCTCCTTCTCTGTTTATTTTTAGCAGTTTGTACAAGTAACCTAGCTACTTCATTTCTCACTAAAATATTACAATCTTGAAATGATGTTTATGGAAACATGCGGCACCTCACTCGTACATATTAAATCTATTCTTTCCTTGTTTTCCTGCATTTCCCATAAGTTGCACGTTCCTTAAATACGTAGAAATCTAGCGACGGTTGGACTTACTTACAATAATATTAAGAAATCCTTGACCAAAACTACATTCAAACTTGTACACAAATACTAAGAACGCCTTGTTTGTTTGCCACCCTTTTTATACAGATTTACAAGAACCCGGTAACCGTTAAGCTTGTTCCTCTCAAAACACATTCACACTTGTTATAAATAATATTAAGAAAATATTTCCTTCTACCCTCTGTTTAACAAATATTGTAACTGCCACTTGTTCTCCTTAGCTATAATTAAGCATTTAAAAGTTATACAAATGCTAACGTTTGACCAATTATATTTATATTTTATAATCTATAATTAAATATGTTTTTAGTTTACCCTATGCTATCTTTTAAATGCTACACTATACACGCTTGCAATATTTACATTATAACACTTGAAGCAAAATTACTCATTTAAAATTAATGAAAAATTTTCACTAAATTGTTAGTTTCCATGGTAGAGCTAGGACATCGTTTCAAATTTTTAATTAGTTGTAATTACATGTGAAAATTTGTGAGAAATTATGAAATGACTTATTTAACCCCTTTTAACCTATAAATTTTATAGTAATATATATATATATATATATGTATATATATGTATATATATATATATGCTTATATATGTATATATGTATATATATATATATTGTTGTGATCAGAGAGTAGTTTAAGGGTGGATTAAGTCATAGGGGTAGTAAGATAAATGTAAATATAATTAACGTTAAGAAAACCAAATATTTCCACAATTAAATATAAATAAATCGAATATTTTACAAAGGGTCAATAGTGAGCACACTGTATATAAATTATAACCAATTTAATTCATAAGAAAGAAGTTAATTTTGTAATAATCAGATACTATTTAGCTAAAATAATAATGTGTACGTCGTATAATACGTTTAAGTAAAATGTGCAAGTCCAGAATTGGAAAGAAACGAGTAAAGATAAGGTTTTAAACGCAACGGATTGCATCAAAATAAACACGTAATCGGGAAAGATAAACAACCTAGCATTCTAGCTATTTTATAATTTTGTTAAAAAAAATGTCAACGCATAAATAAGCAAACGCATTCAAATACGTCATTATTAGAAAGATTAGTACGTGACTAGGAATATCATATTTGCATAAAAATCTAACATATTTAGAGTAACAAACAGTATAACAGGCGGTTCGTGATACGATAAGGTTTGGACTATAATCGACACAAACATGAAAGAGGTGACAAAATGCAATGACTATATGTAAATTTTGAGAATAAGCGGCAAAATATTGAACGTGTACGTGCGAGATTGAATAACGGAACAACAATTAAAACCAGGGGATTTTGAGAAATACCGAGTTCTACAGAGATTGGCGCAAAGTACAAGCCTTGATTAACAAACACACCAATTAAAACGTGGTATGAGAAGTCTATAAATACCATAGGGAACTCGTAAACATCCAGTATCTCTTCAACAAGGTACGCACCATGTCAATTTAAAGTGAAAGATTACGTGCAAGTGAAACTTAGTGAAAGTCAATAAATTATTAAAATTGCGAAAAGCAAAAGTGCCAATTTATGTAACGAAAAATAGCCGCTTTACGCTTAAAACGTAAATTAAACTATTAATTGCATTTTGTTCTAACATTTTATAATTTAGGGCTCCAATTATACGTTCAATTAAATATCCAAGTATACGACAATTATACATGCAATTAAACATCCAATCAAGCATTTAAACATACGTCTTAATAAACGTCCTAATTAGATATCTAATTATACTTCGAAAAATATTATGAAATGTGAAGGTACTCAAATTGGACTACAAGATACGCAGAGTTAATCCAGAAATCCAAAAGGAAAAATTCAAACAACAGGTGAAGCAAGTCAAGCTGCAACAATCAAGGAGTGCGGACCACCGATATTCAGAGACAGTTCCTAGAGACAAGCAAGGAAAACACAGGTTAGAGATCTTATTTATTATTAGTAAAAGACCGTTTTCAATTTAAATTTTTTCTATATATCAAATATATGTAAGGGTCAATAAAAGGTCATTTGAGATTTTGTAAATTAGAGAAAGCATCGTTTGAACGTTTAAAGATATTAAGAGTAATTACAGAGATATTTTTGCTGGCTTTCAGGAAATTCAAATTTGGTGGAAAAATATAAGTGTTAATATTTTATTCAAGGGCTAATTTTTGAATGTTATACATATCATTGATGTATAACTGTACATATTATCGATCATTATATTTTGTAATTTTTGGATTGCTTCATTTAAATTATTTTAACAGCTAGGTGATAGAAAGAAAATGGGTTAAACAATTTTTATTGTTGTGAAGTAGGACACTCTGTGTATTATAGATTGAGATAGCCGATGAAAAACAAATTCAAGGAATTATAGAATATTAAAAAGGCACACCAACATTGGGACTTAAATTAAATAAGAGTATATTTACAGCAATATATATGCATTGGGCTCGTTTAGTTATTAGTTAAATAACTTCATTTCCTTCAATTTTGATAAATAACCGAACTGGCAATTACTTAAAACTATTATTTTTAATAAAGGCATTACCTTTAATTAACATATTTTGAACCATTTATATAAATGGTACAAGCAGGATGTGTATAATATGTTTTGTGTTAATACTAAGGTATTCAGGCGTAAAGTTATATTAACCTTATACACACTTTGCCGACTGCCTGCAGGCTCAAATACTCCAAAATCTTACACTAAATTGGTAAGTACAGATACTGGTGGTGTCCTGAATAATAAAAACGAGTACAATATGTGTTTTAATGCGTGTAAAAGTCCTTATTATTTATCAAAAAGGAGTTTTTTATTTACTATTAGTTGGTGGTTAGTATCCGTTATATCAAGCTCGTCTAAATTTGAAAGTGTAAAGGAACATAAAATATTTTTGTGAAACAATGCTTTTTCCTACGATTGTATTAGCTAAACACAGGCTTACATCAAACACCTAATGAATTCATGGCGACTTTAAAATCTGAGATGTTTCGATAGGTACGCACTTTGTGTGGCCTACCCGTCAAATTCAATATATTTTTATTATTACTTTACTAAGGAATGCCCAATACAATTTATCTAAAATGTTTTATATTTTCAGATTACAACCAATCAAGCAACGGTTATTGAGAGCGACTTATCTAAAGAAGATCAACCCATATCGCAATCAAAGTCCAAAAGATCTTTGATTTATATGAAGACGATTGGACACGCTACAACAAATTAACTGAATATGTACGGCCTTTTCCTAATACGCAATCTCATATCCTAAAAGCATACAAAGCAGTAGCTTATAAAGCAGTATATTATATCACATTATTGGTAAATGATGAATTGTTAGCTCTCTATGGTACAAAATTCTGTTATTAACATATCTTGCTTGTATATTTCGACAGATTATTAAATTAATAGTTTCATTTATTTCCATCATGTTCTTTATTGCACATGCCTACATAAGGAAACAGAAAGTAGTATTTATCAAATGCTGACTTATAAATTAAATAAAATACCTGCAAAGTTGGTTGCCTAACTGAACTATTGCAAACTTAAAACAAGAAAAGTGCAGTGAACCCGTTATCCTTAAATAAGTAGACCCTGAAATGTTTAACAATAGGAACAGCTAAATTTATTCTACGCTGAGAATAATTTAAGTAAAATTGACGCGGTATTTAAATCAAAGGATGTCGGAAAATAAACATAACAATGTTTTTATGAGTCTTTGACTTGCAAGCAGAACTATCTCACGTCCATAATAATAGACGCCTAGCCACCTCACGAAAACGCTTCTTCGTTATGTGCCCGATTGACAATGATATCTTTTACGCATTTCCTGTTGTTTAAGGAGTTGATCTTTTGCAAGCGGTACAAACGCTTTATTGTAGCAATAAGTAAAAGCTGAAAAAGGTTTAATTAGCACAACTCAACCTAATAAAATTGTTGTTGCATTGTGTGATCGTCTGCAAGTGACAAAAATATTGTAGTAGTAAGAAATCATATTTAGAAAAATGTCTGATATAAACATACAATTGAGCAAAACATAATACAAAATTCAAATTCTAATTACATAAGGTCAAATACATTATAATTCGAAACGTAGCAAATTAGAAAGTGAGGTGCCAACATTTTGCAAAAGCAACATTGTCCTAGTGAGTTCCTCGAGCAGTTATAGTCTAACTTTTATAACGAAATGGAATTACTTTCTTTACCTTAGACATCGTCGTTCATGGTTCAATACATAAATCTCGAAATAAAATGGTATGTAATTTAAAAATTAAAGTTATATAATGATTACCAAAATGGCAATAAAGTAACACAATTTGTAGTTAAATGCATATCGTACAGTAAATAAGACAGTCCCGCAGAATGACAGTGAGTAATATCAAAAAAGGAATTCCTGTTCGAAAGGAGTGTCTTTTGGTGCAAGTTCTATATAGCTGTGAGAAACTACATCACATCTTGACTACTTGTGATATCTAAATAGGATACAAGGGAGCAATGTATCTGTGAAAGGTTTGTAAATTGAAACCTATTTAATAAAAATTAACGTAAGAGGACGTGTGGAATAATGCCATATAAAGGTGGTTTTTGTTGACAAACTGATAATTTACCATGCGATTCCTCATTCAATTCTAAGATGAAACGTTCCTATAAATATAGAGCAAAAATAATTTCTGCTTGAGATACATGCCGTTAAAATTTTTATAAATTATAGCTTTTTAAATGTAATTTCTGCATTGTTTAAAATGAAAGATTCAAGATTAGAATCCTGTAGCAATCTTTATATGCAGACTTCATCTACGGGAAAATACAATTTTTATAGTCACAACAAGTTCATACTTCCCAATTTTTCCCTTGAAGGATTGATCTTTGGTAAGTATCATTTTTAAATTTATTGAAGTTTTTAGAAATTATTAAGTTTTTCATATTCTTTTGCGTATTCACTAACGTTTACTGGTATCTTTGAAATCAAGGTCAATGTTTAGATTGCCACCTTAAACAATGGTTGACGTTTTTGGTCAATTTTTGTTCTTAATTTAGTTTTTCCTGCAAATCATTAATATAAAAAAATCTAATAAATATTCGACATTTATTTGCGTATCCCTTAACATCGTTACTATGGTTACCTTTTCACACAATGAGAATGCGAACTGTCTAGTTGGAATACATCCGCCTCTAAGATACTTATAGACAAAGCAAGCAGTAATATGCGAAACACTTTTCAAGAAGCAATTGTTCATAAAGCTGTGGCATAATATATGATTAATTAAAGTTTTAATTGTTTTATTTACCCTTTCTAGATCCAAAAGTTTGATGTGGTTCTTACGCTAAATAAAGCAAATGTTTTATGCACGGGAGGTGTATTTCTATAATAAATGAAAATGAATGGATTTATAGTAATACACGGAGAAATTAATCGCATTTGCTTTTATATCTACACACATAATTAATAAGAGTTTTGTCTTTTTTAATAATTTATTTTATTTACACACACGGTTTGTATTGTTGATTTAAAATTGGAGCTATTAAATACATGGAAAATATGTTTTGATTTGCACTTTAATGGCTTTGCATTTACAATATGTGTAACAATTACTTTGATCAGCACAAGTAAAGTTTTCACTTCGATTTTTTTTTATACAGCTTAGACGTGGTATTAAAGTATAATTATTCTATTTTGTACCACCTACTGAAACTTTTAAATTATTAACAAAAAATTTCTCAAACATACTCCAAAAATAATAATAATTTAGAACACTGTGGCACAATACAAATTAAAATAATTATTACCCCTTTACCACAAAAAAATATTGTTAAAAAACTAAATACGTATTTTGACCACTATGTGGTCAGCATCAGAAGTAAATTTAATACATAAAATGCACAAAAATTAAAAGTTGTTCAGGAAACCTTTCTGATGATATTCTCTTCACCACGTGGGCTGAAGTGATCCTTTCCAACAAACAGTTTACTAAAATTTGTTTTGAACAGCTGAGGATATTCTCCTCACCAAGTAGGCTGGTGATCTCTACAAAATTATGTGAATTGTTGCTTTAATAAACAAAACCACTTAATTTATACTAAAATTAAAACTGTTTTAGCGGAACCAAAGTTAATCATGCGTTCCCATTGGTTGTTAAGCTAATAGAGAAATCAATCCAAATGACACAATTGGACCCGTTTAACAGGGGTCCTTTGTGGTTAACTATTTTAATTGATTTATATGCATTTAGGCAAAAATTCACTCTATTTTGTAAAGATCACCAGATCATCCTCAGGTGTTCAAAACAAATTTTAGTAAATTGTTTATTGGGAAAGATCGCTTCAGCCTATGTGGTGAGGAGAATATCCTCAGAAGGGTTTTCTGGACAACTTTTAACTTTTAATGCGATTTATTATTTAAATTTACTACTGATGATGACCACGTAGTTGTCGAAATAAGTATTTAGTTTTTTAACAATACTTTTTGTGGTAAAGGTCTATAATTATTTTAATACTCCAAAAAGTATTAAAAATTTTTAAAAGTGAAAATTTCTTATCCAGTTTCCAACAGTCACTTAAAGCTGTATAAAATTTTGTATAAATTAAAATAAATTTCTACACAAACTTATTTATCTTCTACCATAATATTTTTTATGATGAAAAAATAACTGAATTATTTCAGAAGTATCTCATATTATTCACTATTACAAACCAACTAATCATTCTTCTTTTACACGGGCACCATGAAAACATAACTACTTTGCACAAAAACAAAACCAAGAACAAAAGTTGCACGGTTAAGCTCCTTTTGAACACACACCTTATTAGGAAATTGATCAATTTTCAGAGTAAGGCAAATTACATAATGACAAAATACCTGTGAATTTTATAGATTCTTACTATAATAAATATACCCTATAAGCAAATAATAGAAAACTACAAAACTAAATAAATAAAGGAAACAAAATTAAAATTTTTCTGCCATTTCTACTTGACAAATCTTAACTTCACTAACAGCGGTTCTTTGTTTCTCAAACTTTGAATCGATTTTGTAAGCGACGAATCGATATCATGTAGAAATTTCATCCAAAAATAAAATTTTGAAGAAAATAACTTAATAATCGTTTCGCATTAGAAAAATAAAAGCGCTGAGAATTTTCTGATAAAATAAGTAAGGTCAATAACAGTTAAAACAACGGCTTCGGAATTGTGACGCAGAAGCAGAACTGTTGTCATATGCTACTTACAATGATACATTTTAACAACTGCTTACTAAATGGAAATATCTTAGTTGAATATGTTTATTCGTAATTTTCTCTAAGAGAATTAGTCCATTCGTGCCTTAGTTATATTCTTCAGTGTGTCAAAAACTAGGTTAGAGGAAACGTATAAAGGTCTGTAATAAAAATTGTACTCAAAAAACAATTGCTACGCTGAATCCAACGTTGTCTAAAAATAAAACGAGATCCAAGACTTCTGTATAATCCTTATATCTTACTCAAATTTCTACTTTTTAAAATAATATTTGCATCCGGGATATGAGTAAGGTATTAAATCTAGAAACAATTAAAGCTTATAATCACTATGAGTGGGTTAGGCAAGAACATGATATATCTAGTCAGTGCATGACGTTATTGTGAGAACTTAGACTAAAATGATTACAATTTGTAATCGTTCAGTAATTAAATGATAAAACAACTTATTCAGCACTTATTAACCGGTTGATATGGGGTAATACAGGCAGGGTTCTGGTGAAAATGAACAGATAAATAGGTATAATGCAATTTCGAAAATTTCTCTGAGATGATGAAAGGAGCCGGTTGAGGAGCAGATCTACCTCTTTACTCCTCCCGCTCCCCAACTCCAACCGTCCACTTATATTATATTATATATTTTAAAGTGCTTCTACGTGTCAAATAAATTCGTCCAAGTATTTCGATATGACAAATAAGTTCGTCATAGTAAGTACTTCGGCATGTCGGAATCGAGAAAAGCTGGATATTTATTTATAAAAGCAGAGAATGTGGTTGGAGGTTGGTGGTGAAATATCTAACTTAGGTTTGTTGACTAGGAAAAGATCATCTAGCTACATATCCAATTACTGGCTAGAAAAGCATGTAGAAGACGAACTCGTAGACGTAAATTAAAAAAAGTTAAGAATTAAAATGGCATAGTTACAATAACTAGACCAATGGGCGTTAATTACTGAATTTGTTAGAGGAACTACCTAAGCCGTTTCAGCTCGAATAAAGAAGACTCGTATGAAGTGTATTAAATACAATATTTTGTTGTGCTGCAAAACTATTTCGTTTTCTAATCAGAGGGTAATATTTCCTATACAAAACATCCAATCTGTTAATTAAATGAATCAAATTAGTCCTATATACCTGCAAACCAGGTATGGAAAAACAAATTCCTTTATATAATATGTAATATAATTCACAAGAATTATGTCTTTAAAATATAAATGTATAAGCCCAGGCATACGTCTGGGGTCTAAGGTTTAAGTAATTTAGGGAGCAATTTGTGCTGCTAGACAAAACATAATAGACAAATCATGTGGGTGTCAACAGATTATTGCATAAAAGGGTTGGAAAATATTAACGAAAAATATATACATTCCATATGTGTTTCGTGAGGACTAATTTTATTTAGCTACAAAGTTCCATATATTTTACAGTTTGAAAATCAAGACTAGCTTTAAATACGCAACTATTGACTAAAAAAGGAAATAGTAAAAAAAATGTAGATTTAAGTTTTAAAAATTAAATTAAACTGGATAGGTTAAAATATTACTACAGATAAACATAAAAGTGATGTAGTTCTTGTTTGTGTATAGATATGTATGGTATTCTGAATTAAATAAAAAAAGGTATTGCATAATAATTTAAAAAGGGATCGTCACAAATTTATTTTAAACGGAAGTCATACGTTTCCAAAAGCATTTGACCGCAATTTTAACACTGACTGCGAATAATGTTTCTGCATTTACAATCAATTAACAAGACTTGTTAATATGTTAGAATTCTTGCAGAGATTACCCTCGATTAATATGTACCAACGATATTACTGATAATTGTTTTCTTAATCACATCATAACCCGATAATTGTGAAATAATAGAATATAAAAATGGTTATCGTCAAAATTTCCTTCATGTTCGCAATAATATTGACCATTATATAGCTCTAAGCTTTTATGTGATTTCCCATAGCAATTAGTTTGTTCACTTTCACTTGAAAGTGTATAACCTTTAACAAACAACTATCAACCTATTCTTTTCCCCTACAAATTTAGTGTCTAAATTAGGCTGTTTTAATTATTCCTACTATTTTTCCTCGTAGTTTAGCGGATAAATAACAACTTTGTGGTTTTCATTGGTGATTTATTCTAAACTTGAGTAGCTTTTGTGAAAGAATTTTCAAGACTACTAATTTTATTATATATTTAAATGGTTACACTCTTTTTATATTTTTAAAAACTCTTAAGTAAAATTAAAGCAGATTAAATTTTGAGTTCCATTTTTAATTTGCTATTGTTTGCAGAAACAGTAATACAAATGAATTTTAACGAATTAAATAAGACAATGTATCGCATACTATTTAACAACGTAAAAGAATCTTTACATTAATAATAAATATAAAGCTTTGAAGATGGATATGGCGTATGCGTGTAAGTGGAAGCATCTGATTGTAAATGCATTTTACCGCAATTACTAGTAAAAAAAAAGAAAAAGAAACATGGTTTATACTTTGAATTTTTAGGGCTTCCCTTATAAGTCAAACAACCTCTTTGTTAAGGAAATAACCGTTCTTAATACGCAAACGGCTAACTATGGCATGTTATATTGGATATGCATTGTCTAATGTTAACTTGGATGAGAATTTCCAAGGACAGAACAGTTTTTGCAAAAATTACGTACACGGGTTAAAATGGGACATAACTTCCACCGGTGGAAATTGTACACTACATTTGTGCCCGATTTTGCAAAAGATTGTGCCTGCGAATGCCACTATTTATGTAAAAGGAATACAGAAGAAACGCATTATCTCTGAGTACTTACCAGCAAATATTGTTGTGAATATAGAAGAACTTTGAGTTTTAGATTTAAAAATTAAAAAAAAAAGCAACCGATTATCCGTTCCAGAACTTTTCTCTTTTATTTGGTAAACATATGCTACACCATCTTTACTAACTTTTGGAAAATGTACAATTCCCTCAGCATGTGAGTGCTCGCAGGAAGACCCAGCAAAATCTTTGCTTTTCTGCCTGCCAATCCATGAAATACTACAAAAACTAAAGTCACAGCTGGTGATGTTTTATATTGGTGATTGAACGATTGCTAGAGAACCCGAAAGCGTTCAACAATCATCGAGGACTGTAAAGAAATTAGCATGTCAGTAAATCCCGAAGTATGAACTCTACTTCACCGGAACCATAAGTAATTTAATTTATGAATACTTTGATAAACTCTCTCCAGAGATTAAAATAATACAGGTGTGACGCACCAGTGACTAACGGTTTCTGTGAGAAAGTTATACGAAAGAAATTGGACGAGTTGGATTTGCTTTTTACACGACTAAAGAGCTGGAAAACTATCACGTAACCTACTATCTTTTGCTGCATTGCTTTGCAATTCCTAAATTAACTTACTTGATGAGAACAACTTCAATGTGGAGATTAGAATTCTTTATGAAAGAATTTGACAATAAAAGTAGACTAATTCTTGAGTGTGAACTAACCGAAGAACGATATATTAAATCTTCTGCGTGTATTCGTTTTGGAGGAATTGGAGTTCGTAAAATTGAAAACCTGTGTCTACCTGCTATTCTCTTCTCAGGGTATGGAATTTGTAATATTTCCATTCTGATGTTAAATTTCCCAAATTCAGACAAGCCACAAATACCATTCTTTGATAAAGGAATTTATATATGAAATAAACTAGGACCTGACTCAATGGTATCACCAAATTCTTCGATACATCGTCTTTGGAACAACATAAACTTGTCAAGAATTATGGAAAACATTTAGTCTCCAATGAAATGGCAAAAAGCTTTCAATCTTGCACTGGAGATGTATGAATTCATCTCATGATTAGTTGCTTTACCATCAAGCAACTGATTTTGAATCGCAATCGAATTTCACTTAGGATGCAAAATATGCATATCACACAGATGTGTCTGTGGAGGGGGAGTCGACGAGTTCGACCATTATTGTCTGAGTTGTGTTAAAGTGCTGGAAAACTTTATAAACACCCGGAAATTAACAATATTCTTCTAAGAGACTCTTCTTCCATGAATATTCCGTCTCGACTTGAGCCAACAGGCTTATGGAGAGATGACGGAAAATGCGCGAATGGAATACTTTTAATTCCTTGGAAAAATAGATAATTCTTAATATGGGACACAACCATTTCGGATACGCTGGCGCCTTCTAATTTAAAATTTTCTAAGACAGAATTAGAGTTGGTTACTAAAAATGCTGCGATAAACAAGATAAGGAAATGCCAATCGCTTCGAGACCAGAATTTTCTATTTTGCAATTTGCGGTGGAAATTCTAGAACCCTGGTTCAGTGAAGCTATAGGTTTTATTAACAAAATCGGAGGACATTAACTTTAATGATTGGTGAATCCAGATTTCGCTCCTACGTAGTACAAAAGATAAGAATAGTGGTTCAATGAGAAAACGCTATCTCGGTCATCGGAATCATCCCCCCTTCAGGTTCTTTTTGAAAATTTTTAACGTATTAGAACGTTTCTTATAATCCTTTGTTTATTTTTTATTTATTCATCAATTAAAATAAATTTGAACAACTAACTATACAACAGTAATTGGCATTATTGATCTCTGTTAACACTTTTGAATTCTCATTATTACTGCTGAAGTTTACGACCTTTGGAAATACAGTTAGACCTTGTTAAATTTCTATTAGCCGTTTAACTAAGTATTGCTACGGGTTTATTTTCGAGTTATAACGTTGCAATACATTGCGAGTCTATTTCTAGAAAATTCTGTGTATTTGGCTGTTATGTAACGTGAATGTTAATAACTTAATGTTAGTTTGGTTATTTGGTAATCCTGATATTTTCAGTTATGGTATTATTTTGCATGAGCGTGTATGTGGAATTCAATTAAAAAATTTACTTATCGAAGTTATTTAATGTATTTCTGATGTTTGTTACGTATTTCTAGTAGACGCCACGTTGTGCGTCAAAGTTATGTCACGTTGGCTCGTAGCCGTGCGTAACCAAAGAAAATCCAAGAAAACAACAGTGACCGGGCTCAATCGGAGAGTAGGGGGGGTTGTAGAAAGCAGACCAATCTAGAAGGGACGCGGCTGTCAGGAGTTAGTACCAGTACCTGCCATAGAGAAATTAGAATAGTAAACCTGAAAGAAAAACAAATTAGTCCTGCAAACCTGAAACAGAGAAAAAGCATAGCCTATGGATCAAGTATAAATTGTTCAGTACTTTATAGAATAAATAAGAGCAACTGTTTAGATAAACTCTATAATCTAACAACAGTAATAGCAGTACAGAAAAATTCTGAGTACAAAGTGAGGCCATATTGCGGAGTAGCAGAAACGTTTCATCACCCACCAATTAAACATAATTCAGGTAAAATGTAATAAAAAAATATAAATAGGTAAGACATAATCACGCTAAGTAATTTAGTAAAATTTTTAGCAAAGACATAAATAAGTAGATAAGCACAATTGTTCTGAGTCCTTCAGTATGGTTGATTGTTCTTTATAAATAGGTAAGACATAATTAATCTAAGTAATTTAGTAAAATTTTTAGCAAAGACATAAATAAGTAGATAAGCACAATTGTTCTGAGTCATTCAGTAGGGTTGATTGTTCTTTCTTTTTTTTTGTTATTAAATAGCGGGCAAGTCTATGGAAAAGGTATCAGAACGACAAGGAATATTGCAACAACAACGGGTAGATGTTTACAGTAAGAACAAATAGGAAATAGTGCAACTTACACAAAGTCCTTCAGTACCGCTTCCTTGCCATCGCAGTGTGGGATCCACGATGTCTGACACTAACGAAGCACTGCACCCTAGACTGTGAGGGTGTTGATGGAACTTATCACAACTTACCCTAATCACACTGACTGATTTCACTGGGGTTAGCAGCGGACCTTATCACGCGAAGGAACTAGGTATATTAGTTGCATAACCATACAAAAAGCAGCGAGGAACTTCAACCACTACTTTTGTATACCGGTAGTCGGTCACAGTTTAAATATCACCAGACCAAGCAAGCAACAAAAGCCATAATAAGTAAAGCACATGTATCACTAAAGGGAGTCCGTAACCACGTCCTTAAAACCCGCGTGCATCGAGTTAAAAGCAGAACGAAACAGTATCTTGAACGTAATTCCTATATCGGAACCAAAGACCAACTACGGCTCCGCGACAGTTAGTTCTACGGCTTTTTTCCCATAAGAAGGACGACTAAAAACGTTTAGTAGACACGCGTAAGCACTAAAGCCGTACGTCGAAAGTTCTTCGAACACACGTGCGTCGAGTTTCACCAACTCTACCACTCTTAGTTCAACCAGAAAAACCGTATCTTACACTTAATTTTTTGACATCTTGCAAGCAAGAACAAAACACGACCCTTTTTTGTTTATATCTAATCCTACTAGAACAACTTCTGATCGCCTACCTAGACTGTATATCCACATATTAATTACAGCGGGATTATTTATTAATGACAAGTGGAAAGTAATTTTTCGAGTATTCCAATTTACAACTAAACCATCTTTTAAAATTAATAGCGGCGAGTCAACTTGCATATCAATCTGAAAACTAGGCGGAAGTATTTACTTTATACAAACCGCGATCCAAAAACGATGTATTTTAAGAATTAAGTAGACTAAAAATGTTAGGCCACCAAAAATGCACGTTACATGTTGTTGAACGAATAACTGTAGAGGTTATTATGACTAGCTATACGAGTGTTAATAATTCATGTGTATATTCAGGTTTTAATGCAGTTAGGTGTTGTTACATTTTTGTATGTATGCCGCTGGTCGAGGTTGATCTATTCTCTCCTTGCATTTTAATGCTAATGACTTTCTAGTTTTGTAGTGCAATTTTTATCTTTTACAATTCACCTTGGGTGTGGTTGTAATTTCGTGTTGTGTTAAAAGCGCATTGGATAAATTAGACTGAATTTTAGTTTTTACAATAATTCTTTCAAGTTTTAAATAGGATTGGTTGGTGTTTTAAGGAAATAGACTTCCTTCTTCCATTTTGTAAAGTATGGTGTGATCTGCCGAAGAGTCCAGTCTGGTATGGTTCTAGTAGAGTTTATCTTGGCTATTCCGTTTGGGATCTTTTCACTAGACCTCTATTGTGATGCAAATTCCGTATTGGTTTGTGCGTTGAAGTTGCACGTTAAGCCTGTAAACTTGGGGCTTTGGAATTGCATCAGTAACCTCGTGGGATATTATTCCTTTGAAGGAGTAATCAGATGAATCCGTATTTGTACACAAATGTTGGAATTCTTTGTCTGCAGCGTAATTAAGGTTTCACCGACTGCACTGGGAATCTTCGCATCTATATCCTCAGTTTCATCTTTATTCGAATAACATCTTTAATCATTTGCTACTGAGTTCGACTTCTTCAGCTCCTTGCAGATCTGCAGTTATCAACATACTGTAATATACAGAAGTTATAATAACATCTCAACTATAGCAACCACCGTTGCGGGTAAGACTTTACTTTACCGATCAACGATTTTTATGGTGTACTGTAGCTTTTTGGAAAGCTAATGAAAAATAAATATTTACGTCTAAGAGAAAATTCTGCGGAAATATACAGGTAGAAAGTTATGGTTTTTTGAAATATTAATTTTTTTCCATTAAATAATGTTTAATGTAATCAATGACAAGTATTTTGATTCTTAATAGTGGAACAATAATAGTACTTAATTAAATTTGTATTCTCGCTTTATTGACGAAAGAAAATCCTCAAACATATAGAAGTATTTCTTCTTCATATCTCAACGCCAGAGATATTTGCATAAGGATCGCGATATTTGTGGAACCCATCTTTTACCGGGTGCCATAGAGCTTCGATTCCCTGTGTGTGTGTGTGTGTGTGTGTGTGTGTGTGTGTGTGTGTATGTGTGTGTGTGTGTGGTGTCAGCAGCTATAATTCAAAAATTTATTAAGCGTTAAAGGTTGTTTAGATACATACCAACAAAGCGATGGTTTCAGTCACTACGTTTAACTCTTTTGTGAATATACCCAAGACTAGGCAGCCCTAGATAAGCTTTCCAGCAAACAGTGTGCACGATTGTTTCAACTTCAACATGATCAGATATGATAGGCAATAGAGTGTCTGCAGAACGAACGTTATCAGGGCAAATAATCATTCGTAAATCGTCCGAGTCGTCCTCAATCATGCCCAGCACCCAATGGCCTTCGATCTGTCTGCCACGATTGAATTTACGCTTGCCAAACTTGCTTTAATCAGCTTGAACTATTTTTCCTTTTCCTCCAATCTTTCCAAGCTTAGCTTGACGAGCAGACAAAGCAAACATCATCCTCTTTGCAAAAGTTATACCTAAAAAAAAAGCTTTTAAATAAGAAGGAATTGGTATAAATTACCAATCGCACAGTTCTGGTTCTCAATCGCTCAGTGCTTGGCAGTTCTGCTGCTTTCATTATCGCGTCTTTGTAACTAAGATCTTTGCACAAGCTGTAGCATAGGTTTAGAACCGTATGCGGTTCGAGGTGCGACTGTTCGAACCAGCTGTTCTATGCTAAACCCATTTTTCTACCACTATCTATATGCGGCTTCGGGCATTGAAAATAACCATGACCTTCGCCGGCAGATGAATCCGAGATTGTCAACTTCATGGGAACTCTATGCTGCCAACATGTTTTAGAGCTGGGGAGAAAGCCATTCGTGATAGCCCAGCTGGTCGCTAACTCTCGAGTTCTTGTTAGCTTAATTAACTTGTTGCGATTCGAAAGAGAGACCAACTGTTCTGCCATCTTCTAAATATAAAAGCCTATTAGTCCTGTTCTAAACCCCCATAAAACCTTGTCAAGGCCGATACTTTCTCAACCGGTTGTCATCTGGTACCAGTAACCATAAACCGGGCGGGAACACAGGCCGTGCCACCTAACACCATCTTAGTTTCCCGTCGTTCCAGATTTGCCTTGTGCAATGCAAATCTGGCCAGGAAAAAAGAGGAGCAGAAGAAAACGCGACTCGCACCTTCGAAAACCAGAGAGGGACTGACGGAATTGGGATGCTACTCGTCCATTTATACCCTTGCTTGCAGCGCCATCTCTATTTAAAAACAATTTAGTGCCAAATTTAAAATTCTAACCTAAGCAAACCTAACCTAATCTAACCAAATCCAACATAACCAAATACAACCTAACCAAACAAATCAAAACCAAACAAAACCAAACCTATCCTATCCAAACCAACCTAGTGTATCCTAACCTAACAATTCCTAACCAGGAAATAACCGACAAATAAGAAATAAAAAACTTTAACATGGAACCTTATGGAAAAAAAAAATATTTCTTGTACATTTCCGCAGAAATTCCTCTTAGACGTCAAATTTTATTTTTAATTAGCTTTCCAAAAAGGTATAGTATGATATATAAATCGTTGATCGGTAAAGTAAAGTCAAGCCCCGTTGCGTTATGGTACATAAGTCTTATTCTGCAATACCATCTTTCCTGTCAGGCTTCACCAATGGAGCGTAAGTTATTTTGTAAGCAAGAGAGGTATACCATTGCTTCGATAACTTGTAGTTATAAAATAATACTTGTATGTCATATTTAAGGTTTGTCAATTATTGTTTTATTACATTTATGTAAGTATTTTGTCCATTTCGAATGGACCTGCACCTTGCCGAAGTTCTAAATTACTAGAACAGGTGAAATGGCTTGCGCGTTCTAATGAGCTAAAAAGCCAAACTACAGGTCCAACCAAAGTAGTAGGGTCGTTAGTGAGGAACCAGACTAAGACAGGTCCACGAAAGAGGGCAGCGGCTCTTTCGGTACTTAGATTGGCAGAGACCATAGGGGTCGGTATGGCAGTCTAAGACACACTACCGCGATGTGGAAGGCAACGGGAAACCACCACATTATCTCCCAAGTACACAGCGTACCTAAATTATAACAAACATGATGGCATTCTCTGGAGTAAAAGATTCCGGAGTTAAAATAGTCCCCCATTCGGATCTCCGGGAGGGGACTACTTCGGAGGATGCGATCGGAAAGTTAAAAATAAGAGTCGGGAACATTCTGCGAGTCGGAGCGTGGAATGTTAGAAGTATGAAGCAAGTAGGTAAGCTAGAGAACCTAAAAATCGAAATGAATAGGTTATCACTAAACATAGTAGGGATTAGCGAAGTTCGTTGGCCAGAGGCGGGGAATTTTTGGAGTGGAGACTTCAGGGTAATTCATACAGGAGCAGAGGAAGGAAATTTGGGTGTGGGGATAGTTATGCGGAAAAAGATAGGATACTGTGTAGAAAATTACTTTCAAAAGAACGAAAGAGTACTCATGGTTAGATTAGAATCTAAACCGGTAAAAACAGTAATAATACAAGTATACATGCCCACCTCTAGCTATAGTGACGAAGAGGTAGAAGACATCTACAAAGATATCGAAGACATATTAAGATACGTAGGACATGAAAATTTAATAATTACGGGGGATTTTAATGCCGTGGTAGGTGAGGGTAGGGAAGGAGCGGTAGTAGGTTTATTTGGTTTAGGCACAAGAAACGACAGGGGAAATAGGCTGGTAGAATTTTGCGACAAGAACAATTTAATCATCACAAACACATTATTTCAACATCATGCTAGAAGACGATATACGTGGAAGATGCCAGGAGATATAGGAAGATATCAAATAGATTACATTCTTGTTAGACAACGGTTTAGGAATCAAGTAAAAGACTGTAGAAGCTACCCAGAAACAGATATAGATACTGACCACAACATCGTAATTATGAATGCTGCACTTAAATTTAAGAATGTGAAAAAAAGAAACGGAAAAAGGCAATTGGACTTAGAGAAACTAAAAGATAAAGATATTCAAGAAAGATTCGAAAAAAAGTCAAATGAATTGCTCAAAAAAATCGGGAAAATATCTGATACTAAGGAAGTAAAAACAGAATGGAATAACATTAAATCCAGCTTAGACATGGCGGCCAGAGATATTCTGGGGTAATAACAAAAAGAAAATAAAAACCATGGATAACAACGGATATCCTGAATTTAATAGAAGAAAGACGAAAATACGAAAATAAATCAGAGGAAACAGGAAAACAGAGATACAAAGCTATAAAATGGGAAATTATTCGAAAATGCAGGAAAGCTAAAGAACAATGGATTGATGAAAAGTGCAAAGAAGTACAAACGAAGATGGAAATAGGAAAGACAGGCGAAGCATACAAATTAATTAGAATGAATTTTAGGGACATAAAACCGTATAGCAAAAATATAAGGGACGCACAAGGAAACGTCATCATAGAAAACGTAGAGAACGTGGGTAGATGGCAAGAATATATAGTGAATTTATATTCAGGAGAGGAACTAACTGCATTAGAACAAGAATCAGACATTGAAAATGATGACTTGGGATAACCTATACTTAGAGAGGAGTTTGAATTAGCATTAAAGAGTCTGAAAAATGGTAAGGCGCCGGGTACAGATAAGGTGCAAGCAGAAACTTTAAAAGCCGCTGGACAAGCAGTAACAGAACGTCTCTTCTAACTTGTAAGCTATATGTATGAGACAGGCGAGATACCCAAAGATTTCAAACCTAGCGTCATAGTAACTATACCAAAAAAGAAAGGTGCGGATAGATGTGAAAATTTTGGAACAATAAGTTTGACAGCACACGTGTCAAAAATATTAACTAGAATTGTGCAAAGACGAATGGAAAAACGGGCGGAAGAAATACTAGGAGAAGACCAATTTGGGATTAGGCGAAACAGGGGAACACGGGAGGCTATTTTAGCTCTGAGAGTGATAATGGAGAAAACAATAGAAAAAGGGGAAAGCGTGTATATAGGGTTTGTAGATCTGGAAAAAGCATTCGACAATGTAAAATGGAAAAAAATGTTTGAAATACTCAAAAAGATTGGAATGAGCTATAGGGATAGACGAATAGTACATAGCTTATACAAAGAGCAAACAGCAGTAATAGAATTAGAGCAGGAACGTAGGAAAGGGGTGAGACAGGGATGTGCTCTATCCCCATTGATTTTTAACTTGTACATAGAAGACGCAATGAATACTGTCAAATGCAGGAAGACATTTGGAATTACTATGCAGGGACAAAAAATTGATATGCTTAGATTTGCAGATGATATAGCGGTATTAGCGGCTAGTAAGGAAGAGTTAGAAGCTGCTCTTAATGAAATGGAAACGGTTCTAACAGAGAGATACGGTATGAAAATTAACAAAACTAAAACTAAAGTTCTAGTATGCAAAGGTGGGGAAAATAAATCAAAAACAAGAATACAAGTAAGTAACACGAACTTACAAGAGGTTAAAGATTTCTGCTACCTAGGAAGCCAAATAACGCAAGATGGGAAAAGCACAAAAGATATAAAACAAAGATTAGCACAAGGTCGTTCTACATTTAACAAGAAAAAGCAACTACTGTGCTCAAAGACCACAAACATAGAAACAAGGAAAAGATTGCTTAAAACATATGTGTGGAGCACAGCACTGTACGGCTGTGATGCCTGGACAGTAGGAGAAGCGGACAAGAAAAAGGTTGAAGCCTTTGAAATGTGGTGCTACAGACGTATGATGAAGATATCATGGACAGAAAAAGTTAAGAACGAAGAGGTACTAAAAAATGGTAGGGGAAGAAAAAAAATATGTGGAAAACGGTAAAAAATATGAGAGATAGGATGATAGGCCACATACTACGGCATGAGGGAATAGTGCGGAATATATTAGAAGCAGAGATAGGAAAAAAGAGAAAAAGAGGCAGACCTAGGTTAGACTACTGCACACAGATAGTAAAAGATGTAGGCTGTAGGAGTTTCAGGGAGATGTGTAGGCTAGCCCAGAATAGAAATCAATGGAGGTACGCATCCAACCAATCCCAAGATGGATAAACTAATGACGAAAGATAACTGTGATGAGTATTATAAGTAACTACAAGAATTGGTTGAGCAATATTCTCGAATAATGTTAAGTGTGTGAAAGGATTTACTCGAAAACCATTACTTCGGCAAATGTCTAAGTGTTGGGGGATCTTGGTAGCCACAGGTTGCTTAACCCCCTTCACTGAATCTTGCTGAAATAGGGCATAAAATTAGGAAATAATAGAAGGGGAACGAGCTGTATACACATGCTGTGGGAGAATTTCAGGGAACTATGTAGGCTAGCTCAGAATATAAATAAGTGCAGGTACGTGTCCAACCAGTTTTGAGACGGAAAACTTAATGGCGAAAAAATAAGCGCAGATAAATCTAATGATTAGTATAAACAACTAGTTGTTGGTTGCGAAATATCTGCAACTAATGAGGACTGTGCGAAAAGATATATTGGAAAATATATTAAATCGGTAAATGGTTAAGTGTTGGGGGAACTTGGCAGCCACAGGCTGCTTACCTCCTTTCACAACCACTGAAGGTCGGAGAAATAGGGTATATAATTGTAAAACAATAGAAGATGACTGAACTGCATCTAACAAGAAAGAACAGCGCTTATGAGAAAAGACAACAAACATAAAACAAGAAGAAAATTGTTGAAAGCATATGTGTGGAGCACAGCACAGTATGCCAATGAAATACGGGCAGTCTGAAACGCAGATAGAAAAACGGTAGCAGCCTTTTGAAATGCTGTGCTTCAGATGTATGAGGACGATAGCATGGACGACAAAGATAATAACAAATAGGTTATAGAAATAGTAAGGGAACAAGGATATCTGTGGAAAAAGATAAGAAAAATAGAAGGGCAGAATACGTTCTAGGGCATTTTTGGGGAATAGTATGGGATATATTACAAGCAGAGATAGGAAAAAAGAGGTAGATGTAGACCTAGATCTGATAGTTATAGATGCAGACTGTGCAAATTTCAGGGAAATCTGTAGGTTAGTTCAGAATAGGAAACAATGATGGTACGCGTCTAACCAGTTCCAGGACTGAAGACCTAATGATGATGATGAAGTATTTCGTAAATACAAATAGAGTTACCTTGTGTTGACTTGTGTTTTCTCTTGATACTACTAAGCTGACCTAACAACCCTCCTGTCTAAAAGTATCAGTCTCATGCTTTATAAATATTTTGGGGCTTAACCCTGTCTTATTAAGTTTGTTACCAATTGACAATTTGCCGTTATAAAACGTTATAAACAAGCCAGTATAACATGAATACTTTAACAATTCATCGTATGACGAAATAAAAGTCATTTGGATTAAACAAACATGTGAAGAAGTTTATAATAAGATGATTAATACCATTAAAAATTTTGTAGGAAACTGCAAAACTTTAATGGCAAATGGAACATTGGTTTAAAGCCATTATTTTTCAAGCAGTTAATTTAAAAAGTTAAAAGTATATTATCTTTAGTTGGTTAAATATTCAATTAATTTTGTAAATTTTTAATTCTTCTAAAAACAAACAGTGAAAGGTTGTTAATCATTTTGTACTCTATAGTGGAGTTGTTTAAAGCCTTTGGAAAGTGCAACATGAAAGCAGTGCAACTTGTTAGTTGCATAATCTGATTTCATTCTTTATTTACACAAATTTTCATATTTAAAAGGTGACATAGTTTTTTATATTAGGAGACGGATTATACAAATAACAAACAACAGTTGCTCAATGTAATTTTTTTAACATATCTGACCAGTCTTTCTTAGTAAAATCATTTGATCTCGACTGTATAATGTGATGATATGTGATACACAAAACTGAATAAATTAAGGAAATATCAATAAATAAATGAGTAACTGTTTGAAATTAAACACACTAATTTTATAAGAGTTTTTACACTACATTGTAATTTTATAACATAAAAATTTAATAATTTTTCTGTACTTTTTGTAAGAGAAAGAGCTATATTGCAAATGATATTAATCGTGGAGTGTCCAGCTCCAAGCTCATGCTTGAATTCCCGATATTAACAACTTTTTGGACTAGGTTCTGGGGTTTGTATAGTTTGAATTGGAGAAATATTTTGGGCAAATTTTTGCATTAGGCATTTAAAATGTTGTTTGACTAGGTTTATTGTAATTGATGTGCTACCAAAATAAAATTTCAGCGTTACTTAGCTACTAAAATATATTTTTAGTCTCAACATTAGCATCTAGTATTACCATAAACAATTACAATGTCGTCATGCACACGCAGTGTAGCAGCATACATAGAAAAGTACTGAAATCCATCAAATCCTATAAATGCTACATTTACAAAATTAGGAAAACGGATATCTAAAGCCTTATGTATTTTAGTAGCTCGTTCTTCATAGTTGCTAGTTGAATCAAAAATATCTTGAATTGTATTGACTAGATAATGTTGATCTTCTTCAGATATATTACTGCTTTCTAGAATCTCTGCTTTGTTACTTTCTACCTGAAACGTGAACAGATTTTAATAGATTAGTCTTGTAAAGTAATATGTAATAAAATCTATGGTAAACTTAAGTAAACTAATTCAAAAGTGTAGCTATTAATTAGGAGATATAACTGCACCACCGAGAACAAAAACTTTTAAATTCTATTTTGAGAATGTACAAGGCAATCATCATAAACCTATTACTTAAATACCAACACCAAACTATCGAACGTAAAATAAAATTAATTTCGTCTTCAGGTAGAATCGGTGCTTTGAATTGCAAAATCTTTAATACTTTAACATTTTGGAAAGTAAAACACCGTTGAAACAGAAAATAATAGTTTTAATAAAAATATGTGTTTTTTGCGTCTCCATGGAAAATTGCAGATTATATAAACAAAATGCTGCATGGTATAGAGGTGTCTTAAATTCTATATATCATTTTTTATGAAACAGATAATTTTCGATAATAGCATAGTATATTTTTATCTATTTATCCTGGTTCCGTTGTAATACGAGTGACCTGACTTTTAAAAAATCTTTAAATTAAAAAAAAACGTCTGAATGGTCTAAAAAAACGTTTTTATAACAATGTAACTGTCAAAATATCGGTACTAAATTACTGATGGGTAAATATGGAACATGCTAAAATTGCTAAAAAGTCTTATTTTTATATACTTAGTTCTAAAATACTTCACAATTGACATATAATTCGTAATTTGAAAAAAAATTTTATAAAACTACCTGAAAGTGTGCGACAGTGGTATTTATAAAGGGCGGAGTCAGGTAGATTAGAAATTATTGTTTGCAACATTACTGAAGCGTTGTCAAATGAACCAAATAATATAACAAGGTTATTCCTTTTTACAAAATTTTATAATAAGCATCGACGTATTAAAGCTTACCTCGGCAAACGCTTTTAACAATAAGTCATTCGCAGACCCAAACTTAATTTTAGGTTCAGGTGAAGCAACTACGTAGACTGCAAGAAAACCCACAAATAGTAGTTTGATTGACATTTTTAGCTATTTACAGTGTTTTGTCGAGAACCACATTTAGAAAGAAATGAACGCTAAAGTTAATGTATATACGTGATTTATCAGAAGCATCGTGTTATATACCGTACACTAATCTTACTTACAGAAACTGATAAGTTTGATACGATAGTAACTAAACCACGTCATTTTTTAGTAGGCAGGATGATTCAAAGTTTAAGCATTTCAATTTAACAAAAAGTAAACGAGTGGAGTATTGCAATAAAGAAGTTTGCTTTTCAGTCACCATCGATTAACATCTTGTTTTCAAAAATATGATATTAATACAATCTAAACTATTACTGTAAATTACCTATCTAGTCAACCATATTAAAGAACTCCACATACGAATTTGATGATTACAATCAAAACTTTGACATGTTTGTATTTTAGTAAACATGGCTACGATGGTATTTAAAAAAGGAGAGTGAATGGCTCATACTTTTAACTACCATATTATTTGCAATACACCATTTATTGTCTGCGTATTTTTGTAGCTTTACAAATACTAGTTGAATTTTAATAAATAGCAATTGCAAGACGTACGCACTGTATACCTACTTGCAATTCATGCGGTGTTATTTGTTGATGCAATGTTAGCATTTTGGGTGACCCTTATTTTACGTGACACGCAATCTCTGTATATTTCTGCGTCCCAAATTGATTTCCAGCAACGTACCTTTTTTTATCAACTATTTCTTCTGTTTCCCGGCATAACTAGTGCCTAATAGATAGTTTTGAATTTAACATTCTCAAATAATTTTGTTTTTAACAATTTTAACGAAATTATTTTGTATGATGTGAGTTAACGATTTTAGGTTTAATACTGCTCCTTTTTAAATTCTTTTTATTGTTCTAACTGCTTCAATACTTTTTTTTAACTTGTTCCGACAATCTTACTTTGTTTTATTCTCAATAATTTGTTGCCAAATTAATAAAACTCACTCCTTGAACCCCAAAAATAAACATCTAATTTATTGACAAACATTACACTTAATCACTACTCGTATTTTGTGAGAGTTGATTTTCAATACATTAACATTGTACTTAATCTAGTATTTCACACGATTTATTCTACTACTTGGGAATTACACTTTCATTACCTTTTAATTTATTTTTCTAACGTGCATTTCACTAATTAACTTAATTTAATGTCAACGCTAATTCTGTTCATCTCTGTATGTAGCAGGGAAAATCACACTAATTGAACCTGAAATTTACTTTTACTTAGAACACTTAAAGTCATCATTTTGTTTTTGACCTTACTTAAAGTCGGTTTGACGCAGCTTTAACTTCTTTTCTATTCTGTGCTAATCTAAAAAGTTCTACAAACCCTTCACAACCTAAATTTCTAATAATTTGACCAACAAATTTTTTTCTTTTCTACCTGGCTCTACATAGATATTAGCAACCTGATGGTTGTTAAAGAACTCCAACATGCTTACATGATTCCTATTTACTAGGAAATGAAATATTACCTTGTTATCCCCTCCAAAAAAGGAAAAGTGTTAAATTATATGTTATGGTAAGGCTTAAGTAACGAATCGCTACCAACATGCCAGAGTGCTAACTAATTGTGAGTTATGTCGTGGTGACATTTAGTTAACTGATATTCATTTATTTATTTTTCTTTTGTTTTGTTTTCGAACTTACTTAAGGTTAGTTTGCGCAGCTCTAAATTCTTTTCTATTCTGAGCTAGTCTAAAAAGGTCTACATACCCTTCACAACCTAAATCTCTAATAAGTTGAGTAATAAAGCTTTGTGTAGGTCTTCCTACTCTACTTTTATTTGGTAGTCTATAATCTAAGACCTTACTAAATAGTCCCTCATGTCTTAACTGGTGCCCTATCATTCTATCTCTCATGAGCTTTAATTGTTTCCACATACAGGGTTTCTCACCTATCTTTCTATAAACTTCCTTATTTGTTACTCTATCTGTTCAACGGATCTTTAACATTCTCCTATAACACCAGGTTTCAAAAGCTTTAATCTTTTTCTTATCTACCTCTTTAATTGTCCAAGTCTCACTACCATATAATAGAACGCTCCATACGTACGACTTTAAGAAACTTTTTCTATTATCTAAACTAATGCTATTAGCTATTAGTAAGTCTTTCTTTTTTAAAAACATTTGTTCAGCTTGAGCTATTCTAGCTACTATATCCCTTCTGCTACGTCCGTTCTTTGTAATTATACTACCTAAATAGCAAAATTCATCTACCTCCTCTAACTCGGTATTACCTATTTTTAATTTTGGTTTGGAACTAGGCTGTAACTCACTTGTCATTATCTTTGTCTTTCCTGAGTTAATTCTCACACTATAGTTACTCTGTAGTGTCTTATCTAAAATATTTAAAAACTCTCCTAACTCATTTCGAGACTCTGCTATAATGGCTATATCATCTGCAAAACGTAACATGTTTATTTTCTGTCCCTGTACACTAATACCTATCTCTTTTCTCTCTTTAGCTAAGGTTAAGGCTTCCTCAATATAAACATTAAAAATCAAGGGAGATAGTATACAGCCCTGTCTAACCCCACTTCCAATCTTAGCTTCCTTTTTTATTTCATCAAATCTAATTACTACACTTTGGTTTTTATATAGACTGTAAATAATTGTACTATCTCTATAAGAGATTCCTAATTTTCGCAACACCCTGAACATAACAATCCAATTAACCCTATCAAATGCTTTTTCTAAATCTACAAACGCGAATTGAGTCCTTTTATTTTTTTGTAACCTTTTTTCGATACTTAAAGTAACCTTACTATTTCGAGCTGTTTCGGGAATTGAACAATAACAAGTGGTTTATGAAAGCATTGTACTGGATCTGGAACTGACTTAATACATGTATGAATACAGTGTCCTATATATTGTTAAAAACAATTGCGTTCTGTTGTTTTAACAATGGCAGTGCAATCTTCTTAATGACTAATATTGTTTGCTTTGTGTACATAAAGTTCTTAATATAATCTATTACATATTAGAAAAGCGACCGTATTATTTACAATACTATGTATTACAACCTAGTGAAACTGTCGTACATACCAAACCCACTGCATGGGTTTGATGCATTGTCAAAAAGGCGGCAAATTCTACTTTCTATTTAAACAATTGCCTCTTTAGTACAGTAAGGTGATTATTCATTATTATTTTGTTGAATATGATAAACTCGGGTTCATTGCAACATGAGCCTGGGATCAAAACATTCATCATACATTATAGCTATTAAATCTTAAGTAGTTGAATATGATCATATGAACTTATCAACGGAAATGAGTGGTGATTATCAGTATTGTTGTTTTGTCGATACTTTAGCAAAAGTGGGAATATATGCATTGTTACAATTGACATCTGGCAAAATAACTGGAAAGCCCTAAGATTTATGTTAATTGTATTATTGAAATCGAAATTAATGTAATTTGCATTGCGTACATCTTTTCTAAAGATATTTTCAATCCTTCTGTGGATATACAATAACCAAGATGCTACACTTCTGATTGAAACAATTTGCATTTAACAGTGGATAATTTTAATCCAGTTTAATCTAACCAAATATTCATAATTACTACCTTTTCATAAACTAAAATGTTCCTAAGAAAACAAGTTACCGCTAGATATTATATAAAAAAGATTCGATTAGCTCTTGGAATTTTACAGGTGCATTCGATATCGCCTTCATTAGGTTTACAGTGCTGGAACTGGTTAGACGCGTACCTTCACTGTTTCCTAATCTGAGCTAACCTACAAATTTCCCTAAAATTCCCAAAGCCAACATCTTTCACTACCTGCATGCAATAGTCTGACCTAGATCTACCTATCCATTTTCCTATTTCTGCTGTAATATATACCGCACTATTCCCCAAATGCCTTAGAACGTATCCTGCCCTTCTATTTCTCTTATATATATTTTTTTGTTTTCTAAAGATATCTTTCATCCTTTACTATTTCTAAAATTTCTTTGTTATTAACATTGTCTGTTCATGCTATCATCATCACACATCTGACGCACCACATTTCAAAAATCTTCTACCTTTTTCCTGTCTGCTTCTCGTACTGTCCCTATTTCATAACCGTACAGTCGTGCTCTACATATATGTTTTCAGCAATCCTTTTCATTACTTGTATGTTTGTTGTCTTCGAACATAGGAGCTGCTCTTTCTTGTTAGATACAGCTCGGTTCCCTTTCTATTGTTTTCTAAATACATCCACTATTTTACCGACATTCAGTGTCATGTGAATCAAGTGTTTTCCAATAAATCATTTCACATAATCACCATTAATTGAAAATAGTGCAAAACTAACACCTGTGGAGTTATTTATAATAACCATCAAGTTTAAGTGCAACAATTTTTTCTTCATTAGGTTTTCCCTCTTGGCACTGATTGAACAGATTCCTTCATTGATCTCTATTCTCAGCTGGCTTACACACTTCTCTGATATTTGCACAGCCTAGATGTAGCTTGGTTCCCCTTTTATTGTTTTCTAGCTTTATACCCTATTTCAGTCATATACAGTCGTATCTTAAGAGGGTTAAGCAAGCTGTAGCCACCAAGATCCCTAACACTAAAACATTTGTCGAATTAATAGTTTTCCAATAAATTCTTTCACACAGTAAACATTAGATGAGGATATTGCAAAACCAGCACCTGTAGTTATTTATAATAATCATCAGGTTTAGGAACAATATTTTTTCGCTATTAGGTTTCTCGTCTTAGAACTGGTTCGTCGCATACTTCCATTGATTTCTATTCAGAACTAACCTACACATTTCCTTGAAATTTCCACAGCCTACATCTTTGACTATCTGTATGCAATAGCCTAACCTAGGTCTATCTCTACATCTCTTTTTCCTATCTCTGCTTCTAATATATTCCTTAATATGTAACCTATCATCCTATATCTCCTATTTTTTACTATTTGCCACATAGTTCTTTCTTCCACTGCCATTTCTGTTCATGGTCTCTTCGTCTTCGGTCTGTAGCACCACCTTGCAAAGGCTTCAACTTTTTCTCTGTCCTCTTCTCCTACTATCTAAGTTATGCAGTTATGCTCCACACATACGCTTTCAGCAACCTCTTCCTTGTTTCTATGTTTGTTATCTGTGAACATAGTACTACATTTTTTTGGTTAAATGCAGCACGATTTGTGATAATCTTTGTATTATATCTTTTGCATTTTACCTATCTTGCGTTATTTGGCTTCCTTAACCTCTTGTAAGTTCTCCCTTTCTATTAGTACTCTAGTTTCTGATTTGTCTTCCCCTCCTTTACATACTAGTACGTTATTTTTATTTTTGGTTAATTTTCATACGGCATTTCTCTGTTAGAACTGTATGCATTTCATTAAGAACTGCTTTTAACTCTTCCTTGCTAGATGCTAATACCGCTATATCATCTACAAATCTAAGCATAAACATTTTTGTGTCTGCATAATAATGCCAAATGTCCTCTTGCATTTGACAGTATTCATTGCCTCTTTGATGTACATGTTAAAAATTAACGGGAATAAGGCGCATACCTGTCTCGCCCCCTTCATAGTATTTACTTCTCTACGTTCATGCTCTAATTCTATTAACCTTGTTTGCTCTTTGTATAAGCTATGTACTATCCGTCTATCCCTAAAACTCATTCCAATCTTTATTAGTATTTCGAACATTTTTTCCATTTTACGTTGTCGAATGCTTTTTCCAGATCTACAAACTTTATATATACGCCTTTTTCTTTTTCTATAGTTTCCTCCATCATCACCCTCAGAGATTATATGGCTTCCCGTTTTCCCCTGTTTCGTCTAAACCCAAATTGACCTTGTCCTAGTATTTCTTCAGCCCGTTTTCTCTCCGTCTTTTTACAATTTTAGTTAATATTTTTGACATGTGTGTTGTCAATCTTATTTTTGGAAAATTTTCACATCTATCTGCGATTCTTTTTTTGGTATAGTGACTATGATGTTACGCTTGAAATCTTTGGGTATCTCGTCTGTCTCATACATGTAGCTTACAAGTTGGAAGAGACGTTCTGCTACTGCCTGTCTAGCGGTTTTTAGGATTTCTGCTTGCACCATATCTATATCCGAAGTCTTAGCAGTTTTCACACTCTTTAATGCTAATTCAAACTCATTTTTAAGTATAGGATATCGTAAAATCATTCTTTTTAATTTGTGCTTCTTGTTTTAGTGTTGTTAGTTCCTGCCCTGAATATAAATTCCCTATACATTCTTGCCGTTTAACCACATTCTCTACACTTTCTGTAATGAAGTCTCCTACCGCGTCTCTTATATTATTGCTATACGGTTTAATATCCTTAAAATTTATTCTAATTAATTTGTATGCTTTGTGTGTTTTTCCTATTTCCATCTTAATTTGTACCTCTTTCCACTTTAGTGTACCTTAGCTTTCCTGCATTTGCGATTAATTTCCCATTTCATAGCTTTGTATATCTGTTTTCCTGCTTCATCTGGTAGGTTTTGTATTTTCTACTTTCTTCTATTAAATTCAAGATATCCTTTACTCGTGGTTCCTTAGTTCCTCTTTGTGTATACCCCAGTATATCTTTTACCGCCATGTCTAAGCTGGATTTAAGGTTTTTTCTTTCTGTTTCTACTTTCTTAGTATTAGAAATTTTCCCAATGTCTTTTGGCAGTTCATTTGAGTGTGTTTCAAATCTTTCGTAGATATTTTTATCTTTTAGTTTCTCAAAGTCAAAGTGCCTTTTTACGCACCTCTTTTCAATTTAAATTTAAGAGCGGCCTTCATAATTACGATGTTGTGGTCAATGTCTATATCTGCTTATGAGCAGCTTCTACAGTCTTTTAGTTGATTCCTAAAACGTTGTCTAACAAGAATGTAATCTATTTGATATATTCCTGTATCTCCTGGCATCTTTCACGTGCATCGTCTTGTAGCATGATGTTGAAATAATGTGTTTGTGATGGTTAAATTGTTTTTGTGGCAAAATTCTACCAGCCTACTTCCCCTGTCATTATTCGTGGCTACTACCGCTCGTGCCCTACTCTAGCCTACCACTGAATTAAAATCCTCTGGGATTATTAAATTTTCATGTTCTTTCACGCATCTTCGTATGTCTTCGATATCTTTATAGATCGCTTCAATCTCTTCCTCATTGTAGCTAGAGGTGAGCATGTATACTTGTACTACTACTGTATATACCGGTTTAGATTCTAATCTAACCATGATTTCTTTCGTGTTTGTAAGTAGTTTTCTACACAGTGTTCTATCTTTTGTCGTATAACTATCCCCACACCCGAATTTCCTTCCTCTGATCCTGTATGAATTATCCTAAGGTCTTCGCTCCAAAAATCCCCCGCCTGTGACCACAAAACTTCGATAATCCCTACTATGGCTAAGCTAACCTATCCATTTCAATTTCCAAGTTTTCTGGTTTACCTACTTACTTCATACTTCTGGCATTTTACGATTCTACTCCCTAAATTTTTCTGGCTCTTCTTTTCAACTTTCCGATCACATTGTCTGAAGTTGTCTCCTCCCGGAGGTCCACTATACCATAATATAATCTATTGTAACGAAGGAGGTGTTTATGAGACGTTATAGTAACAATTTATTGAATTTTGAATCTTGAATCTAAAAGAACTTACTGATATGATTAAGATAAACAAAGTCTAAAACAAGGAAGCTCGTAATTTTAAAAACATATCCTGTACGTTAGGTAATGAATATTTGTGAATTTCCAAAACTGAGTTAACCATATCTTTGAAATCTCCGCAAATTCTAATGAAACATCGTTTTTTATAACAGGACAATTGAAGTTCCCACTCAGAATAATCTACTTTTGAAGATGCAGTTAAAATTATTAAACATTGTACTTTTGGTGTAACTGTTGGATCTTTTAATTTTAATTTCATTTTCAGTTTTTAGCTATGTTGCTAGAGCTAATGAGAAAATATTGGAAAGTGTTTACGAAAGTACTTGATAAAAATATTTAGCTGCAGACATTATTGAGAAAGTACTGAATTTGGGCTGCCGGAATATATTACTTTTGAGACAATTAAATAAATCTTATACGTTGCATTGCAATAAATAGATGAACAATTTTTTATAATGGTCCAATCACTTTATTCATTTTTAAAGCATTAGTATAAAAATTAACACTGTAAATATTGTTTTTAAAATAAAAGGGCGTTTTATACAGATATCGCAACCTAATATAGATGACTACACTGTTTAAGGTTATATTTAAGTCCCTAGCCGTTGTGTTTCCTAATGGCTTGATTAAAATTTTCTTGTATAAAACCGGTTCATAATAGTTAACTTTTATGCCTATGCTGGTTCGTTTAATACGCTCCTGACATCTGTCATCTCGCTTCATTGACGATGGTTTATAAAAAGAACAGTTTTAGTCTGGCGATATTTGACAGAAGCGTATCAGTCATCTTCATACCTGAAATGGGTGTCTGATCTTGCTTCTAGTCGCTGTCAAACGGTATAGTAATTTTCTCTCTTGCTTATACTCACTACTGAGGTTACTTAGTTATTATAGACTTGAAGATAACTGATGGTATTTAGCTGCATACGATTTAAACGTAAATAGTATACATGCTTGATCTTATATCACTATACAATAATATTATCTGCAGGGATCTGCTGCCCATCATAAGCTTTAATTGAATAAAATACGCTATTGCCTATTCCATTTTCTACTCGTTCTATTAGCGTCTTTTAAAACGGCTTCATTATGTATTTAGAAAGCTAGATCTATAATACCAGTCTTGATTTTTGTTCTCGCATGCTGTTGTTTTATAATCTGCTACTTTGAGCTTATTATGTTTTACAGATACACGCTAAGTTCCTGATGGTAAATGATGTTATTTCTCACGTTATAGAACTTTACACGAATTTTGTGTCGACTTCATAAATAAGTTATCCCTAATTTATTTTAAAAGCTTATTTTTCATTAAATATTGTAGAAATAATTTTATTTACAAATTAGAATGTAAAAATTTAATTATACTGGGTAAGCTAAAGTTGGTCTCACTCGATCATGAAAAAAACTTACTTTTATTAAGTTTAACGGAATTATTTATTTTATATATGGGACTAAATGAATGTGAGCATTTGAAAGAGTTATCAACATGCGGAAATTTTGGCAAACATATAAATTCGAACACAATACACTTTCTGGACGCATCACAAAGTATGCTATTATAGATTACATCGCGCCTGAACCACGTCTAATAACGAGTCTCTTAAATTAGGTCTAAGTTAGATTTCAGCCTAAGAGCGAATTACAACCTAAAGAACAAAATGAAATGTAATATGAAGGCCCTGAATAGATTTCACAGCAACGGAATTTATGAGTATGCATGTAGCTCAATGAATATACTAATAAAAATAGAATCAGACAACATATTCAACTCAATAAAACAACTCTATACTAAATTGGGCTATGAAGTTCAGTTAATGTGTAATAGACACAAAGATACAATCTGGGCGAATTAATAGAAGCATTTTGGGAATGAGAAAGTTGGATCTAGAAAAGAAGGAAAATACAGGCGTAATAACAACTGTTTGCTCAGGCGGTAGGTTTAGAGTGTTTTTGCACTGTGCCTGAAAATGATTAAACACAAGTGACCTTCGCATTGTAACTTTTATTCGTACAAATTTAAAAAAAAGCAAATAACTTTATTACAAACTGAAATACAAAGATTGTCGTTTATTTGCACTAGATTCGTTTCCTAATTTTAAATTAAGTGTTGCAAAATCAAAGTGCATCAGAACCCGATCTTTTACGTACTTTGCTTTTAACTAAGGCGATGCACTGTGGTTCAGACACGTTATTGCTAACTGTTAAGCATACACCAGCATTGGCATAAGGGCGCAGCGTTACAACATCTCATTTTTGCAAGACTGGCAAATTCGCAATTTAACGATCAAGATTTTGCGTTCAAAGTTTTTTATTTATTTTGTGTTGTTTTGCATGGATTTTGGGGTCTACTTAAACTATTCTTCGAAACACATAAATGAGTTACTCATAGAATATGTAAATTTTGTCAGTAGTACGTATGCATGCAATTTTTAGTTTTGAAGTCAATAACGTGTTTTGCTGTTATATTCTATGATTTTTATGATCTTTGCTATTAAACTAAATATTTGCTGAAAGACGATTATACTGTTGCAGAAAAAACTTATATAGTATTTTTATTTACTTGCAATCTTTTATACAAATAACCCATTTTTTTATTATTACTAAGTGATATGCAAATGGTTGTATTTATAATTTTCACCCGAAAGAAGTCAATAATTCTGATTATGCGAATTCCCAGTTTGACTATTTATTTCGATAGTAACTAAGTTCTCCACAAACCGTGTTTGTAATAATATCAAACTTAAATACACTACTGTATTTGCACAATTGTTATTAACACAGTCGTTGTTTATAAAGTAGAGAACGTAAAGGTGTTTGTTAGTATGCATAAATATTTCCTTTTGTACACACTATATACCTTATTCTACCTGGTGTGACAATTTTTGCAAGAACTTTGACCTTCAGCCTTTTTTTGTTATCGCCAATGTCAGAGTTTAAAGAAATATTCCAATTTAATTTGAAAGCTGAATGTAAAACCAATTGTCATAGATATACCCAGATTACGGTCCAAAATTTATTATTGAATAGTTTGGAAATATTTTGAAATATACACCTTGAATACTACAGCGTACTTAGAATCTTACTGTACTATGTCTTTGTTTCGTATCTTAATTTTAGAGGATTAGGTTTTGAAACTATTTACTCAAAAATTACCAAAGATCAATAGTTAGGATCAACTAAAAACAGGATGGCTTTTATCAGCCTGATTGTATTAAGTATATCGTAGATAATTAATCTAATCACTGACGGAAATTAAGAGTAAATCCACCATTGGTATTTCTTAGATACTAACTGAAATATTTTTGGACATTTTTGATTACGGCTAATATTAAACGATGACTTACAGAAAGAGCGAATTTAATAATTGCTATTCACAAAAATGGTTATACCTAGAATAAAGGACGATCAGTGTCTAAAACGAAGTCCGCCAGCCAGGGTGCAACGGTTAAACCATCCTAGTTTTCCTTATACTTGTAATTTACTAACCTATGCCCTGAAATTAGTTTTACAATAAATTAATGGGTTAAAACTTCAAGTATGTAGAAGTAATATCAACCTGTATTAATGATTGTTATGATTTCTGTGTCACCCTTTTATAGTTCTAGAATATTTCTAGTTTAATAGTAACATGCATATTTTGTGCGAACTATCTCTTAAAATAATATACTGGTTTACGTGATAATTTCAACATTCGGACAGAAACCAAGCTTGCAGAGACCATATTTTTGAAACTGCCGTGGAAGACGGATTTCATATACGTGTGTATCCACTAAAGTGTAGCGACTAATTTGCAACAATAAATTACCGCCCTAATGAGGTCTGATTTTGAACATGTATTTCCGTTCATCACCAATAAAATGGATGTATAATCCGACGCATTCGTGTTTAATCCCTCATTATTTGCAGTTCCCTACATCAAAGAAATTTTTCCGCTGCCATTTCTCTTTCTAGCTTATTGAAATAAGGACCGGTACTTTGCCGCTTCAACAAGGAAGATTATCCTAATGATCAAATTCAAATTCCAATTGTGCCATTTTCTGAAACAATAATCGCTAAAATAGTTTTGTAAGAAATAAACCGGGTTATCAAAATGAATAAAAGGCCCAATTTTATAGTTTTAAAATTATTACTTGTCTAAATATATGACGTTACGGACGCTATAGTACGTATAGAATACAAACGATGAGTTCTAGAGTGCAATTTATTTGCAACGCCTTGAAAATGTTGCTTACTATTTTTATAGGTCGTTAAACTTCACGACCTATTATTGGTATAAATACAAGAATTTGTCGTAGATCCATACATAAATAATATCCCCATAGTTGGAATAAGTTAAATGCACGGCGCACTATATTTAGACAAGTACTAGCTCACGGTAACATATTTTTTACATGTTGGGCTAGCTAAGGTTAGTTGTAAGCGACACACAAAATCAATATCTTCTCAACCTCTGGAATATCAAGCATAATCATCGTATCTATCTTAGACTAGACTTACAATACAATTGATGACGAACCATGATGAATTTATAGGCACAAATCAACGGTTCCGCTTAGAAAATAACGTACTTTCCAATAAACAACACCCCGCTCACTTCATTAATATGTGTCAACATACAAAAACATTACACAAAATCTAAACGAGTGGACTAGCTTAGATCCCTACTTTTCCTTTCCTTCTATCAACCAATTAATCACATTTATTCCCTGAATTTGTGTGTGTAATAAGATTGCAATTTAGTTTTACAATCAAGGCTCTTCACATTGAAGTAGCTTCCGACTTATCCGCGGAATCATTTATAGCCGCCTTGTATCGTTTCATTTCACGCCGCGGTCGCTGTTCTCAGATCATCAGTGGCAATGGCACTAACTTCGTCAGAGCCAACAAAGAGCTCATTTCGCATATGAAAAACTCCGCAGAGGGCGAAGTAATTGCTTGGAGTTTTTATTCCCCTTCCGCACCTCACTTTTCTGGACTGGTGGAGAGCGGTATCAAGTCTGTCAAAACTTATCTCCGTCGCATTATAAGCATGCAAATCCTTACATACGAGGAATTCAAAACTGTTTGCATTCAGGTTGAGGCATTGCTCAACTGGCGTTCTATATGTAGCATATCAACAGATCCAAACGACCTCAGTGTTATTTCACCTGGACAGTTTTTAACGCACGAGTCAATGACTGCGCCTCCGTATGCAGATCTGAACCATCTAAAAATCTCTAGATTGTCTAGGTGGCAGATAATCCAGCATCTACATCATGATTTTTGGAAGCGTTGGCACATTAAATATCTCCATAATTTATACCAACGTAGCAAATGGAACAAAACCCGTAGTCTCGAATTCTTAAATATTAGCACCTTGGTGCTCATAAAGGTGGACAATATTCCTCCGTTGCAGTGGAAACTGAAGAGAGTTGTCTCCCTACACCTCGGTCGTGACAACATTGCTTGTGTTGCGACCGTTCGCATCTCTTTAGGCCAATACAAAAGGCCAATGGTAAAGCTTTGCGCCTTGCCTACACAATAATCCATTAGTTTTAATTTTGTATATATGTATTGCTTGCGCACGTTGTACTCTATATAAACTTAGTTTCTTTTCTTTTGCATAGAGGTACATATAGTTCATATTATCGTTTAGAGATTACCCATTTTTTGGTAATTTTGGTGGGTGGTATGTTTCGTCCCTAGATCCTTTACCTAAGTTATCCTTCAACAATAAGGAACCAAAGTGGGTGTGTGTAATGGTAACTCGTTTTTTGCGTGCATCATTTCATCATACAAGTGACTGTTCGTGTAACCGCCGTCGAGTTAATATGTGCTTTTCGAGTAGCTGCAAGTTTTTGCTTGGCAGCAGTGTGTTTGTCATAGAACTAAGCAATCCGTAAGTGCACAATCATTTACATACAACATTTGAATTATTAATTGCATCCAAAGTCATATTTGGGGGTCCTTTATTATCAAACACCCATTAGCAACCCTCAATAAGCTCTTTAATTAATCCGCATTCATAACACCAATAATAATAACAATTTGGATAAAAATATACTGTGATGATATTTTAGTCATTATGCCATTGCCACAAAAGCTGTAATTTCTATTTTTAGATTTTCTGCATACCGTGCCAAAAGATTGTACTGCACGTTCGTCATTTTTCTTAGCCAGTACACACCTATAAAAAGCATTTTATTCTAAATGCTCTACTTGTGTACAACGCTCAATGGTGTATAAATACACTTTAACCGTTTTAGCCTCATACAACTAAATTACTGTTGATATATTAGAATTATTTGCAAACTTTGAACTAATAAAAATGTTGTAATACATTACGTTACGCTAACACTAAATTAGAGGCGAAAGAAGAAAATTTAATTTTAAATGGACAAACTTATTGAAGCACCCTGTATAGTTTTAATTTCACGTATCATAGTGTTCAAAAGCAAGACAAATCAGTATTTTATTCAAATCATAAACTTAAAACTACAAGTATAATCCTGTCATTTCTGTTAAATACATTAGTACTCAAATCAAGTATAGCCAATCCTTTGAATGTGAATACAATAAAGAAACAGCAAAACCGATTTGAAATCTTAATGTTATGGTTGTCACAAAATTGTATGTTGCGTAAACATTAGATTGATCCACGTGTCTAGGTAGCTGTATATTATATTCAGCAGGCATTTTTTTTTCTATTCGTATTGGTGTAAAACAGGAGTTATTACACACATAGACAAACATAAAAAAATATTCCAAAGATTGATTGTAATGTATTGCGGTATCGTGCGTGAGCTGAACTGGCCTCCACTATACCTTTTCGTAGTCATGAAACAATAGTCCAAGTAGGGAAGAAAAGTATCGTAAGTTTTAGCCTTAGATATTTATTTTCTTGCAATTCTTTTTTAAAAACTTTTTCAAATGATTTCAACCTAATATTTTCGGACAATACGAATTTGTGTGTGTCCAATACCATTAATTTGATTAATCTGATGTACTATAATAGCGAAACATTTTAGTGAGCTCCTACATTTATGTTACGGCTATTTCACGTATTAAGTTTTAAATTTGGAATTGCCAAAAAGAAGTGAAGATTCCGTAAAAATTTTGCTTAGGAGCGATTTTAAGCTACGCGATTTCAAGTACGTACCCCGTTAGTTCAATCCAATAAGTTTAAAGGGCGCCACTACATCTAGTTCTAATAGGATTTCTGTGTAACCCAGCGGATTGTTAAGTACGGGGTATTCTCTTGGTGAAATGGATTTCCTTACAAAAAGTCACCTGTCTGTTTGAACAAATAAAATCACTTTTAACTAATCTTACTTGAATTTATTTTAAAATAACACTACTTGAGTATTTCTGTAAACAAATAGGCATAGAAATTTTTTTAAATGTATTTGCACTATACGAGTTAGAGACGTAAAGATATTTATATAACAAGGAACATACAATAAACAAAAATACTAAAATTAATTAGTGGTTCATTCTTAATGCATCTAACATTTATAGTTAAATAACGCAATCAGTTGCATTTAAATTCGCAATTTCCAAACCATATATTTCTAATAATTTATCACTACATATTGGGCAGTACGTTATAAATTCTATCCACCATAAATTCAGTTCAAATTACACATCTAGCATTACAAATTATCTCACAGTTTTATCTGAACGTCACCATATATTCCTTTGGAGTCAAGAGATATCATTTCATCCTTCGATGCTTTAAATTCCAAACTAATCTGCTGGGAAACAAGCCTTCTCAATGCCCATGCGTTTGTAGGTTATATAGAAAATCCGCGATCAAGCGTGTGGACCCTCATTTATTATTTCATAAGCAACAGCATGTTTAAAGCCAAATCTATTGGCGTTAATGACTTTTAAAGATGTGAATTCGTTTGCTGAAGTGGTCGTCTAGCAATATCATTATCTCCACCTTTCTGCTTCAAAGGGGTGTGTTATTAATATATACCTAACATGTGTAAGATGCCTGACTGTCCTGGTTATATATAAATTATTATATATAAATGAATACATACCTGCATAATGATGTCTGGTTAGTAATTTAAACTACTCTATACTACAATAACGTCCAGAGTTTAGTTACAAAAAAATTTTAAACACAAATAGTGCAGTCATTAAGGAGATGTAATTACTATGGATACACCAACAAAAAGGACACCTTGAAGATGCAGGTATAAGACTCGAACAATAAAGATATGTCAAGCAAAACAATGTTTGTTAGTGTGTTGTTGGCATAAACATCTTCTAACAACAACAGTATATTCCATGTAAAGGTGGCGGTGGAAGATCGCACTTAACTCAAACGGGTTAAAAGAAGGTGTTGTTTTTGCAAATAAAAACTTATATGAAATAACTCCAAAGTCATCATAGCTTTTGGAAGATTATAGAAAACCAAGAATCTTTAGCGAAATTGCTCGGCAGCGGTATTCTCAATTTATTATTTTAAAATCGCTTAAGAAAAAGGCAATAAATACTTTTGACGAATTATAGAGCGATTGTCAGTGTAGGCTGAATTACCCAATAAATTGACATTAGTGTTGTCTTAACATCGTGAATGGGTATTCTTTAATAAAAATGTATTGTATTTTTCAACTTCCAACTGAAGAAAAATTAGTGAGGTATATCTACTGAGGGTCAGTAGAGTCTTAGCGTTGTTTGCAACTACAGTAAAATGCGAAAAAATTTCACCCGGTATGAAGCAAATCTTTCTCAAAACATATTCTAAAAAATTTTGAGAACGCTTTGTAGCAAAAAAACTCGCCAAATGAAAGGACGTTTATTACTAGCCTCAAACGCATTACGAAAGCAGGTTAAAGTGCATTAAACATTTTTCCATATTTTGTAGATTGAAAATTTATAAGGGAAAGATCTACCCGAACACTTCACTGTTTTTTTATAAAAGAATTTTACATCTTTGATATTGACAGTATCTTAATTTTCGCTTGACACGACACGCAATTATAACGTTTATCGTCCTTAATGAGACGTTTTACAAGGGTGCTTTTTTCATAAAATTATTACAATAGACTCACTTGTGACCCTTTGCGATTAATGCAAATTAATTTTTTCTACATGGAAATAGCTTGCATTTGGATTTGTCGTGTTCCATAAGTGTGATTCTGTTTAATTCAAAATAACAAATATGTTTTTACTTCAGATTTATAACAATAATTGCGAAACTAAAAATTAAAGTTTTCACAAATTTTAGTGTGAAATCCGAAATAATGTTGGTACAATATTGTCTTACCTACTATTCAATATTATCTGTGAATCACTATCGCCGTCTTTTTATCGATTACGCTTGAAGTAAGATTAAAAGAGGATATAAAATTCAGACTTTGTAGAGGCATCGTACACAAGCTCTACTATAATCATTCAGTTTAGTCTATGAACTCTGTTTTAAACAGAAGTAATTCAATAGTATAAAATGTATTCAAGCAAACTACTGCTATTAGTTGCATTGTCCACTTGTGCAATTGCTTATGCGAAAGATGATGTTAAGTTTCATGGCACAAAGGATGCTTCATTGTTCAAACTTATAGGAAAGGTAAGATTATTAGTGTTTGAAAAATGTCATTAATAAATCCCGTAGAATACGTATTTATGTCAGCGGAATATAGTTAGAATAATTTCCTATGTGATAGAATACTACGAATAAAAACTTTATACATTCACCACACACATGCGTTCGCCAAACGTTACTAATGCTATTTAGATTCTCAAAATAGGAAAGTTTTGTTTGCAGTTTTTCCAAATCAAATCCAATTTCCTTAACAAGAATCTTTAAAAATTTATACGGCACTGCAATCGGTGATTACGTAATATACACGTATTTAATAAGATGAAATAATAACTTAAACTTTTATACAAAGTCCTACTGATCATTTCAATTACTAGCTCGATTTGAAAAAAATTACTTTTAGTTAGAAAAACGAACTCAACTACAAAAACAATAAGCAACAATATTAAACTACTCAAATAATCCACCATTGTTTGCAATGCAAAGTTGGTATGGTTTCTGAACACTATTAATTACTTTACGGATGGTATTGCCGTTAATACTGTGAAAAGCCTCACGTACTGCTTGCAATTCTTCAACGTTGTTGTATGTTGAAGATCATATACTTTATCTTTAACAGTACTCCATAAAAAGGTATCACAAAGAGGCCTATCAAGTGATCTTGCAGGCCGATGTACCGTTTCATTAGTTGCAATTACCCTCTCATTAAATCGTTCATTTAAATATTCCACAACGGCACGGGTATTATGCGAAGGAGATCCATCCTGTTGAAAATTCATCTGTCTAGTAGTTTCTAGTAAAAACTCTTCTACTAATTGTTCGATCTTATAACAAAAAAAAAAGTACCTTTGTTCCGTTTAATCACCATTACAAATAATGGGACCTATTAATCTATTATTTACTATGCCACACTAAACATTGAATAAAATTTAATTTGGTTTTGAACGGGAAGAGTCCGCTTTAAGTTAGCTTGGGCGTAGTTTTGCTTATTATATCTATTAAACATTACATAATTGGTAAACATAGTTTTATCTGTTCATAAAATTATATTTTTGAAATTGGGATTTGCGTCACTTGGCACACATACCAATTGCAACAGAGAAGTCTTCCTTCTGCATCTCCAGGTCTTAATCTTTAAGATTGTTTAAATTTATAACATCTGTACTTGCATTTCTTTAAAATTTTTGAAACTCTAGTCTTTAGAACACCTATATTTTGCAAAATCTCTCTTGAAGAAACACACTTATCCACATTAACACAAACTACTAATACTAATTCTTTGTTTTCTGTATGATTCCTATAGTACTTTGGTCTTGCTGCAGCAAACGAACCTAAATTCTTTAGATTGCGGTCTTAAACGCAATATGGTTTTACGACTAGCTAATCGCCTTTCTGGATATTGAACTGCGTATGTTTGAAGTGTAAGTTCCACGTTCTTATAGCACTTGGTATACCTACAAAATAAATCACATTTTTATAAGTTTTTTATTATAAGTTTAAGTAATAACACTGAAACAATTGACAGGCACGTATAATGATAAGCGTGCTTTTTGTTTTACAAAATAAACTCACAGATAATACAAAATACAAAGTGTTTGTGATCTAGGCACTAGTGATTTGCGACCGTAAAAAAACAGCTAAGTTTTTAAAAAATTTGAAGAAATTTCCATATGATGTGAAGCATCGTTGAATTCAGAAAAAAACCTTTCTTAAAAGCGCTAAAAATTTGCGCAGTACCAATTTAAAATTGTTGGGTTAGATTTTTGTACAAACGAAATTGGTTTTATTAAGTGCAATTAATAGTATTTAAATTACCACGAATTAGTTAATACCTCATCCTTAATATGTTAAGTAACAAAAAAGTTACGGCAAATAAAAGAAATTATGAGATTTCGTTTTTAGATTACCACCAAGTGGCCATGTCAAGTAAAATTTGAAAGTGGAATCTTAATAAGTTCTTGAACCTGCACTTTTTTGCTATTTTAACCATCTCTGTACCTATTCAAATACAAAAGTTACCCATGTTGTGCCTACGAAACTCGGGCACACCGTATATTTTGCTGTGGACTGCAAATGATTCTAATTGAGCCCATGTTTGACATTCATAAAGGTGTTGTGGTCCGAAGCTGATGATACCCGACGATGAGCGTCAATAAACCTTGATGTGGTCCGGGAAGATGATTCAAATACAAGTGTTGCCCTAATTACTTTTGCTATCTAAGTTTTAATGAAACTACTACAATCTGACATCAAGCTTCTTTGACATGAAATATTCTATAACAAACAGTCTTTCAAATAATAATTACTACATTCACAACAGTTTTTCTTTAACTAACAATATCTTATATGTAACCTCAAAAGAATACTTTCATACAAACATTAAAATCTAGAAGTATAGTCCAATATTGCCACAACTACTTTTCTTTGAAACAATATCTTAAGTCTAAAATAAAAAAAATTATAGCTACTGGCTAATCACACACTTAAACTATATATAGTCCAAAATCTCTTTTGCCTAACTGGAATTTTCATTCCAAATCATTCGCTAATTAAAACTTATTATATACAAAATTTTATAAACTAAATCGGATAATTTTAACAACCTCTCTTTAAAATTGGTTCCCGGAACTCTCGCCCTCAGCATAGTCGCTCCAGCATTTCTGTACCGGCATTTCTACTCTCCTTACTCAATTCCTCTACTTAATTTTGCAACTGGACAAAAAGTGGCCCGCCTGATTGTTGTTCTGATTTACTACTGACTTGTACACTGTTAATGAATACCTACGCATCTACATATACAGGTTGTATTTTTTAGGCGGGTAAGTTATTACCATGAGTGCAAGCAGCATTATACCTTCCGTTATCATTTACTATACAGGGAGTTTATAAAAGAACTCCTTGATTTAAAAAGATCAGAATTAAAAAACGAAACCTGTAATACACTTTCGGGTCTTGAACTTGAGTTCAGTATATTGTCAAATTGTTTTGCTAATATTCGATCGCAGTGCGTGGCCTTAAAGCGAACGTGGTGAGGGAAGAGTGCTACTGATTCCGCCGGCCGGCAGTCGCCACTCTCCAGTCATGGCTACGCCACAGCAGAAAACTCAGTGTATGATTTGGTTTATTCAATCGAGTTCAGTGATCACAGTTCAGCGTAATTATCGACGTGAATATGGCGGTGATGCACATACTAACAAAACTATTCTGCAGTGGTATAATCACTTTCGGGAAACTGGTCGTATCTTAAAAATTAAGCCACCGGGTAGGCCTTCAGCCTCTGAACAGAATGTGGAACGGATCCGTACATCTTGTAATCGTAGCCCTAAAAAGTCATTGGCAAGGCGAGGTTTGGAGTTGGGAATACCTAAGTCTACCGGGTACAAGGTGATGCAAAAGAGTCTTAAATTACCTGGGTATAAGATTCAATTTCTGCATGAATTCAAGCCCTATAACAAAGTGAAAAGATTCGATTTAGCAGCCTACATTTTGAACAGGGTTGAAGAAAATGAGAACTTCTTAGAAAATGTTATGTTTTCAAATGAGGCGACTTTTCACGTAAGTGGGTTTGTCGACCGACACAACTATAGGATTTGGTAGTCTGAGTCACCGCATAAATTCATAGAACACCAGATGATTATCGTTTAGACGTGGCCAGGGCAACAAATGGCGCACATATAGAACTTTTTAGGTATCAAGAAAAACTTGAAAATATTCTTTTTAATAATATATAGGTTTAATAACTATTATTTTAACTTTACTGTGTACAAATAAAACTTTAAATGAAGGAGTTGTTTTATAAACTCCCAGTATTACGGCAAACCAGCACTGCTACTATATATTTACGTTCTATGCCTGGCGCCTGTGTGTTGAATCATTACTGATTTATTTTGTATGTATACTTCTATGTAGGTAAACTTAACATATGTATTTTGGATAGTCTAGTTCTTGCAATAATCTTAAACTCCCCTAAAATACCTGCCCTTGGATTTTCTCATGCTCTACCTTGCCAGTAGCCCTGGTGATGGTGGTTCATTTATTAATATCCATTATTCTTCCAAAACTTATTTGGAGTTAAACGCTCCGTACTCCACCCTCCTTGCTATTTATTACCTACCAATCAGATGGTTATTATTATATTCTTGCCATATATATTAGCTGGTAATACGACTCGTTTAGTTAGCACATGAACAATTTCGTTTCCCCCAATTATTACATCACTTAATAAGTCCGTAGGATGATACATAGATGGCGTTGCTATGTAATAATCCATATGATTTGTAGGAAGTACTAACCTTAAAAAGATATCTGTCAAAATTTCATGACAATCTGACGATTAGTTTACAAGTTACAGAGGTTTAAGTGACGATACTTTTGAGTTTTTCAAAAAAATGAATTCCAAGCAATTTCGCGTGTTGATTTATCATTGCTTTTTGATGGGTAAAAATACCATCGCAGCCAAAGCATGGCTTGATAAGTGTTATCCGGGCTCTGCTCCATCGAGACAAACGGTGGAGAAGTGGTTTGCTGATTTTAAACGTGGCCGTACAGACACTGACGATGCTGAACGCTCTGGAAGGCCAATTGAGGTGGTTACACCGGAAAACATCAAAAAAGTCCACCGAATCGTTTTGGAAAACAGAAAAGTGAAATTGCGTGAGATAGCTGACACCTTGAAGATACCAGAAGACAGTGTGCACACTATTTTGCATGAACATTTGTCCATGAGAAAGCTGTTCTCAAAGTGGGTGCCGCGTTTGCTCACAGTGGACCAAAAACAACAACGTGTCGATGATTCTGAGAGCTGTTTGGAGCTGTTCAACCGGAATAAAAGGACTTTTGCGTCGGTATGTGACAATGGATGAAACATGGATCCACCACCACACTCCAGAGTCTAATCGGCAGTCAGCTGAGTGGACTGCAGCCGGAGAACCACGTCCAAAGCGACCAAAATCGCAAAAGTCGGCTGGTAAGGTTTTGGCGTCTGTATTTTGGGATGCGCACGGAATTTTGTACATCGACTATCTTGAGAAAGGAAGAAGAATCAACAGCGAATACTACATGGCATTATTAGTGCGTTTGAAGGAAGAAATTGCCAAAAACGGCCCACATGAAGAAGAAAAATTCTCTTTCACCAAGACAATGCACCGTGTCACAAGTCGATCGCAACGATGGCCAAATTGCACCAATTGGGCTTCGAATTGCTTCCGCACCCACCGTATTCTCCAGATTTGGCCCCCAGCGACTACTACCTGTTCGCAGACCTGAAAAAAATGCTCGCCGGAAAAAAATTTGGCTCGGATGAAGAGGTGATCGCTGAAACTGAAGCTTATTTTGAGGCCAAAGACGAATTGTTTTACAAAAAAGGTATCGAAATGCTAGAACGGCGTTGGACTGATTGTATCACTCTTGAAGGAATGTATGTTGATGAATAAAATCGAATTTCGCCAAAAAAATGTGTTTTTCTTAGTTATCCTACGGACTTATTGAGTGATGTGTTATTTAATTAACATTGTTTCCAAGTAGTATGGTTTTTACTGAACATGTTTTTCTTAGTCTTGATACGCATATAATAAAAATTTTAAAAATTTGTAGTTACTGTTTCAAGTGGAAATAGGTCGAACACAATTTAGGAACCTGTTAAATCTTAAAGCTTTTCCTTATACTATAAATTAATTACTGATGCGATTTCGCTAGCTCGAATATGTTAATTGCTTAGTATAATTTATAATTACGAAATACAAATCGAAACGTTTACTAAATGACTTTCCAAAATCTTCTCTTTAATGACTAAGTCATTTCCGCGTGTAGCAAATCAACTTCTTGTGGAATCGATGGCAGCTTAGAAAAGTTTACCCAAACAAATCTTTTTATTTATCAGTTCTCTTTTCTCTACGCATAATATTATATATAATAGTTGCATTTCTTACCACTTCAAACTAATTCTTGTTTTCGCGTTATTCTATTGGATACCACTAAAGAAGGTTTTAGATTTTGACATTCATTTCAAAGATCTACAGCAGATGTTTGTTAATTAAGAAGCGTTGGCCATATAGATGAGAAAACAGTTTAAGTTTTCGTATGCAGATATAGTTATGTACTTTTGTTTGTTTTGAAAGACTTGCATACCTTCGAACATCATTAATTACCTGGTTTTAAATAAGCGACGTAATTAATTATGTTGAACCTGTACACCAGCATTCTACTGTGATATTTATATAGATATTTTGAAAATACCTTAGTTAGCAGATCGGCTATTAATTGCTGAAGAATTATATGCAAAACTCAAATGCCATCATGATCATACACGTGAGAGTTTTATAGATCATTCTATTTCATGTCAACTACAATTTTGATAGATATTCGAAATGGCAACTACGTAAACCGGAATGTCTTTTAATAAAGACATTACCTTAAATTAACGTATTTTGAACCCTGTATACAAACGGTCCAGGCAGGATGTGTATGATCTGTTTTGTGTTAATACTAAGGTATTCAGGCATGAAGTTGTATAAACATTATACGCACTTTGCCGGTTGCGCTGCCGACTGGCTCAAGTACTACAAAACGTTACACTAATTTGGTAAGCAAGGATAGAAGTTTTCTGAACGATAAAAATGACTCAAGTATTAGTCTTAATGCGGGTAAAAGTTTTTATTATTTATTATAAGTACTATAAGTTAGTGGTTAGTATCCATGACATCAAGCTCGTCTGTGGTGAAGTGTAGTATACTTAAATATGAAAAGGGACATGAAATAGTTTTACGAATGTGTGTAAACGCAGGTTTAAATCAGACACCTCATTTTATTGATGACGAGTTTAAATTCTGAGATGTTTCGATGGGTACGCATTTTCTGTGTCCTACCCATCAAATTTAATTGAATTTTTTTTAGCTGTACTAAAACATCTCTAATACAATTTATCTAAAATATTTTATATTTTCAGATTAAATCCAATCAAGCAACAATTATTGAGAGCGACTTGCCCAAAGAAGAACAAACTCACATAGCAATCAAAGTCCAAGAAATCTTCGATTTATATGAAGACGATTGGACACGCTTTAACAAATTAACTGAACTCATGTACGGTCTTTTCCCTAAAACGCAACCTCATATCCTAAAACAATATAAAGCAGTAGCTTACGAACCAGCATACTATATCAGATTAATTGTAAATGATGAATCGTTAGCTCTGTATGGTACAAAATTCTGTTATTAACATTGTTTGCTTGTACATTTCGACAGATTAATAAATTAATAGCTCCACTTATTTTCGTTATGTTTTTCAGTATTCCCTGGTATCGCAATAATCAACTACTTGTTTTTATTTTTAGCAATTTAAAGTATGCGAATATCATAATTAGCAACGGATTCAATACCAACAAGTTACAACCAAAAGCTTCTACGTAAGTGGTTTTTTGAAAACGATGTGAAATTTAAATAAATAAAGAACAATGCCTATGGCTGGTAAATTAAGCACCTCAGATTACATAGCTGAGCGAAGCTAAGCCCCTCTCTACTTGTCGTCCAAAAATTGTTGCTAGGGTATTTCAGTTTGGGTTTGATACATTTATTTTGGAGCGCTGCGAGAAAAAATCACTGATGCTAAAGACATTCTTTTTTTTTTAAATGCAGTCATTATCATAAGTCTCAGAATGTCTACACAAAACTCTTTTTCGAGTGTCACCTTGTTACGGTATTACGCGAGTTATGTATCCCCCAATTGATGTATACATATTAAAATAGAATAATTCGGAAACTATTAGAAAGTGTTAAGAATACACTTAATGAAGTGCAACATTGTAAAACTAGAACAATTTATAAAGTTTATTAACGTTCATGAGAACGGATGCGCTACTTTGTATCGCAGACGATAGTGACACTGCAGATGTCAGATCGCAGACGGTCACCGACGGTCAGATACCGAGATTACTTACAAATTAAGATTGCAACAATGTAATTATAAATAGAGTTAAGAATAAGCAGACATGAGAACTGCAAGTTCCCACAGCCATGTGAGGGGGTAGGGATATTATAAAAAGCTCGGGAGCCCCAGTCGACAGCAGTTTGTCCAACGATCAGTTTTATCATTGCAGTTTGTTAGGCTACTAATTTTAGTACAATTAACTAGTGTAATTTCGATTAAAGTAATATTCAATTAATTTGTCAAAATTCCATAAGTCAATTCTGTATCAATAAAAATAAATTTGTCAAGAAGTTTCAAAATGGTTTTTTAAAAAGGCCGCTTCCAAGCCACGAACCTTAACTCGCGCAAACACAAAAAAAAAGTAAAAGTAAGTAAAGAAATCGTTTACGCCGAATACCGCACCAAAACGGGGACAGAATGGTAGAATTCGGGCTAGCTCAAAAATGTCGTAGAGGGGCGTGGGTAAAATAGAAAGAACACATTTAAAACCTCTGTAAAACTATATTGTTAACATTCAATCTCGCAAGACTATTTACAAAACAATAAAATCCAATAAGTTGCGTAATCGTTTATTACGTGCTGGTAAACAAAGCGTCATAACATAAATATATAAAATTGGTAAGCAAGATAAATATAACATCTTATAATCTAAATACTTACTTAATGGTTCACCTTAAATATATACAAAAGAAAATAAGATATAAACTGTACAGTACTTCAGGAAAAGAAATATACATAAGTTATATATTCATGCTGCTTTGTGAAGTGCACCTCCTTAAGAAATAGTATAACCTTAAAATTAAACACCCTAACTTAAGTTAATCAAATATTAACTACCTTTAAATTGACGCGTACGTTCTTTTAGTTAATGTTTATACAAAAAGACAAAAGAAACAGTAAAACGGACTCTAACACAAACTTTGAATAATTAATTTTTAATTTGAAGAATGATTATTACATCGTCCCTCGTGCATTGTGAATGTGTTTGGTAACGTCGTGTTGGTAATTTATTGGATATTTATGAGTAACAGCAAATGAAATGTCTATCCTCCACATCAGCATCAAAACAAAATTACAAAAACAGGAAACTGTACCTTGAGCAATCGGCAGCTGCCAAAATACAAAATACAAACTGTAGCAGCTTGCGAACAAGCAGATAACGCAACTATCAAAGGATTTTTAGACAAAGGAAAACAATCTTGTTACTTTGTAACATTTTAACAGCTGCAAAATAACAGTACACTTATAGATAATAGACCCATTATAAGCAGATGTAGGCAGGTGGTAAGTGACCTTAGCTTTTAGAAAAAGCTGTGTATTTACGTGCACCTTTTATTAAAATGTAATCACTGCAGGTGCTAGGAAATATTACAACTATTTTGTAACGCAATGTTTCCTAAGCAGCTGTTCGATTTTATAAAACAAACTTTTATACAGAGTAATTACTTGAGAAATTTTATTAAATAACACTAATTCAAATGGCGGGAAATTAGGCTTGTTGAGAAATTTTAGGGCGTTATAAAAATGAAAGCAGAAAAAAGTACTTGCAGGATTTTGAACGTAACAAAGTTCCCCCTAGCAAAATTAAAAAGTCGGGGTAGGAAGCAGAAGCAACGGAGCAGGCAGTATACTAATAAAATAAAGTAAAAGAAAATTCGTTACACGAAAAACTTAAATACCGATAAAAGAATTTTTATCCGGCTTGAAAGACTAATAGGAAAAATACAAAAATTTTACAAAACAAACTAATACACACTAATAAGATAAAATAAAAAAATCTTACAAAACTACAAGAAAAACTAGTACACACTAATAGAATAAAATGAAAAAAGAATTTTACAGAACTACAAGAAAAACTCAAGAATTAACACATAAGTTTTTATCCGGATTGAAGGACAAGTACACCGGACCAAGTCAAGAAGTGTAAAAGGTATAGGAAAAAAAGGTATAGGGTTGCAATCATCGAGGATAAAGATGGAATGGCCTAAGACTGCAAAAAGTCGTCGAAGGACGGATATCTCTAGTAAAGAAACAGTAACATTTTCACCTCAAAAAAAAGAAATAGGTTTTTCGCGAAAAAACCCAAAGTAAGAAAAGAAGCAAGGAGGGAAACCTACAGTACAAGCCAATATGAGACGATAAATGTCAAGCTTCAAAGTATGCAAGGGAACAATGAGAATGCTGGATAGAAAAGTTAAGATACCTCAATCTGTGGTAACTAAGAATCGTATTAAACGAACAACTGAAGAAAAGGATAGCTAACTAGGCCTAAAAGTCGACTAAGTCGTGATTTCCGAAGAAAGGAAAAAGATGTAGAAAGCATCTACCACAGGAAGCAGATCGAAAAATTTAACTAAGTTCGTAAGAGAACTAGCAGTAAGAAAACCAGCAGAAGAATATGGAAAGGAAGGTGTATCAAAAGGAATGGAAAAGTAAAACTAAAAATATAAAAACTAACCTAAAAATAAAACCAGAAGTTAGTAGTATCAAAATTAAGGAAAAAAACAACCTAAAATATGTATGTGTGTGAGGGTGAGCGGGTGTGTATATCTGTGTTTATGAAGTGTGTGTGTGTGTGTGTGTGTGTGTTGGACCGCTTTAGTCGCCTCTTACGACAGGCAGGTCGTACCGTGGGAATATTCTAATTCCAGATCCACACAGGGTTGGGGTATAAGGAGAGAACAAAGAAAAGGAGAATCAAACAGAAATGTGTGTGTGTGTCTGAAGTGTGTGTGTGTTTGTGTTGGACCGCTTTAGTCGCCTTTTACGACAGGCAGATCGTACCGTGGGACTATTCTATTCTTGGACCCACACGGGGTTGGGTGAATACGAGGAGCAAAAGCGAACGAAAAAAAAGAAAACCAATCGGTACAATAAAGTTATTAAAAACAAGAAATCGTATATTCCAAGAATCAAGTCTTAAGGATGAGCAGAGTTAGCATAGAAAATGAGGACGCAGAGGACTAGTAATGGGGCTTAAGACGTTTGCGTCGCCAGAAGGAAAACCAAGCAAGATTAAAACATTAGGGTTTTGCCGATCTACATATTCGGATTCGGAATCAATATATAACATTTTTTTCCTCTCATTTCTTTTGTTAACCGGTTTCGTTGGTTGCGATACTGGAGCAAGGAGTAGTGTTGGTTGGTCTGTTTTCTGCAAAACAGGATTTACGGGGGTGTAGTAGTTGTACCACGGTGTTGAGAAGGTGGTGGCGAGGGTGGAGGCAGTAGTGGTTTAGGAAACTCAGTAGGCATCATGGGAAGAACCATTTTGTTTTTAGTGTCGGTTATAGGAAAGTCAATGATACAAGAAGTAACGGCATTGGCTGTCAGAGTACTGACGTTAGATAAAGGAATAGCAGTATTACCGTTAGGAAAGAAAACAGCATTGGCTGTAGGAGTATCAACCTTAGGAAAAGGAGCAGAATCTGATAACACTTGAGCAACATTACATAAAGGAACAGAATCAGGTAGAACTTCGTCAACGTTAGATAGCAAAGCAGAATTAGGTAGAATTTCGTCAATGTTAAGTAAAGGAGCAGAATCAAGCAGAATTTCATTAACGTCAGATAAAGGAATAGAAGCGTGCAAAACTTCAGCCACAATAGGAACTGATTCCTCGACAACAGCAGATAAATAACAGGATCGAGTAAAACTTTGACAACAACAGCAACATGCATTATTAATACGGGTTCACTAACTTCAACAGGACCTTTTCTGTCAGTATTAGAAGTCATCGTCACTTCAGCTACATCTGTTATTGCTGACACGACAGAAATTTCTTTGATAGAGTCATTTAAAAAAGCAAGAACAAACTCTCGAGTTGCTACCTGTAAGTTAGTAATCTGAAGTATGAGCTTAATTCGTGAACGAGGCACAGAAGAGAACATAGAACTAGAAACAGAACAAATTTGCTTCTTATTAGAAGTAGGATGATAGTTCGGACAAATGCGTCGAGTAACTCCCTTATGCCCACAACCATAGCAATGTTGTACTTGAGGACGAGTATAACGTGTCGAAACGTGACCAGGTTTGTCGCAATTAAAGCATATCACCTGACGAATAGAAGTAGACACAGGAATAGAAACAGCAAGAATCACAGAAAAAGTATTTGATCTACCCGTAGTCGTAAAGGGACTCTTAACAGTTTGGTCAGTAAAACCATTTTTCTCAATCGAAGCGGATTTGTAAGCAAAATCCCGTTCAGCAGTAAACGGATATTGGTTTTGGCCATAGGTTACGTAATTATCGGCCCAAATCTTTTTCAGTTCCAACTTCAGACATTCGTTCTCTAATTCTTGTAAGGAGCTGACGATAGGCAAATGGATTGAATAGAATGGAGCAAGATTACGAAGCACAATATCCAACTGAAGATCTTCGGATATAGTAGCGTGTCGACGAAACAGGCAAGTCATATATGTTAAATACTCAACAAAACTTTCCGACGGACCCTACGTCCTACGTAAGATATCATCAAATAGTCTTCGTTTGTAATAAGGTGGTTCATAATGACGTATCAGTAAATCAGCTAAAGTCCGTCAATTAGAAAACCGATGACGGTTACGCCGGTACCATAGTAAGGCCTTAGAATCGAAAAGCTCGACTGCTTGTTCAAATAATTGGGGTTCAGACACGTTACGGGCTGATCTAAGCTCTTCAACCCTATCAAGAAAGTCATGTACAGTAAGAACGTTAGGATCTCCGCTAAATTTCAGACTCCATTTTACTACAAGTTGCGAACAGGATTTAGTAAAAGGGCTAGGAGCCGTAGAGTGAGAGTTTTCTGATTGAAGGGTGGTCGACATATCAGGTGGGCTTACGTCGGGAGCTATGGCTGCAAGATTCAATGCTGCAATCTTGGCCCTACGTTAGGCGCCAAAAATATATGTTACAATATTATGCGCAAACACAAAAGAAAACGTAAAAGTAAGTAAAGAAATCGTTTACGCCGAATACCGCAATAAAACGGGGACAGAATGGTAGAATTCGGGCTAGCTCAAAAACGTCGTAGAGGGGCGTGGGTGAAATAGAAAGAACACATTGAAAACCTCTGTAAAACTATATTGTTAACATACAATCTCGAAAGATTATTTACAAAACAATAAAATCCAATAAGTTGCGTAATCGTTTGTTACGTGCTGGTAAACAAAGCGTCATAACATAAGCATATAAAAAACTCTAAGTTTTCATGTGCAGAACTTCTAAGCAAACTTACAGATATGTTGTTATCAAAAATATAAATATTACATATACATTAAAAACAAGATGTCGAATAACTCGAAAACCTTTCGACTTAGAGCATTGGTGCTTTGAGAAAATATGTTCAGGAGGTATGGAGCTATAAGAGCTATGAGAAAATATGCTCAAGAGGTCGATATTAACCTAAAACTTTATTTATTTTTTGCTGGAGTGAAGTTTATCATAGTCAAAATTTCGCCTTTAAAGTCGAATAACTCGAAAACTAAATGAGATATCGAAAAATGGATAGCATATTCTTAATCAGCGTAAAAAACTGAACAAGATCCATATATCAAATGTTTGTAAAACGAAAAAAACGTGCAACGGACGACGGCGACGTAGCGATCTTATTAACCTAACTTACTTCGTAAGTTTGGTTGATTAGTAAGCAAAATAAATATAACATTTCATAATCTAAATACTTACTTAATGGATCACCTTAAATATATACAAAAGAAAATAAGATATAAACTGTACAGTACTTCAGGAAAAGAAATATACATAAGTTATATATACATGCTGCTTTGCGAAGTGCACCTCCTCAAGAAATAGTATAACCTTAAAATTAGACACCCTAACTTAAGTTAATCAAATATTAACTACTTTTAAATTGACGCGTAAGTTCTTTTTGTTAATGTTTATACAAAAAGATGTTACGTTTTTTTTCGTGGCAGCCACGTTGGGCGCCAACTTTAGGCTACGTAACACAAAAAAAGTCAAAGAAATGACCCGGCTCAATCGGAGAGTAGGGGGGGGGGTGTAGAAAGCAGACTGACCTATGATGTATGCGGCGGTAGGGAGTTAGTAACGGTACCTGCAAGGAAAATAGTTAAGCAAACCTGAAAAAAAAAGAATAAGTATAGCAGCAATGAGAAGTCTAAGTTATTTAGTACTAGGTAGAATGTAAAAAAAAAGAAACTGTTTAGATAATCTATATAATGTAACAACGGTAAAAGCAATACAAAAATTTTTAGTACAAAGTAAGGTAATATTGGGGAGTAGCAGAAACGTTTCCTCACACACCAATTAAACATAAATCAGATAAAATGTTGACAAAAGATAAATAGATAAGTCACAATTGATATGAGTAATTCAGTAGTATTGATTGTTCTTTTTTTCTTTCTTTTTTTTTAATAGCAGGCAAGTCTATTGTAAAAGGTATCAGAACGACGAAGAATATTGCAAAACAAACGGATAGATATTTACAGTAATAACAAGTATGAAATAGTTCAACTTACACAACCAGGAGCACAGGAAGAGTTTCTATAGAATTGGACCAGTTCGGCTACTGATAGCCTTGCAGTTGGAGCTGGTGGAGTATGGGGTGTCCATGGTTCTATCCCATTATCAACTTGAAACTTGGTAAGCCGGATGCCCTGGTGTAGCTTGGCAAAGATTCACAGTCTATTCGCGGGGGTGGAAGTTGTGGTACAACAGACAGGAACACATGCAACACACGCAACTAAGAACAATTAAAGTTAGTATAATTCCGATCCAAACATCCGTCAAGAATTTTCCGTATTGCGGATCTGCTTCAGCAGAAAGAACTTCGTCAACTTCTGAAGCTAATTTCAGTTGGTACAGGCATTGTTTGAATACGGTGAAACATTTAAAAGCACGATCACTCTCACAATCTCGTCTTTAAAAAAAAGAATGTACGTTCATATTTTATTTACTTATTAAATGCAAGGTAAATTTAACATATCATTAATACGGAATGAGTTAAACACTTCTGCAATTTCGTTTTGCAAATGTTTTAGGGAGTTTAAAACCTGACTAAAGTGGCTCCTTTAAGAATTCTGTACAAGTTTATTGCACTTACCCTGATAAACAAAAAGGGACCACGAAAAACTAGATCGCACACACCGTTTAAATATCAAAAGACAAAGCACCAACAAAAAAACAACAATTAGTAAGGCACGTGTATCACTAAAGTAAAACCGTCAGTCCAATGTCCTTAAAACACACGTGCGTCGACCAAACACGTTACATATATAGTTAATAAATATATAAAACATAGAGATAGTAGTTGCAGAAATGTATTTACGAATTGAGTATTGTAAAAAGGTTATGCTATTAAAAATACCCGTTACAAAATCCCCCCTAGCAAAATAAGGACGTCGGGGTGAAAGAAAAAAGAAAAAAAAGAAAAAGAAAAAAACGACAGACAAGGAACCAAACAAAAAAATTTTTATCCGGTTCGAAGGACCAAAACCAGTATAAGAAGAGGAACATTTTTCTAAAGGAAGACAAAGTCATCTATCGTAACCAACAACGACAGAATAGGTGAAGAAAGCATTAAGTAAACACGCAATGAGGATTAAAGGTCTTAGCTACTTTCAAAATTGTCAAAAGACGGATGTCCCCCAAAAGGGACATTTATGTTTTCCACCTCATAGAAAAGTTTTGGTTTCCCGCGGAGAAACCAAGAGAAAAGAAAAAAAAACGAGGAAGAAAACTCGTAGCAAAACTGTCACCCTCAAGTGTGCAGCAAAGAAAGAACCAAGACAAAGCAAAGAGCAAAGGCAAGTACACCATCTAGAATACTTCCAACTGAGGTAACACAGATTCGTATGAAACGATTACTCAAGCAGAGTATGGCTAACAGACCTACAGAAGCGACCAAGTCGAAATTCCTAAAGGAAAAGAAAATAGATCTGAAGCCTACCTCAGGGAATGGATGTAGAAAGCAACTATAATAGTCAAATAGTGAACAAATGGTAGACCTAGCCAGAAGGAAAATGTCGGACAAAACTAAGAGTAAAGAAATCCACAGGGAAAGATAGGTAAGCAGTAGCAATCGGAGAAAACCAAGGTGTAAAGGCATAAACGCTGCCATTAATTCGTCAAAGGACGGATGTCTCTTTAGAAAAAAAACAGCACAGTTTCCAACCTCAAGAAATTGGTTTCGCGCGCGCAGTAACCAAAAGAAAAAAAAGTAGCGAGGAAGGAAACCAACAGCAATAGCCAACATAGGACACAAGTGTCAAGCCTCAAGTAAGCTAGGGAACGACAAACGGAGAACTGGAAAAAGTAGCGAAAGGCTTCAACTGGGGTATCAAGAAGGAAGAAAAAAAAAGTCGCATAATACAACCAGATTTAGATCGGGGACATTAGGATTATATTTAAGTGAGGTAGCGAAAGTGACGTGAAGAAAAGAAAAAAAAGAAAAAGGTGGTGTACAGAAAACTTGGGCGCCAGTGTTTTCCAGAACCAAATTACCAGCGAAAACACAACTCTGATAATTCACACAAAAAAAAACTACAATCAAGGAATTTCTATATAGCGAAAGAAAAAGATTCAAGACTACACCACAAAAAAAAATTAGAGCCAGCCAATATAGGCAGAAAAGAAAATCGAACCGATACACCAAAAAAAAAAAATCAAGGCCAAAAAAATCAATGTCATAAAAAAAAAATTTAGAAAACCAAGAGCAACCAAAAACAAAATCGAGCCCCTCAAAAAAAAAGTTGAGCCTAAACGAGAAGGAAGAAAAAATAATATCGGGCCAATCAAAAAAAAAATCGAGCCCCTCAAAAAAAAATCGAGCCGCAAACGAGAAGGAAGAAAAAATAATATCGGGCCAATCAAAAAAATCGAGCCCCACAAAAACAATAAATCGAGCCCCACACGTTGGAAACAAGGAGCCGCACGTTGCTTCGAACCCCTCAAAAAAAAATCGGGCCCCACGTTGGGCGCCAAAATTTCTGTTACGTTTTTTTTCGTGGCAGCCGCGTTGGGCGCCAACTTTATGCTATGTAACACAAAGAAAGTCAAAAAATGACCCGGATCAATCGGAGAGCAGGGGGGGGGATTGTAGAAAGCAGACTGACCTATGATGTATGCGGCGGTAGGGAGTTAGTAACGGTACCTGCAAGGAAAATAGTTAAGCAAACCTGAAAAAAAAAGAATAAGTATAGCAGCAATGAGAAGTCTCAGTTAGTTAGTACTATGTAGAATGTAAAAAAAAAGAAACTGTTTAGATAATCTATATAATGTAACAACGGTAAAAGCAATACAAAAATTTTTAGTACAAAGTAAGGTAATATTGGGGAGTAGCAGAAACGTTTCCTCACACACCAATTAAACATAAATCAGATAAAATGTTGACAAAAGATAAATAGATAAGTCACAATTGATATGAGTAATTCAGTAGTATTGATTGTTTTTTTTTCTTTCTTTTTTTTTAATAGCAGGCAAGTCTATTGTAAAAGGTATCAGAACGACGAAGAATATTGCAAAACAAACGGATAGATATTTACAGTAATAAGAAGTATAAAATAGTTCAACTTACACAACCAGGAGCACAGGAAGAGTTTCTATAGAATTGGACCAGTTCAGCTACTGATAGCCTTGCAGTTGGAGCTGGTGGAGTATGGGGTGTCCATGGTTCCATCCCATTATCAACTTGAAACTTGGTAAGCCGGATGCCCTGGTGTAGCTTGGCAAAGATTCACAGTCTATTCGCGGGGGTGGAAGTTGTGGTACAACAGACAGGAACACATGCAACACACGCAACTAAGAACAATTAAAGTTAGTATAATTCCGATCCAAACATCCGTCAAGAATTTTCCGTATTGCGGATCTGCTTCAGCAGAAAGAACTTCGTCAACTTCTGAAGCTAATTTCAGTTGGTACAGGCATTGTTTGAATACGGTGAAACATTTAAAAGCACGATCACTCTCACAATCTCGTCTTTAAAAAAAGAATGTACGTTCATATTTTATTTACTTATTAAATGCAAGGTAAATTTAACATATCATTAATACGGAATGAGTTAAACACTTCTGCAATTTCGTTTTGCAAATGTTTTAGGGAGTTTAAAACCTGACTAAAGTGGCTCCTTTAAGAATTCTGTACAAGTTTATTGCACTTACCCTGATAAACAAAAAGGGACCACGAAAAACTAGATCGCACACACCGTTTAAATATCAAAAGACAAAGCACCAACAAAAAAACAACAATTAGTAAGGCACGTGTATCCAATGTCCTTAAAACACACGTGCGTCGACCAAACACTTTACATATAAAGCATATTTCCTTCAAAAGGCATTAAAACTACACTGCTACAGTTAATATACAACTTTTCATTTCACAACAAAGACAACTAAAAACACAATTAGGAAAGCAACAAGGAAACCGCATTTTTAACGTAACTCATAGGAACGAAGAACAAAACACAAACTCACGTTTCAAAAGACCGCGCAGGAATCATGTTTTCCCAGGTGTTGGTTTTAACGACCTCCTATCGATAACTAGCAAATCAATAATATCCACTCATTATAATACGACGCATTCACCTAAGGATGTGTTCCAATCTCGATCACCTAACCACACTATCGACTTGTAGAGAGTGAAAGTCGATAATCGCGTAATATAATATAAAGGGATTATTCGCAAACGAGTTAATAAATATATAAAACATAAAGATAGTAGTTGCGGAAATGTATTTACGAATTGAGTATTGTAAAAAGGTTAAGCTATTAAAAATACCCGTTACAAAGACAAAAGAAACAGTAAAACAGACTCTAACACAAACTTCGAATAATTAATTTTTAATTTGAAGAATGATTATTACATCGTCGCTCGTGCATTGTGAATGTGTTTGGTAACGTGGTGTTGGTAATTTATTGGATATTTATGAGTAACAGCAAATGAAATGTCTATCCTCCACATCAGCATCAAAACAAAATTACAAAAACAGGAAACTGTACCTCGAGCAATCGGCTTCGTGCTGGTCTCATCTTAAGGCAGGGGAAATGCGGCTGCCTTTCTCTATGGGCTGGCTGCCGGAACCACTAACAAAACTCATGCCAATACAGAAAGCATTTTAGTAGCGCAACTTTACAACATGTATCTTCGGTAAAAAGATGTTGTCTTTAATCTTGTCTTTCAAAGCACGGTCTCTATTTTATAAGGACAGAATCATGTATGGAGGTAGGTATTTGGCTTTCAAAGATATCGCCGAAGAATCAAGTCTGCAACATTCCCAGACAGCAGCTTCCGAAATACAAACTTTAGCAGCTTGCCGACAAGCAGATAACGCAACTATCAAAGGATTTTTAGACAAAGGAAAACAATCTTGTTACTTTGTAACATAACAGCTGCAAAATAACAATATACTTATACATAATGAACCCATTGTAAGCAGATGTAGGTAGGTGGTAAGTGACCTTATCTTTTAGAAGAAAGCTGTGCATTTACGTTCACTTTTTATTAAAATGTAATCACTGCAGGTACTAGGAAATATTGCAACTACTTTGTATCGCAATGTTTTCTAAGCAGCTGTTCGATTTTATAAGACTAACTTTTATACAAAGTAATTACTTGAAAAATTTTATTAAATAACACTAATTCAAATGCGGGAAATCAAGCATGTTGAGAAATTTTGGGGCGTTATGAAAATGAAAGCAGAAAAAAGTATTTGCAGGATTTTTAACGTAACAACCCACACAGACATCAAATTTGAACTCATCACTCCAAATTATGCTGTGCCACTGTTGCTGAGTTCATAGCTTTGGAGTTCCTAACACATTTTAGTTAATTTTTTTATAACATCGGCAACAGATATTTCTCTTTTGTCTCTTCAAAAATTAGTAACTTAGAAAAGGAGATTACTTTTACTTTTTACTTGTGTCCTGTATATAAAATAGTTCTTTTTGTTCGAGCCATTAAAATTCTTTTGCCATACTTTTCCCTTCACAGTACTATTATTTCTTTAGTATTAGACCGTCTAGTTGGTCTATAATTCTGTCAATGGTAGGCCGGTTTTTATTCTTTGATCAATTCCATAGTTTTTTTTATTAAATATTATGTCGCATTGAAGAACGTGTAACTGAATGCGGACTTCGATGTGCAAAAATAATCTTTTGATAGGCGAGTTATGTATCCCCCAATTGATATATGTATATATATTGTTGTGGATTTAGAGGTTAAATAGGTGTAGACAATAAAATTTTAGCAACCGTGTATATAGAAATAGGAGCAAATTATTTATGCGCCAAATTGATTAATTTATATAGTGAAAACGGACGGATATTAAGGTATTTTTTTATATTTAAATTGGAATATTAAAATTATTTAAGCGAAGAAAGTTTTAGAGTACATAAAAAACACAAGGATACACATAAGTAATTATAACAATTTTTAATCAAACGCGTGGAAGCAAAAAGGTGAGCTTTCATGCATAGAAGATCAATAATTTCAAACGTAAATGTTTCCATTTTAAAGGCCAACGTTCGTTTATACAAATACTAAGAAGGGAAGAAACCGAGAATTGTTATTTTAAACGGTCGGTTGTTTCAAGAAACACTTGTTGATTAAATTTTACGTTTAGGGAATTTAATTAAAACGTTAAGATAGAATTCCTATGAAATTGTTTGCAACAGTCGATTTGACCAACTGCTTTAAATATCAAATGCCTTGAAGAGTGAATGGAATAAACGATTGATAATATAAAACAGACAGAGAAACGTATGAATAAAACGTTGGGTAGAAGTCACGTGAGAAATACACGGGTATATGTGAAGATCGACTAAAATATCGATTTTCTGTAACTTAAGAGGGGTTCTAAAGGAGACAGCAAATATTCGTGGAACGGAGTTAGATAGCGGATAGGTGGAGCGCTGTGACGAGGGAAAATTCTATCATTGGCCGATGGCTAGCAGTTTTCAAGAAGAGAGCGTCCGTTACGGTAGTAAACAAAATTCTTTGTAACAGTACGACGAAAGTGGGATTTTTGAGAAGTCAGTGTTCGTTACGTTTAAAATTTTAAGAAGCAGCTTGGAACATAAGCTTTTCAAGTGAAACAGGTTCCACTGGGGGGGTTTTGAAAATGATATAAATACACGAACAAAGATATTAAAGCTCTCTTTCTTTTGATTTAAATCTGAATACGTGTTTAGATCTACAACATAATAATAGTAAATACTCTTACGGTTATCAATTAGTGTGTGTTCAGTATAGTTGCATAAAACATCATGTTTAGAAATTATGAAAGCTGTAGTAACGTACCGCATGTTATAAAAGTGATATTGCACGGGTTGGTGCTTGTTTAGATAAAAGGTGCCGTTACTACAACAAAGCTATTAAATGAAGGGATGATATTTGGGGTAAGCGAAGCTGAAAGCGTAATTTGTATGCATGAAATATTTGGTATGGAATGTTATGCTTGGGACAAAGCTAATATCTAGGGAGAAGAACAGTAGTGGTAGCGGAGATTTGGATGATGAGGATCTGTGGATCCAGGCATCATCGTAGTAGATGGACACAACGACGAGGGTTTCTGGTAACCATCTTCAGCGGTGATGAGGAACGAAGACGACTCCAGGTAACGAACTTTAAATTTCTGTTTTTGTATAAACATTTGTGTTGATATTTTTGTGTTTGACTTATTGGTGGCGCATTTAGTACCATAAAACTTGTTTAAAAAGGTACATGTGCAAGACAATTAATTTTTATTATTAAAAAAGGGTTTATTGATGATATATAAAGGTTTATTCATGCTATAAAATGTTGTTGTAAGGAGTAAACGGGTCTTTAAATATGTTTTTCAATAAAATGCAAGGGTAAAAATCATTTACAAAAACTGGGTTATAATGAGCTCACAATAGACCAGTATGAAGTCAAACTAGGGTTGCGTGTGGGGCCCATCTACTCGTATCATGTAGAATTTGTTAAAATATATTAAAAACCAAGGACTTTAAAGCATTTAATAATTGAGCTGGTAACAATTGTACCAAACCGTTTGTACCCAAGTGTAAATATTTTATCTGTTAATATGTGTAAATAAAAGATTGTATGGTTGTATTAATTTGATAATTCCATTTGACGGTGTGTGTGTGTGTGTGTGTGTGAGAGAGAGAGAGAGAGGTATGTACTTAAAATGATAGGTATTCAAGAAGAAGCCGATTGCTGAGCTAGGCAGGGTGAGCAGAGAAATAAACGAAGGCGTCCACGAAGGTAGGGTAAGAAATTTTTGTTATTTATTTTTTTTCTGAAAATTTTATATTGGCCCAATTCGTGGGGCGTGAATGGTTTTTAGGAAAAGGCTCGAGAATCTCAAGTTTCACGGCAATATATTTATATATAAAGAAATAGAATAATTAGGAAATTATTGGAAAGTGTAAGAAAATGTTAAGTGAAGTGCAACAAAGTAAATACAAGGATAATTTATAAAGTTTATTAAGGTTCATAAGAACAGATGCGCTACTTTGTATCGCTGACGTTAGTGACACTGCAGATGTCAGGTCACAGAAGGTCAGGTACCGTAATTACTTAGACATTAAGATTACAACATTGTATTTATGAATAGAATTAAGAATAAGCAGACATGAGATCTGCAAGTTCCCACAGCCATGTGAGGGGGTAGGAACAGTATAAAAAGCCCGGGACCTCAAGGACCCGGCAGTCAGTCTTTGAACTCCATACTTCGTTGTTTAAGCTACTCACAATAGTACATTTATTAGCTACTTTCGGACTTAAAATAAATTTAAATCAAGCTTTGTAAAATTTCATAATTAATGTCTGTTTAAGAATAAATAAATTTGTTAAGAAATTTGGAACTGGTTTTTAAAAAGGCAGCTTCCAAGGCCTGAACCTTAACTCGCGTGAGTTATTATTAAATACATATTTTATACGTTTTGCAGCAATTGCTCTAAAAGTAATCGTAACAAAAACACGGTTTACATTGAGAGAAAATGTTTAACACGCCAGAAAGATGATGGTAAAACATAAAAAATAACGTGTTGTGACAAACTGTCGAATAACATCAAATGAATTGTTATTAAGTGTGTACACTGTTTGACATCTTCTACAAAATTTGTGTCCGAAGAAATCGTCAAAAAGCAAGTTTTAAATCGAAAAGACTTTTGAAAACATTGAAGAATATATCGTTAAAAAATAGAAAAATGAGGTTTTGGACAAAATCTTGGGCAATCATATTAAATATCCGAAACGATTAATATCGACATTTAAATAATTTTTAAAAGCGTCGAATAATGACGTTAAAACCATGAGAAGTTAGGTTTTTGGGTAAAATCTCGGAAAGCGACGGATGTTTCACACGTTCTTCGTAGTTTCTTTTTGACACAATCGTCGAAAAATGTGACTTGTATTGATATTTGAAAAATTTCTGAAAAAATCGAAAAGGTTGTTATTAAAAACGCTATTGAATGCTTACTTAAGCGATTCGTTTTAAATAAATTGTTAAGAAATCCAATTTACATCGTCATGCAAAAAATTTAAAGGAGCAATAATTCAGAAAAAGGGGTAAATTATTACTAAGTGCAATATTTTATACGTTCTATATAGTGTGTTCCCAATGAAATCGTTACAAGCACGATTTACAAAGACATTTAGAAAAATAGTGTTCTTCATATAGAATATGCATACCAACTACATTCCTTGCGCATAATATTATGTGATTTGCATTAGTTGAGTACAAGAATAAGTGAATTCCAATTGGATATGTTGCAGATTTTTATCTACTCAGATATTATTTGAAATTTTCAAAATACTTTAGAGCACATTTGTTTTACGACATCCAAATCAGTAATTAGTTTTAAATATTGTATTTATGACATACTTGAACAAATAACACTCAATTCTGAGAAATCATGAATAGTTCAGGCGTCCTTATTGTTACTCAAATCCAGTACGCGAATGTAGTTCTAAAATATAGCATTTGAAGTAGATATGAGGTTTAATCAGGGATTTATCCCATCCTGTTTCTAGACGATATTGTTTTGAGAGGTACTTGTCTATGCATTATCGTCAAATATAGTTTACAGCATGGCAGCATATCTTAAACCTATCTCTGAAAAACTCGACTCATTGTGGCATAGTCATATTAGTTAAGCTTATGAGTTTTGACAAAGGAATTTCTACATCATTAAGCAGTCTTGAAGTACATATCATATTAAGGTTCCCAATTTTAAAAATGTTAACGAACAAAATAGTATAATATTCAGTGGGTCTTGGTTTACGGAACTGCTTTTGGATTTAATAGCACTATACACGTTAGTAGAGGGATTGGATGGGTCTGGCGCAGCGCCTCACGCCTCAGCGCCTGACTACTAACCTAGGTTTTTACTTGTAAAAACCCATTATAAAGTTTTATTATAAGGGATTTCCACATTGCTCACTCCTTGTAGACCAACTTGTGGGATTTTTCCCCAACCATCCCTACCCTAAAAAATCGGCTACCTAACCCCTAAAATATAGGACCAACCCTTATCGTTTTACAACCCCCAATTTTATAACTTTTTTATTTACAAACAGTTTCTAATCGTGTATGGTAATACCGATTTAATTTTTCTTGGAAGTCTGAATCTACCATTATATTAACCTTAGGCCAACTCGCTTTAAAAAATTGGTGTAAGCAATTAAGTAGTACACATTCCTTTAAAACAATTTTATTTAATTATAAATATACAGTGTACACTTAACCTCTATTTTCATACACATATATTTTTACAGACAGAAATTTTCTGACGTAATCTAAGTATAAAATTTAAATTTTCATTTTGGTATTTCAGGGTTCTTTTCTTTATATAGGTAAAATAACCGCAACGCTATGCTATCGGCTATCTAGTTTCGGCTACTTTTCCAAAGTCGTGGTAACGTCATAGCCTTTTATAAATAAAGAACAATATAATATTATTCTAAAATTTTTATTCTGACATTATACATAACAAAATTTAATGCCAAGCTTGGAGTTATTTAAACTTAACTTTAATAAAAAGTTATACACAGAAAATAGTCCTTTCATTATGTTTGTTTGGAGTGGTTTTAATTTTATCTAATTTTATTCGCAGCTTAAAATTTAAAATCGACACCCAAGACCTCTATCTCCTTTTCTAGCCAAAAGTTGGATACATAGAGACCATCTAGGTTTTTGAATTGTAGAATGTACCAAAGTTTGCCTCTATATATATAGTCTTTGATTCCACCGACAACAAGATCCATTCCTTTGTGTAATTCCTGCAGATTGTAACAATCTTTTAATTGTGGCTTTCCCACTATATCCTGCATACGTATCTTGTTTGCTTGATCGGCTTCTTCTTGTCGGTATTGGAAAGAATCCTTATTCTCCCACTCACTTTTGCGTAGTTGCATGTCCGCCACTTTTGGGAATATATGGTTGAAATAGGTTGTAAGACCCTCGGTTTTAAATGATCCGAGAGGTTCTTTACTAAGAAAATGTACAATGTTTAGCGGAACCCCTTTGCGTGTGGTGTACGCCAAAATTACGAAACCCGCATTCCTTAGTTTGTCTAGGTTATCTGCCATTGCGATAAATACGTTTGTAGAATAACCTTATAAAAAGTATACGGATTTAGTACCATCATTTTCCGCAAGGACGCCTACATAAGTCTTTTTTACTAACCACAAAAGCATACAGCTTGTAGAAACCGGATGTATCTAAGTCAGTCCATCGGCACATAAAATAATCTTTTAATTCTTTTTCATTTTCTCTAATAATGTGTCAGACATATGGTGGACATGGCTGACATATGTTGTATACATGTTAGACATATGTTGAACATTCGAAATAAGTCCTACCTAGGTCGGGAGCAATTTCACCCAATGAAACAATTTCGCCCTATGGGGCAATTTCACTCTATGAGACAGTTTCACTATAACCTAGCATCTTACATATATCCGACATACCGGGTGTCCCAACGCATACGAAACGCTCGATTACTGCTTAATGGTAACGTTTAGCGAAAAAACTTTTAAATAAATCCTATGTATACTCAAAATGGCTACAACGTAAACTTAATTAGTATCATACAGGGTGCTCAATAAAAAACTTATTTACCAAAATTATGTTTTTTTAAATAGAACACCCAGTATTTTATTACAAATTCTGATTGCTCGTATCAAACTAGGATAACTTTTATTAGGATTACCTATACCTAAATCTCATAGTTGTTGAGATGTTTAACTTTTTTCAAAATTGCATGATTCATTAAAAATTTTTGTAACACCATGATTTAGATGATGCTGAACATTTAGCTTTTGTATATGAATAGTATAAACTTGTAGTTAATGAAAACATAACACTATAGTTATCAAAATAATATACAGGGTGCCCATTGCATCGTTTTACGTTTATTGAACAATTAAACGCAAGTAAGTCGCTTATTTCAAATGGAACACCCTGTATATTTTCAAGTAGTAAAATGCAGAATTAAATTCTCCATTAAACAACATTAGGTTACCTTATATTCATATTCAACCGTTTCCGAGTTATTAGCGAATAAATAAAAATCTTGGTACATAATTCTAAAGTTGGGTAATTTACTTTGATCACAGGCGGCGCGTCGCCTACCAAATAATATTAACTTTTGACTTTGTTGCAACATCAACTATGTTTAACTTTTGTTTTTGTTGTTTATCAGTTTTGTATATGTGTTGTTGTGAGGTGAACATTTGTATAATGAAAACCTGTGGTTTTAACGAAAGGATTGATATGATGTTGGTAGTTGGTGAAGCTGAAGAAAATTGTCTATTAGCTTCAAAAATTTACGCTCAGAAATTTCTTAATCGAATGCATCCTAATAGAGCTGCGTTTGAAAGATTATTGCAACGCTTTAGAAGTACTGGTAATGTTGAATATGAAAAACTCAACAAAACCATTGTTATGGAATGTTGCTTCGTCAATGAACAAAACAAAATTAAAAAAATTATCATCTAGAGTGACCGATTTACCCTTATAATTTCTGGAATTATTTGCTTTTCTTAAAGTTGAAGTTGTTTATATTTATTCTACGACTCCTATGACTTAACCTACCCCTAAACTACCCTATTATTATAGCATTATTCCCCCAAATTAAAATAGGAAATTTTTGATCCATGTCATTTTTGGCGCCCAACGTGATATTAAATCCCCACTGATGAAATTATTCTAATTTTATTTTATTCGCAAAATCTAATTAATTATATCTCTAAATTGCTATCCTAAATTCTATCTACACTTATCTTAACTTATGATTATTATTTACACAAGGCTCTATACTAAACATGTTATCTCCCTATTTCCTATCTATTTATACTTTTCCCATTTTTCATAAATTTACACTACCTTTGTACTCTACTAATGTTTCACTCCTTATTTATCTATACTTTTTCCATTTCCATATACTTTCCCATTTTTCATAAACATATCATCATCTCTTCATATTTCTCCCGTTTATCTATCCCCATTTATCTATACTCTTTCCATCTACATATACTTTTCTTATTTTTCATAAATGTATCATCATCTCTTCATATTTTTAATGAACCACTCCTATTTATTTATCTATACTTTTACTTATTTACCTATACTTTTTCTTATTTACATCAACCTTTACTAAATATTGTTTTCTTACAATATTTCTACTAAACTAGTTTCTATTTACATATTTCTTCCCATTTCCATCAACCTATACTACTCCTACTTTTCCTAAACCTATCCTAATTTCTTATTAACCTATCCTATTTTGTGATTATATCCCATTTTAATTCCCCTATTTGTCTATACCTATCCTAATTTATATTACAGTATGTCCAATTTTTCTCCATTATTAAAAGTTTTTTCTCTGCAATTATTTTATCGTTCTTATTTCCAATATTTACTCTCTTTTCTAACTTATTTTCTGACGTTAAGTTATTATTTGCATCATTTTTCCCCTTAATATATCCTACTTCGTATCCCAAAAATTTTGGTTTTCCTGAAAAAACTCACATTTCTTCTTGTTTACTTTTCTCCCTACAAATTTTAATTTCAACAAAATTGGTTCAAAGTCTTTTCTAAAATTTAACATGTCACTCCCAAATTCTTCATACGGTTCCCATACCACATCCTTATTTTCTAACAAACCAAAAGGAACCATTTCACACTTATAAATTTGCCCTTTTGTATAAAAACCGATAAATTTTTTTGATTTGCGTTCTGGTGGAATTTGGTTAAACGGCTACGTGTCTATAACTTCTGATTTATGCACATATCCCGTTGCTATTCTGGATTCTGATTCTAAATTCTTCATTACTAATGCCTTCAGCCTATCTTTTATTTCTTCTGGACATTTTATTTCATCATCAACATCCCCCACATCAACTTCACCCTCAAATTGATTAATATTTAAACAGTCTCCTTTGACTTCAACACTTTCCTCATTATCCCATTTTATACATTCCCCTTTTACATCTATTACCTTTCCTTTGGCATTTATTTCTAATCCCAACTTATCAATTATGTCCATACCAAATATTACATCTACTCTTAACCCCGGCACTATCATAAATTCATTCTCAAACTTCATCTTACCCACTTCACATTCCAGAATTATTATCTTATTCACACTTGCAAATCTCTTGGTATTCGGTGCTATTAAATTAAACTTCCTAATAGGCATCATTCTCCCCATTAACTTTTCCCGTTTAACAAAATCTTCACACACTAACCACGCTTCTGCTCCCCTATCAGTGAGTGTTCCACCTCTACTATTTCCAATTGTCAATTTAATTATCGGTAATAAGCTTTTATTCAAATCCTTTTCCATTTCGCATTTTATATATTCGCGCTGGTGTTCATATCCATTAATTCTTAAGGGCTTACTTGGTTTGTCCACATTCAAAAATCCTGATTCGACGTAGATGGTCTTGCCTGACTCGTAATTTCTGCATAGGTACGGTTCCTTCTTATTGGTTGTGCTGATTGTTCCCGATGTCGTGCTTGTAGTGTATACTGATTTATGTTCCCGTCGTGGTTCGTTTGCTCTGTTTCTCCTTTGGGCGTGTCTCTTGTGTTCCAATTCTTTCTAAAATTATTATCGTTGTAGTTATTGTAATTATTTCTATAAAAATTTCCTCTATAATTTCCCCTATTATTTGATCTATCATTTTCTGTTCTTCTTTGCATTCTAACTATATTTTCTCGTTGCCTTTGTATCATCCTACCTTCCGCCACACGACTCTGTCCTAACTCATCACAACGTTGTAGATATTCTAGGAAGATCTCCCTATTTACAATATTTTGAATCATCACATAATGTCTTATCTCGGCTCCAAAATGTCCCGCTAAGTACTTTATGGTTTGTGTTTCTTCCATCGGAGGATCTATTTACTTCGCTATACTGAATTTTTGTATTACGTATAACTCTCATGTCATCCCTAAGTTCTGATTATATTTTCCGGTAATTAAATTATTTCGCGCTTTGTATTGTTGATTATCCCCCAAAATTTTCTCAAAAACCTACTTTCAAACTCCTGAAATGTCCCGATCTCGTTTTCTATCAAGTCAAACCAAATTTCCGCGCTTCCTTTCAACATTGATCTAACGAAACTTAAATTGTATCTTTCATCCGTTGATCCCTGTATTAATTTTCTTATATTATTCAAAAAATTTTCGCTTTCACCTTGTTGTCTCCGTAAAATTTGTAATATTGCTCAACTGATATTTCCCGTCTATTTATCTTAGTGTATTGCCCCTATTTCCTACCAGCATTTTCAAATTCTGATTTTAAATTACCTAATTCTCTATTTACATTATTGTCCTATCTCACAATTTCCCTGAATTTCCTGCATCTTTATATCTAAATCTGTGATCCTAGCATTAGTTTCCTTTTCACACGTTTTGTGATCTAATTTAACTTTCCAAACTTTGTCCCTAACTTTATCGCATCGTTCATCATTCTAGTAAATTTATTTTCAAATTGTACTGGCATTTCCGCGATTGTTTGGTTTGTTTCTTTTAATCCGTCGCTTATAATTTTTATTTCGGCATCTAACTTTTTTCCATTTTCCTTAATCTACATCTTGATGGCCTCTTCGTTTTTGTCCATTTTCCTCGTTAACGCTAATAAGATTGACATCATTCCAGATTGTTGTGATATCTGCTGCTATTCACTTTGACTTCCCGTCAATTGTTGCCCTTGCATTTCCGTTGATACATCCTGTAAAATTACGCTTTCTTGAGACCCTATTTCTACCCCTTGATTCCTAAATGCTTCTCTAGTTTCCTTTATTCGTTTATCCATTTTTATTAAATTTCAAAAATTTTTAATATTTTAAAATTCCTTGCAGATTTTAAATTTCCTAACCCTTATGCTTTTTAAATTAAATTTTATTCGTGCCTCTACAAATTTTTAATTTTTAATTTTCCTTTTGTGGTGTTCTAGCCTCTACGATTTTTAATTTTTAAATTCCTTTTTGTGGTGTTCGTGCCCCTATGATTTGGGTCGCCATATTTATATTACTATGCAATTGCCGATTTTAGGATTATCGAGCCCCTACGATGGGTGTCATATTTATATTCTCATGCATTTAATTCTGCATATTATATATACAGTGTCCTCTTAATTAACATTATGCAGAGTGACTGACTTACTCTTATAATTTCTGGAATTATTTGGTTTTCTTAAAGCTGAAGTTGTTTATATTTATTCTACGACCCCCATGACTTAACCTACCCCTAAACTACCCTATTATCATAGCATTATATATAGATGAGGATGCAATAAAAGATATGAAATTTCTATCTTACCGTGTCCTTTTCCTCGCCTGGCTAATATTATCTAATATATTAAAACTTTTATTCATTTTATTTTTAAAATCTGCATTCACAAAAAGTTTCTTTATCTCCTCATCGGTTTCTGCAATTATACTATTTTCACCTATTATTTCCATCTGTTTAACAATATCTTTTGCATTTTTCGATAATTTCGACTTTTTCTCTAAAAATGAGACAACTTTTTTTCTAACTTCACCAGGGTGCCTAATACTTAAACTCTCAACTCCTTTATCTTCCATTTCTTTCTCAATTTGACTCAAATTCATACAGTCCTTCCTGACTTAACCTTCACAATTATAATACCGTTGATTACTGCAAACTTCTTCCTATTTGGCGATATTAAACTATTTCTTTTAATAGATATAACTTTCTGCATTAACTACTTTCAATTATCTTTTATAAAACCTTCGCTTAGTAATGTTGCTTTAGCTCCTGTGTCTAATAGTATATTATTCAACATACGGTAATGTAGGCAATATCTCACGCAGATGAAGTTAGCGGCACGAGCCGAAGGCGAGTGCCGTAATTCATCAAGTGAGTTATTGCCATTACCGTATGTTGAATACTATACTTTATCTACGACTATAAGCACAGTAACAAGTTTTAATAAACACATGTAATCAAGATTATTTAAAAAAAATTATAGTACAAATTTGTTGGACATTACGTAAATGTCAATGAGCATGGCTACTTTAATATTTCTGGTAGGTAATTAAATAGAAATATAAGCTGGAAGCGTGAGTTATTATAACTCACGCTCATAACTCACGGTGTTTAATTATGAACAATATTACTTGTTCAAAAGTATATGAAAAATGGTATTATAACTAAATAGGAGTAGATAAAAGTAATTTAATTTATTTTCCAGATACTGCTAATTTTATAATAGGGAGTAAATCATCCCAATAATTTTTAAATCATATTCCAAATTAAGTTTTATAAATTCACAGGCATGTATTTATTAATTTTTATAGTTTTGTGGTTTAATTCGTCTGTTTTAAAAAATCCTCTCTACTTGACGTTTTAGGTTGACCCACGATATCCGCGTATGTCCTAATATTATCATTGTCATTGTTTGTGCCATCTCTTTGTAAATTTGTAGCATTTCCCTTTTCTTGGGTTCCGGTTCTATTCCCAATGAAACGAGATTCATTGTTCTCCTTTCCCTGTCTTTCCTGATGACACTTTCTCGACTCCAGATATTTCTATGGATATAACCCCTTTTTAAATGTTTGTCGGATAGCTATATTGTCCATACTCCCTGTATGTTTGTTGTGGTTTGTTTAGTATTCTTCTTAATCTTCTTTGGGTATTAAACCACTCATAGTTTTTAAAATTATCTTTATTAACGTTTCGATCCATAACCTAGGATCGTTTTCAAAATAATAAAAACTTCAAGTTTGACATTTATGACATAAATTGAAGGTGACTTTGATTTATTGATGTTTGAAATATTTGGTTTGAGTACACTAAGCAAAAATTTTTAAAGTTTAAATAAATAATTGCCCTCAATTTGTGTTACGGCCTGGGATCGACTTTTTTAGGTAGCCAATACGCTTAACGTGAAATCAGCTGATTAATTTTTATTGTAAAAATTCAATAACCTGGAAATTGGAAAACATTTTTTAACATGTTTCTATTTATACAATTTTGAGGATGGTTATTAAAGAAATGTGCAATTGCATTATTAAAAGGCTTAAGTAGTCGTTTTTTTAATATTTATTTTGAAGGGGAAATCATTATGATTTAGGCTACCTCTTTGGTAGATTTTAACATTGTTCTGAGGTAACCTTATGGTGGGTTTACACTTGTTAGATACCAATGTTGTTCTATGAAAGTTGTATATGGATCTGAGGCGACCCTATGGCGGGTTTACACTTGTCAGATACCAATACTGTTTAACGGAGATTGTATATGGTTGTGAGGTAACCTTATTGCGGGTTTACACTTGTCAGATACCAATGCTGTTTTACAGGGGTTGTTAATATGCTTCATCATCATCATCATTGGATCTTCATCTTAAAACTGGTTGGACACTTACCTGCACTTATTTATATTCTGAGCTAGCTTCCCTTCTATTGTTTTCTAATTTTATGTTTTATTTCACCGAGATTCAAACATCAATAAATCAAAGTCACCTTCAATTTATGTCATAAATGTCAAACTTGAAGTTTTTATTATTTTGAAAACGATCCTAGGTTATGGATCGAAACGTTAATAAAGATAATTTTAAAAACTATGAGTGGTTTATTCCCCAAAGAAGATTAAGAAGAATACTATATTGTCCAGTTTTCTTTCTGATGTTCTGCCGCCATTTTTGGTGGCAGCATCTATATAGGGAGGGAGATTGAAATTGAGAAGATTGTAAATATAATATAAATCAGTTAGGGAATGATAGGAAAAGCTAGGGACGGATTTAGGCTAAAGATAAAATAAATCACTTAGACCAGGGAAGACGAATTTCTAAATTTATAGAGCAGGCAAAATAGCTGGATTCACTATTAAAATATTTGGCGAATGCTTAGAAAATTTGAAACCATTCTTAAAATTAGCTAGCTTCAGGTTGCACCGGTAAGCAGAGTTGGTGACTGCTATCTGGCATTACGGATTCCTCCCATTTTACTTTTGCTTATGTCTTGTTGATCGGACACACTCCAAAATCAACGCTAGGAATACTATTATACAAACCCTATTTTTAGTTTTTGTTTTAGTTTATTAGATTTTTATTTAGGATCGATTAATTTTGAAGTTACAATTACATTCGGAACACGTATAATTTTCGCGTTTAAACCCAATGTAGTACCTTCGGGTAGAGCATTAGGAACGTGGCCGCAAGTATAACGGCCTTTATTCAAATTAAATATATTGTCCAGTGTTTCTTGGGCATCTAAAAGAATTGATGGGCTGGCTCCTTGATCTGGTCTCCTTCGCCCTTGTTAGACCCATCTCATCATGTCTTGAAAGATAGCCAAAAAACAGATCTCTATCTACAAAATTTTGCAAGACTTTATAATTTGCATGTCCTTCACGTCCACGTCCGCGTTCGCATCCGCGTCAGCGTCCGCCTTCAGCTCCGCCTCCGACTCCGCATAAGCCTTCGCCTTGGCCCCCGCCTCTGAATCCACTTCCACCACCGCTGCTGCCACTCCTACGCTTCCGTCTGCGCCACCACCTCCGCATCCGCCTTTTCCTCCGTCTCCGCCTCCACCTTCATTTCCACCTCCACCTTATCCTTTACCTATACCTCTACTTCCACCAACCCTTCTACTTCTACCTACACCTCCACATCCAACGTCCCTCCACCTCCACCGCCACCTCCACCTCCACCTCCACCGCCACCTCTACCTCCACCTCCACCTCCACCTCCACCTCCACCTCCACCTCCACCTCCACCTCCACCTCCACCTCCACCTCCACCTCCACCTCCACCTCCACCTCCACCTCCACCTCCACCTCCACCTCCACCTCCACCTCCACCTCCACCTCCACCTCCACCTCCCTCACCTCCACCTCCACCTCCACCTCCACCTCCACCTCCACCTCCACCTCCACCTCCACCTCCACCTCCACCTCCACCTCACCTCCACCTCCACCTCCACCTCCACCTCCACCTCCACCTCCACCTCCACCTCCACCTCCACCTCCACCTCCACCTCCACCTCCACCTCCACCTCCACCTCCACCTCCACCTCCACCTCCACCTCCACCTCCACCTCCACCTCCACCTCCACCTCCACCTCCACCTCCACCTCCACCTCCACCTCCACCTCACCTCCACCTCCCCCTCCACCTCCCCCTCCACCACCACCTCCACCTCCACCTCCACCTCCACCTCCACCTCCACCTCCACCTCCACCTCCACCTCCACCTCCACCTCCACCTCCACCTCCACCTCCACCTCCACCTCCACCTCCACCTCCACCTCCACCTCCACCTCCACCTCCACCTCCACCTCCACCTCCACCTCCACCTCCACCTCCACCTCCACCTCCAGCTCCACCTCCACCTCCACCTCCACCTCCACCTCCACCTCCACCTCCACCTCCACCTCCACATCCACCTCCATCTCCATCTCCACCGCCACCCCACCTACACCTCCACCTCCACCTCCACCTCCACCTCCACCTCCACCTCCACCTCCACCTCCACCTCCACCTCCACCTCCACCTCCACCTCCACCTCCACCTGCACTTCCACCTCCACCTCCACCTCCACCTCCACCTGCACTTCCACCTCCACCTCCACCTCCACCGCCACCTCCACTTCCACTCGTTGCTTGACGCATCCGTGACTAATGGTTGCCGTTAGGAAGTCATATGCGAGAAATTGGACGAGCTGGTTTTACTTTCCACACGACTATAACAGTTAAACATCGCGTAGCTTACCATCCTTTGCATCATTGCCTTGCAATTCTTAAATTAACTTATCTAATGAGAACAACTCCGATGTGGCCATTCGAATCCTTTATGAAGGACAACAAAATTCAACTGACTCTCGAATACCTAATAGATTGTGAATTAACCGAAGACCAATACATTAAATCTTCTCTGTCTGGAGCAATTGGAGTTTGTAAAATTAAAGACCCGTGTCTCCCTGCTTCTCTCTCCTTAGCGTTCGGAACTTGCAATATTGTCATTCTGATGCTAAACATCTAAAGGTCAGACAAATCACAAATTTCGTACTTTGATGAAAATTTCTATATGGAATAAGCTAGGACCTGTCTCAATGGTACCATCAAATCCTTCGATACAGCGTTTTTGGGACAGCATAAACTTATCACGCATTATGAAAAATATTTGGTCTCTAACCGAACGGCAAAAAGCTATCAATCTTGCCCTGGAGAATTATGAATGCAACGCACGGTTAGATGCTTTACAATCAACGTCAAATGGTAGTTTACTCGAGAACAACTGCTTCCGAATCGCAATGGGACACACATGTGTCTGTAGCGAGGAAGTCGACGAGTTCGATCATAATGGTTCGAGTTATATTAAAAGTGCTGGAAGATTTTATAGACATCAAGAAATTAACAATATTTTTCTATGATGCTTTTTTTACTTGAAGATTTCATCTCCGCTGGAATCTACAGGCTTATTGAGAGATAGCGAAAAATGCGTGTATGGGATAATTTTAGTCAGTTAGAAAAATTGACAATCCTTAGTATGGGACACACCTATATTGGATACGCTGACGTTTTCTAAAAAATTTCTACGACAGAAGCAGGGTTGGTTGCCAAAAATGTTGCGATGAACAAGATAAAGAAATGCCAATTGCATCGAGACCAAGATTTGCTATTTTTGCAATTTGCTGTGGAAACTCTAGGACCCTGGTGCAGCAAAACTATATATTTTATTAGCAAACTCGTAGGACAATTAAGTTTAATGGCTGACGAATCCAGATTTTGCTCTTACCTATTACAAAGAATTGGACTAACGGTTAAAAGAAGAAACGCTTTCTCGGTCGTGAAAGCATTCACTCATTCAGGTTCTTTTTCGGAAATTTTATACACATTATAAGGTTTCTTATAATCCGTTGTTTATGTAATATGTATTTAACAATTCAAATAAATTTAAAGAACTAACTATACAATAGCAAATTGCGTTATTGATCTCTCTTTACATTTATGGATTTTCATTATTACTGTTGAAGTTTACGAACTTTAAAAATACAGTTAGATCTTGTTAAAATTCTATAGTTTAGCTAGGTATAACATGAATACCTGAAGAATTCACCGTATGACGAAAAAATTGTCATTTGGATTAAATATACCTATGAAGAATTTAACAATACAGAAGTTTATGTTCGGATGATCAATTACCAGTAAAAATTATGATAGAAACTGCAAAACGTTATTTTTCTAGAAGTGTTGATTTCAGAAATAAACGTATATTTTCTTTAGTTGGTTAAATATTCAACTAATTTTGTAAATTTATATGCTGTCTTAATTCTTCTAAAAGCAAACAATTTTTTGAGTTTTGGGCAGTGAAAGGTTGTGAATTTATCGTACTCTGTTTAAAATAGGGTTGTTTAAAATTCTTGCAAAATGCATCATAAAAGCAGTGCAAGCTCTTAATTATTTAATCAGATTTCGTTCTTTGTTTTTAAATTAGGAGACCGCGTATCCAAATAACAACACTTACTCAATGTAATATTTTTAACATATTTGACCAATCTCTCTTAATAAAGTCATTTGATCTCGACTCTAAAATGTGATATGTGACATGTAAAACTGAAGAAATTAAAGGAATGTCAATATATAAACGAGTGAGTGCTTGAAATTAAATACACTAATCTTATAAGAGTTTCTACATTACGTTGTAATTTCATAACTTACAAAAATTTAACAATTTTGTACTTTTTGTAAGAGAAAAGAATATTTTGCAAACGATGTTAATCGTGTGGTGTCCAGCTCCAAGCTCATGCTTGAATTCCTGATAATAACAACTTTTTAGACTAAGTTCTCGGGTTTGCATAGTTTGCACTTGTGATCTATTTTGGACATATTTTTTGGATTCAGCATTTAAAATGAAAGACGTGATGTCGTATGACTTGATTTATTATAATTAATGTTCTACCAAAATAAAATTTCACAATTTCTTAACTACTAAAGTATATTTTCAGCTTTAACATTAGCATCTAGTATTACCATAAACAATTACAATGTCGTCATGCACACGCAGTGTAGCATCATACATAGAAAAGTACTGAAACCCATCAAATCCTATAAATGCTACATTTACAAAATTAGGAAAACGGCTATCTAAAGCCTTATGTATTTTAGTAGCTCGTTCTTCATAGTTGCTAGTTGAATCAAAAATATCTTGAATTGTATTGACTAGATAATGTTGATCTTCTTCAGATATATTACTGCTTTCAAGAATCTCTGCTTTGTTACTTTTAACCTGAAACGTGAACAGATTTTAATCGATTAGTTTTGTAAAGCAATATGTAATAAAAGCTACAGTAAACTTAAGTAAACTAAATCAAAAGTACAGCTATTAATTAGGAAATATAACTACACCACTGAGAACAAACAGTTTTAAATTCTATTTTGAGAATGTAGAAGGCAATCTTCATAAACCGATTACTTAAATACCAACACACAACCATCGAACGCAAGGTTAAATGGTTTCGTTTTCAGAGAGAATGGGCCCTTTGAATTGCAAAATGTTTAATTTAAGATTTTGGGAAGTACAACACTGTTGAAACAGAAAATATTAGTTTTAATAAAATATTTTTTTTCGTCCATGGAAAATGCAGATTATATAAACAAAATGTTACATGGTAGAGCTGCCCTAAATACTATATAGTATTTCTTATGAAACTGTAAATTTTCATTAACATTATAGTATATTTTTGTCTATATATCCTGGTTCCGTTGTGACACGAGTTAACCTCACTTTTAAAAATCTTTAAATTAAAAAAAAAATTCTAATAAGAGTAGAATAAGTATACGTTTTTATTATAATGTAACTGTCAACTATCTATTCTAAACTAATGATGAGTAAATATGAAATATGCTAAAATTGCTAAGATAGTGATATTTTTATATACTTAGTTCTAAAATACTGCACAGTTGGCACACTAATCGTAATTTGAAAAACATCGACGTATTAAAGCTTACCTCGGCAAACGCTTTTAGCAATAGGTCATTTGCAGACCCAAACTTAATTTTAGGTTCAGGTGAAGCAACTACGTAGACTGCAAGAAAAACCACAAATAGTACTTTGATTGCCATTTTTAGCTATTTACAGTGTTTTGTCGAGAATTACGCTGAAAAAGAAATGAACGCTTAAAGTAAATGTATGTACTTGATTTATCGGAAACGCCGTTTTATATACCTTGCACTAATCCTACTTAGAGAAACTGATAAGCTTGATACGATAGTAACTACACTACATCATTTTTTAGTAGGTAGGATGATTCAACGTTTAAACTGTTCTTTTCAGCAAAAAGTAAATATGTGCTGTATTTCAATGAACCATCCTGTTTCTGTCATCATCGATTAACATTTCTTGTTTTCAAGAATACGATATTAATACAATCTACACTATTACTGTACATTACCTATCTAGTTTCCCTTATTAAAGAACTCCATATTCGAATTTGAACGTCACAATCAAAACTATGGCATATGTTTATATTTTAGTAAACGTGGCCACCAAGGCTTTAAAAATGTCAGTGAATGGCTTATACTTTTAACTGCCGTATTATTTTCAATATACCATTTATGATCTGCATCTTTTTGTAGCTTTAAGATACTGGTTGAGTTTTAATAAATAACAATTGCAAGAGATACGCACTGTATACCGACCTACTTGCAATTGTTGCAGTGTTACTTTTTGATGCAGTGTTGGCATTTTGGGTAACCCTAGTTTTACGTGTCATGCAATCTTTTGTATATTTCTACGCCCCAATTTGATTACGAGCAACTGACCATTTCTTATCAAGTATTTCTCTTCTTTCCTGGCCTAACTAGTGCCTAATAGATAGTTTTGACTTAAACAGTTTTAAATAATTTTGTTTTACTATTTTAACAAAAGTCTTCAAGGACAAGATTACTTTGTATGATGTAAGTTAACGATTTGGCGTTTAACACTGCTCCTTTTATTACTGGTCTAACAGTTTCAAAACTCTTATTTTTATTTGTTACAACACTTACTTTGTTATATTCTCAATAATTTGTGGTCAAATTAATAAAATTTACTGTTGGAAGCTCAAAAATAAACATCTAATCTATTGACTAAAATTACACGTAATCACTACTCGTGTTCTGTGAGAGTTCATTTTCAATATAACATTAATATTGCACTTAATCTAGTATAACACACAATTTATTTTACTACTTCAAAATTATACTTTCATTACCTTTTAATTTATTTTTCCAAGGTACATTTCACTACTATTTAACTTTATTTAATGTTAGCGCTGATTCTATTCATCTCTGTATGCAGCAGCGACAATCACGGTAATTGAACCTGACATTTTATTTTTATTACAGCACTCAAAGTAACTTCAGTATACTGAAGACGTTTCCGGTCTCGAACTATATCGAATAGTTTACGAAAGCGTTGTACTGGACCTGAAACTGACTGAATGCCTTGGCGCATACAGCGGCCTTTATATTGTTAATAACAATTGCGTTCTAGTGTCTTAACTATTAGTGGAAGTGCAATCTGCTTAATGACCAATATTGTTTGCCCTGTTTACATAAAGTTCTTAATATAATATATTACGCATTAGAAAAGTGACCGTACTAATTCCAATACTATATATTACTACCTAATGAAACTGCCGCACACACCAAACCTGCTCATGGGTTTGATGCACTGTCAAAAAAGCAGCAAATTCTACTTTGTATTTAAACAATTACCTCTTTAGTACAATAAGGTGGTTGATGGTTGTTATTTTTTTGAATATGATAAACTTGGGTTCATTGCAACATGAGTTTGTGAACAAAACATTCCTTAAACATTATGGTTATTATACTCTATTTTAATCACAGAACTAGGAGACTATACCTTAAGTAGTTAAACATGATCAATGCGTTTATCAAAGGAAATGAGTACTGATTAGCAACTTAGTTCTTATGTGTGTAAATCTCTACCCTACCGTTAATTATTAATATTAAATTGAAATCTGAGATTTTTTAAGCTTTTCCGTCAAATTAATTATTGTTTAAAGTTAATTGAAGATGCTTTCTTTCCTTTCGCTAATTCTGCTTGTATGTTATTGGAACATTAGACAACATCCATTAAACTTTACTTAAAACTTGTTTAAGTGTTCCATTACTCATGAAAACTACTACATGCACATTACCGAACAAATTTCATTGTTATTATTATAATACACATCTACTTTATCATCAGTAGCATCATATCAGAACAACAAGGAGCAACTGATTATAATGACGTTTCACCGTTACCTGTTATTTCGGAACTTCTACAATAAATATACACATTTGCCAATAAGCTGTTTTAAACTGCTTGAATATGGATAAGTTTATTTGGCGCTCTGTAGTTTTTTTGCTAACATATCCCCACGTATCTTAAAGGTGACATTTTTGCTACCTTCAATATATCTTTCTTTATAGATTTGTGCTAATACCACTTTCTTTTTGATAGTGGTATTAACAAAAGGGGGCGTCGCCGTGGATCAATGTAGTAAGCGTAAGACTACGGATCCCAAGGTCCCGGGTTCAAATCCCGACACGACCGACTGCTTGAAAAATGGCAGGTGAGCATTTTTCACAAATATTACGCCCTCGTTCGGATGAGAGGTTAAATGGAGGTCCCGTGTGTGAGTGTTGTCACGCACGTTAAAGATCCCTACCTTGCCTGAAACGGCAAGGGTTCGGCAAAATTGTAAATTTCCAGGCAACAAAAAACTCGCCTCCTGGCCAATGTAGTACCTTCGGGTGGAGCATTGGAAATCTAAATGAACGGTATTAACAAATGCATTGCATTTTAATAGTTAAATCAAGGGACAAGAATCCCGTAACAAATTGAAGGTGCACCGGTTAACTACAGTAATGTTGGAGTGGGCCCCTACACAAATAACCAAACAAAAAAAATTTAGATGATTTACAGCTGGATAGTTGCAGTTACAAAGTTATTTTATTATCAATACTTACTTTGAAAGGCTTTTTGTATAATAAACTAATGGGCACCAATTAGTCTGGTCTATGGATGACCCTCCGATAGACAAGTTTTCCAATGGGATCCTAGGTGGAAATGAGTTTTTTTTACAAAAGTTTAATTTGTATTTTTAAACAAAGAAAACAACCAATTCCTTTTCATCACGTCACATGAATCTGTTTGAATATAAGCAGTGTAACAGTGTTTCTGTAAACAGGTACGAACAAAAAATTAATAGACCACAAAGATCAATTTAGATTACTCATAAAATTACTATTCTATTATAGTTATTGCATCACGTTCTAAACCTCTTTTAAATTAAATTTGAAAGTCAATGTTGATACATTAAATAAAATAAACACTATATCCTAGAATGATACTGTACGCTATCTAATTTCATCAATGTCAGATTGACAAGTTTTTGGCACAAATGCCACTAACAAAACAGTAACAAAGCACCTACATAAAATTAGCTTCTAAAACCTACAAAGGAGTCTGCCTGTGAATAAAAATTTTTGTTGAGCAAGAATTGTGTTTCCTTTCCGATAAGTTATTTATTTCCTCCTATGCAGGATTTGAACCAGTTTGTCCAAATATTTTTCCTTACGTTGGGTCGTTGCCGTATAATCTGATGATAACACCGCGTTTAACTTCCGTTGGATACTTTCAACTCAAAAAATTTACTTGACTACCCAACCAACGTTACCTCTCTACAAATGTCCTTGTCAGTGGCTGGCGAGTAATTATTTAATCCTTTTTGTCCGTTGTCTAGCTTTTGTCTTTTTACCCATTTTCTATGCTTTTAAGGAGTATGTCATTACAATCATATTAGATCATGTTCAAAATAAGTGAGTTCATGTGGATTGATGCTTGATTCTGATTTTATCAATCCGTGAATGTGTACATTATAATATTTAACATTGTATTTTATTTTATACCTGATTAAACTACCTGTAACATGATATTGTTTGTATCTAAGTGACTAAAATGCATTGTAATAATATTACCGTTAACTAGTCTGGGGTTACTATGTGCTATCATTTTTAACTATTTTTCTTATTTCTACGGAAGTCTGAAAAGCTCTCATGTCTTTGGAGAAATTGTTGTATGAAACATGAATATCGATAATACCACTGTAATTTACTCCACTAATTATTCTAAAAGTTATATTAAAGTAATATGGTCATGCCTTAAAAATTTATTATTGTAATTAGTCTATTTAACAACTAACTACTGTAAATATGTATGTATGCATCTTTATATTCGGAGTCGTAATGCGTCATATTGAAATCCGTTTTCCTTTTTGTGGTTTTGAAGGAAGTTGTTGACTTGAGTTACATTTAAGTATGTATTGTACAAGAAATATAACTATGGGTTTGTGGTTTACGCTTCTTACTTCAATTTTTTTTATAGAAGTAAAAAAAGTTGAAATATCATGCTCAATTAACACTACTTTTTGCGAAATCATAATACACATAGTACATCCGTATTTATTCTACTAGTTTAAAATTAAATTTTACCTTTCATATATAGTTTATTTCTAAAGCAACGGAAACTTGTTACAAATCGGAGGAAGTAGTTGTACTTGCAACAAGTTCAACCCATTTTTAATGAGCGTCTAGCACAATAAAAAATTCTTATTGCAAAACGGACCTGTAAAGCCAATATACAACCTAGACAAGGACCCTTCTTGCCAGCACCATCTATTTGGTTGAATTTTTGATGGATTACAATGGTATTTTTAGCAATCAGCACAATTTAATACTAATTGCTATAGATTTCAATTCACCAAAAATAATTCCTAACTATATTTTTGTTTTAATATGCGATCTATATAAATGATATAAAATTAGTTTACGACGCTTTGTAGGTATGACCAAACGATTATTTCTGAGCTATAAATCATTTTTGTTGATAGCCCGTGTATAAGAAGATAGAGTTTTTTGGCTAGCTTTGATCAAGGTAACTAAAAGCGTTAACGTTTAATCACACATAGTTTTGAAGTTTCATAATGTCTGGATAGTTATATTTTGATCTAATAATTAATATAATTGACTTCAACGTCGTCTTATCTATTGAATTTAGAATTTCGTAGTGGAATCCGTGATAACGCATCAGTATACTTACTTTCAGATTTACAAATTTAGTTTTATATTGGAAATTAGACAAAGCAACTGCCCAACGTTTAAGTCCATTTGATGAAAATTGAGGTATACTTTTCCTAGAACTAAAAATTGTAAATAAAAGCTGGTGATCAGTCCTTAGGGTTATCGGCATCACATACAATTATTGGTTAAATTTTGTTAGACCAAAAACAATGCTAACGCCATACCTTTTTAATTTGCGAATACTTAGGTTCTGCATTGGATAGAGTTCTTGGTGTATTGGTTTTTTTCTAGCTCAGGCAAAATATAGGATAAACTATTTAATGCCCTGGGTTAAAATGACTCCATATTTAAGCAGATGTAGGGATTTGTGCATTATCACAATTGACATCCCCGTATCTTTTCCTATAACTTTCTAACTAAAATTATTGCACTGCTAGGAATAAATCTGGCATAATAGTTGACAAGCACTAAAATTTATCTTAATTGTATTATTGAATTTGGTTTGGTGAAATTTGCATTGCTAACATCTTATCCCCAGATATTTTCAATCCTTCCGTGGACATAAAATAACCAAGATGCTACACTTCTAATTGGAACAATTTACATTTGCTAATGGATAATTTTGAAACAGTTTCCTATAGCTGATAGTACCCATTTTAATCTAACCACATGTTCATAATTATTTTTTTTTCATAAATTAAAATGTTCTCAAGAAAACAAGTTACGTCCTGGCTATTTTATAGAAAGATTCGATTAGCTTTTGAAATTTTGCAAGTGTACTTGCTATACCATACCATAATTTATTGTAACGAAGCAGGCCTCTATGAGTCGTTATTATAACATATTTTTCCGAATCTACGTCTAAAACAACTTGCTGATACGATTAAGATAAATATAAAGTCGAAAACGCAAAAGCTCGTTGTAATTTTAGAAATATATCATCTACGTTATGTAATGGATACTTGTCAATTTCCAAAACTGGGTAAACCGTAACTATGAAATCTGCGCAAATTCATATTTTTTTATAACAGGGACAATCGAAGTTCCTGACTGAGAATAGTCTACTTTTGAGGGTACATCTAAACTAATTAAATATGGTAATTCCGTGTCAACTTTTGCACTTAATCCATAAATCAGTAACCTAGCAGTTCTAAATTTTGGTGTAACTGTGGGATCCTTTAAATTTAATTTCATTTTCAGTTTTTAGCTATGTTGCTGAAATTGAGCAGCCAGAATATATTACTTTTAAGACAATTATATAAATCTTATAGATTGCATTGCAATAAATTGATGAACAATTTTTTATAATGGTTCAGCCACACTAATTATTGCTAGGGCATTAGAGTAGAGAATGGTGATGGTCCTGGCGCAGAGCCACTGCCACCGCGCCACTAATCGTTTTTTAATGGGTTTTCTCATTACAAACCCATTAACACTAATCGCTTTTTAATGGGATTTTTCATTAAAAACCCATTAGCAATAATCGCTTTTTAATTGGAAAACTCATTAGCACTAATCGCTTTTTAATGTGAAAACTCATTAGCACTAATCGGTTTTTAATGGAGAAACTCTTTAACGCTAATCGCTTTTTAATGGGTAAACTCATTAACGCTAAACGCTTTTTAATGGGAAAACTCATTAACGATGTTATCATTTTTCCTTACGACAGATCCATCTTATGGGATCCACCACTCGGAGCGTTTTTTCTTAGGGTATGATACACGCTTTTTCTTAGGGTAGGATACACGCAGCGCCACCACCGCAGCGCCACTCTAACCTGCTAACCTAACAAATAGTTTTCTTCGACTAGCCATTGCATCTTTCAAGATAAACCTATCTTGTTTGGTATCAACTAATATTAGAATTTTCTCAGCTACCCGAATGTCTAGGAATTTTTTAGATTGCATCATCTCCCAGAGATCTCTCCTTATTTTAATATTTGTTGCTTGTAGCGATTTCTGACTATTTTTATAAATTTTTTAGCCATGCGACCCATCAAATTAGTCTAGAATTTTATGCAGAATCCGAATCTGCAAACAAATTTAAAATCGAACCACCCCTTACCGTTTTACACACACAACTTCTAAATTATAACTTTCCTGCAGCTCATACCTAAAAGAAAATCTAAAAACCATTCTTAAAACTTTTTATTACAGACAATTTTTACTAATACAGTTTAAATTTTGTAAACCACATTTCTAAATACATATTCACAATTTTTATTCTTAACCTAGAACTCCTCACATCGGCTTATACTTATTAATATTTATTTCTAAATCGAGCAATTTTTCCAAAGACCAACCGGACCCGCGTGTTTCAAATTCCTTTGATTTTGTTCTCATGGTTTCGCTTAAGACCTCGTATATATTTTCCAGATTACAAGAAGACGTCATAACCATATTTTTTGAGTTAAAGGATTTCACATCGGTAGTCTCTTCTCCCATTTTGATGTAAAGGCCGTAGAGTTCACAATAGACTTTTATTGCTGCATGTTGTGTTATTTTTTCATTAAGTAATCGAATAAACCGCTCTTTTTGCTTCCAAAGAAACTCGGACACTCCATCGTCTACACTGGCGTTCTTTATGCAATAGCTAGCCATACGGTTGTTAAACGCTGTTCTAATAATTTCTACGCCATCTTCGCCAGTAGCGGTGACTGTGGCATGTTTATGTCTGTTGCTTCTCAAGTGTGGGGCATAGGTAGTCTTTTCCATTTCAAAATCGCATACTTTACACATAACGTCTTCCATGTTATACGGGTCGACAATCGCATTGCGTGCATATTTAAGATCCAAAAGGGTGGTAGCACACGCACACAAATTGGTCGAAAGTCTTGCGGTAGAAGTTGCAGTGCTACTAGAAACAAAACTTAATAAAACACTTTAAACCTTTACTAAGGGAATACCAAACTTGTTGTCTACAGGATAATACTAATAAAGCAATTTAATTTTAAATAACTTCTACGTCATATTTTCGGAAACAGCAGGGTTGAATATTTTCTTTGAAAACAATCGAAGATTGCCGAAGACACTCGAAGAGTGCCCAAGCGCGGTCACTAAACCAATTAGCATTAATACCGAGTATTCCGTACTTTCGTAGGTTGCTCATTTCCTAGAACCAAATTTTCCGCATAGCGGTCTGTAGCACGTAACTATTTCTAGAACCGGCAAGTACTCGATATCATCCAAATAGAAAATTAGATGCTCGATGTCTGTCAACTTACTATTCTATCGTAAAAGGTAGAAAAAACTCGGTCAATCATCCATCTAACTTATACTTCGACTCCCTCCCGTTCTGATAATTTCCAAACATTTTTCAAACGACAATGGTCTCAGAATTTTTAAACCTTCGAGGGATCTATAAGTCGAGCTACCCGTAAACTAACATATTTTATAGTAGCAGTGCGCTGTATAGTACATGCATACCCCTTCTCTGCGCTAATGCTATTCTTGTAGTTGCTTGAAAAACTCAATTGCCTTTTTTTACTACTAGGACCGCTGCAAAGCACCATTGTATACTTTCTTTAAAAGTTTAGCACATCACGCACTTTTGTGTCTGATAATTAAATTTTGCTCATGTAGGCTTTTACACTTTCGCATATTTAAACATCTAATACGATCGATTAACCACTTTCGATTATTCTAACGGCAACCACCATACATTCCGTCGCACCGTTCTTTTTGAATACAACGATCCAATGAGCTTCCACACACTAACACCTAACGTATCTTTTCTACTATTTGTTAAACAAAAACTACCGGCAACGCCATGTCCGTATGTGGACGTACGCAGATGTTTGTGGATATGTACGAGAATATAAAACCATATACATTAATCGGTCAAAGCTATTTTATTTAGTCCACAAAAACTACTAATTTTCTAAACCAAAATTATTATTCGCCTTTATAGGTTTAACATTTCTACCATTTTCCAATGGCTGGTGTTACGTACATGGAAACTTTAATTTCTTATTGGAGAGAATCCTTATTCTCCCACGCACTGTTACGTTGTTGCATGCCCACCCCTTTTGGGAATATATGCTCGTTATAGGCTGTAGGATTCTTGTTTTTACTTAACTACACTTCGTAAGACCTCTTTAATCTTTTTAATCGTGTCTTTCTCGCTTACAATACAGGAAGACTTGGTTTTTGTGCCGACGAATTCTAATACTAGACCCCCATTAAATTCGTTTTTGAATTGCCCTACAACTTTTTTGTTGACAAGCGGTATATTGTATTTATTATCCGCGGGGTAGTCACTCTTATAAGATAACTATATATGCATTATGCACTAAGCATTATGCATCATGCATTAACGGAGGGAGCTCAAATCTGCAAATAGATTTTAAATAGAACCACCCTTTACAAAGTCTCGCCTTTAACAACCCAAACCTCCAATTTTTACCCATCTTTATTTAACTCCATCTTTAAAACCCTTTTTTCGCCAACCAAGTCATATGCTTTAACCAACCATTTCCCAAGAAATCTAAAACCGCGGTGTCCCGCGAACACCACGTGGAAAGAGTCTTCTTTACTAACCACAAATGCATACAATGTTCGTTCATATACTATGGTCCTGCCCACTCTCCCGCCCGCCCGTCCGCCCGCTAGCCCATCCGTCCAAGGGTATAGTGGTACAGCATATTACCATAAGGGAGGTTAATGTAGTACTTTTATTATTTTAATAAGACAATATAAAATTTTATACAAAATTTATTTAAAAATATATACAAACTGAATAGATTATTTAATTACGCATAAATCTATTAACAATTTCCGTTTCAGCCCATGCGTACTTTCGACCATGCGCACCCTGTCCATGCGCACCCCTGACCATGCGCACCCCAGCCCATTTTGCGCTGCCCATGCGCACTCCTCTCTGTGCGACTGCAATTTCGTGGTGACGTCATAGCCTTTTATAAATAAAGAACAATGTAATACTATTCTAAAATGTTTATTCTGACATTATACATAACAAAATTTAAAATATTTAATACCAAGCATGGCGTCATTTAAATTTAATTTTAAAACAAAGTTATACACAGAAGACAGTCCTTTCTTTATGTTTGTTTGGAGTGGTTTTAATTTTATCTAATTTTATTCGCAGCTTAAAATTTAAATCGACACCCAACTCCTCTATCTCCTTTTCTAGCCAATAGTTTGATGCATAGAGACCGTCTAGGTTTTCGAATTGCAAAATGTACCGAAGTTTGCCTCTATATATAAAGTCTTTGATTCCACCGACAACCAGATCCATTCCTTCGTGTAATTCTTGCAGTTTGTGACAATCTTTTAATCGCGGCTCTCCCACTATATCTTGCATACGTATCTTGTTAGTTTGATCGACTGGTTCTTGTAGGTATTGGATAGACGAATTGGGTGTCGATTTAAATTTTAAGCTGCGAATAAAATTAGATAAAATTAAAACCACTCCAAACAAACATAAAGAAAGGACTGTCTTCTGTGTATAACTTTGTTTTAAAATTAAATTTAAATGACGCCATGCTTGGTATTAAATATTTTTAAATTTTGTTATGTATAATGTCAGAAGAAACATTTTAGAATAGTATTACATTGTTCTTTATTTATAAAAGGCTATGACGTCACCACGAAATTGCAGTCGCACAGAGAAGAGTGCGCATGGGCAGCGCACATGGGCTGGGGTGCGCATGGTCAGGGTGCGCATGGGCAGGGGCGCGCACGGCCGGGAGTGCGCATGAGCTGAAACGGAAATTGTTATTAGATTTATGCGCAATTAAATAATCTATTCAGTTTGTATATATTTTTCAATGAACTTTGCATAAAATTTTATATTGTCTTATTAAAATAATAAAAGTACTACATTAACCACCCTTATGGTAATATGCTGTACCACTGTACCCTTGGTGGAGGGCGGGCGGGCAGGACCATGGTATATAAACGAACATTGTATGCATTTGTGGTTAGTAAAAAAAGACTCTTTCCACGTGGTGTTCGCGGGACACAGCGGTTTTAGATTTCTTGGGAAATGGTTGGTTAAAGCATATGACTTGGTTGGCGAAAAAAGGGTTTTAGAGATGGAGTTAAATAAAGATGGTTAAAAATTGGAGGTTTGGGTCTTTAAAGGCGAGATTTTGTAAAAAGTGGTTCTATTTAAAATCTATTTGCAGATTTGAGCTCCCTCCGTTAATGCATAGTGCAGAATGCATATATAGTTATTTTAAAGGAGTGACTACCCTGCGGATAATAAATACAATATACCGCTTGTCAACAAAAAAGTTGTAGGGAAATTCAAAGACGAATTTAATGGGGGTCTAGTATTAGAATTCGTCGGTACAAAAACCAAGTCCTACTGTATTGTAAGCGAGAAAGACACGATTAACAAGATTAAAGAGATCTCACGAAGTGTAGTTAAGTAAAAACGCGGATCCTACAACCTATAATGAGCATATATTCCCAAAACGGGTGGGCATGCAACAACGTGACAGTGCGTGGGAGAATACGGATTTTCTCAAATAAGAAATTAAAGTTTCCATGTACGTAACACCAACCATTGAAAAATGGTAGAAATGTTAAACCTATAAAGGCGACTACTAATTGTGGTTTAAAAAATTAGTAGTTTTCGTGGACTAAATAAAATAGTTTTGACTGATTATTGTATATGGTTACATATTCTCGTACACATCCACAAACATCTGTTTACATCCGTATACAGACATGGCGATGCTGGTAGCTTTTGTTTAACAAATAGTAGGAAAGATACGTTAAGTGTTGTGTGTAGAAGACCATCGGATCGTTGGATTCAAAAAGAACGGTGCGGCGGAATGTATGGTGGTTCACGTTAGAATAATCGAAAGGGGTTAATCGATCGTATTAGATGTTTACATATGCGAAAGTGTATAAGCCTACATGAGAAAAATTTAATGATCAGACAAAAAAGTGCGTGATGTGCTATACTTTTAAAGAAAGTATAGAATGGTGCTTTGCAGCGGTCCTAGCAGTAAAAAAGGCGATTGACTTTTTCAAGCAACTACAAGAATAGCAGTAGCGCAGAGAAGGGGTATGCATGTACTATACAGCGCACTGCACTATAAAATATGCTAGTTTACGGGTAGTTCAAACGTGTAATTTATCACGACTTATAGATCCCTCAAAGGTTTAAAAATTCTGAGACCATTGTCGTTTGAAAAATGTTTGGAAATTATCAGAACGGGAGGGGGTCAAAGTATAAGTTAGATGGATGATTGACCGAGTTTTTCTGCCTTTTACGAGGGAATCGTAGGTTGACAGACATCGAGCATCTAATTCTTTATTTGGATGATATCGAGTACTTGCCGGTTCTAGAAATAATTACGTGCTACCAAACGCTATGCGGAAGATTTGGTTCTAGGAAATGAGCAACCTACGAAAGTACGGGATACTCGGTATTAATGCTAATTGGTTTAGTGACCGCGCTTGTGCACTCTTCGAGTGTCCTCGGCAATCTTCGATTGTTTCCAAAGAAAATATTCAAGCCTGCCATTTCCGAAAATAAGACGTAGAAGTTATATAAAATTAAATTGCTTTATTAGTAAGTATCCTGTAGACAACAAGTTTGGTATTCCCTTAGTAAAATAAAAAATCGCTACCAGCAAAAAATCTTAAAATGAGGGCAGCTCTCTGGGGGATGATGCAATCTAAAAAATTCCCAGAGATTCGGGTAGCTGAGAAAATTTTAATATTAATTGATACCAAACAAGATAGGTTTATCTCGAAAGATGCAATGGCTAGTCGAAGAAAACTATTTGTTAGGCTAGCAGGTTAGAGTGGTGCTGCGGTGGTGGCGCTGCGTATATCGTACCCTAAGAAAAAGCGTGTATTATACCCTAAAAAAAAACCCACCGAGTGGTGGATTCCATAAAGTGGATCTGACGTAAGGAAAAATGATAACATCGTTAATGAGTTTTTCCATTAAAAAGCGTTTAGCGTTAATAAGTTTTTCCATTAAAAAGCGATTAGCGTTAATGAGTTTTCCCATTAAAAAGCGATTAGTGCTAATGAGTTTTCCAATTAAAAAGCGTTTAGTGCTAATGGGTTTTTAATGAGAAAACCCATTAAAAAACGATTAGTGGCGCGGTGGCGGTGGCTCTGCGCCAGGACCATCACCATTCTCTCTACTCATTAGTATAAAAATTAACACTGTAAATAATGTTTTTAAAATAAAAAGGATGTTTTATACGGATACCACATCCAAATACGGATGACTACCCGTTTAAGGCTATATTTAAGCTCCTAGCCGTAGTGTTTCCTAATAGCTTGATTAAAATTTTCTAGTATAATACCAGTCCATACTAAATAACCTTTATGCCTATGCAGTGTTCGTGATCTTGCTTCTAGTCGCTGTCAAACTGTAGTAATTGTCCCTCTTGCTTATAGTCATTGAGGAACTAAAGTTATTTAGTTATTACAGAGTTGAAGATAACTGATGGTATTTAGCTGCATAAGTTTTAAACGTAAATAGTATACATGCTTGCTCTTGTAACACTACACAATAATATTACCTGCATGGATCTGCTTCCCATCATAAGCTTTCATTGTTTTATAATCTGCTATTTTGAGCGTATTATGTTTTACTAAGGCATGTTAATTTCCTGATGGTAAAGGACGTTATTTCTCACGTTATAGAACTTTACACGAATTTGGTCTCGACTTCATAAATAAGTTATCGCTAATTTATTTTAAAAGCTTTATTTTTCATTAAGTATTGTAGAAATAATTTCAACTACAAATTAGAATGTATAAATTTAATTATACTGGGTAAACTGAACATGGTTTCCATCAATCATAAAAACTTACGTTTATTAAGCTTGGCGGAATTATTTGTTTTATATATGGGTCCAAATGAGTGTGAGCGTTTGAAAGAGTTATCAACATTCGAAAATTTCGGCAAACATATAAATTCGAATACAATACACTTTCTGGGCGCATCACAATGTATCCTATTATAGATTACATCGCGCTTGAACCACGTCAAATAACGAATCTTTTAAATTATGCCTAAGTTAGATCTCAGCCTAAAAGGGAATTACAACCTAAAAACAGAACGAAATATAATATGAAAGCCATGAATAGATTTCACATCAACGGAACTTGACTATGCAGGTAGCTCAAACCCTGGAGAAAGAAACAGAAAAATCGATACTCCTAAAAGTACCTACAGAAAATGAAAAACAAAGAAAAACAGACTCTAGTACAAAAACTCGCAGGGTTGATAAAAGAAACAATTAATATTACTCTCGCACAATAAAAAATAGTCTGTAATATTTTGAAATTTACAAACACAATCAAGTAATTTGATGAATATATTAATAAAAATAGAATCAGACAAAATATTCAATCTCAATAAAACCACTCAATAGTAAAATATAGCTAGGAAGTTTGGCATTTGACAGGAAAATCAGTTAGGGTGTGATAGACACAAAAATACAATCAGGTTGGTTTAATAAAAGCATTTTGGGAATGTGAAAATTGGTTATAGGAAGGAAGAAAAATACAGACGTTACAACAACTGTTTGCTCAGTCGGTACGTTAAGAGTGTTTTTGGGCTGCGCCTGAATTCGCATTATAACTTTGATTGGTACAAATTAAAAAAAAGAGCAAATATCTTTATTATAAACTGAAATACAAAGAATATCGTTATTTTGCACTAGATTCGTTTCCTGATTTTAAATTAAGTGTTGCAAAATCAAAGTACATCACGACCCGATCGTTTACGTACTTTACTTTTAACTAAGGCGACGCGCTGTGGTTCGGACACGTTATCGCTAACTGTTAAGCATACCCCATAAGGGTGCAGCGTTAAAACATCTCATTTTTGCAAGGCTGGCAAATTCAGAATTTAAATATCAAGATTTTGCGTTCAAAGTTTTATTTTATTTTGTGTTGTTTTGCATGGATTTTGGAGTCTTCTTAAACTATTCTTCGAAACACATAAATGAGTTACTTATACAATATGTGGATTTTGTCAGTAGTACGTGCATGGAATTTTTAGTTTTAAAGTCAATAATGGGTTTTGGTGTTATGTTCTATGATTTTTGTGATCTTTGTTATTAAACTAAATATTTGCTGTAAGACGATTATACTGTTGCAGAAAAAACTTATATAGTATTTTTATTTACTTGCAGTTTTTTTATATAAATACCTCATTTTTGATTGCTAAGTGATATGCATATGATGTATTTATAATTTTCACCCCAAAGAAGTTAATAATTTTAACTATGCGAATTCCCAGTTGACTATTTATTTCGATAGTAACGAGGTTCTTCACAAACCGTCTTTGTAATAATATCAAACTTAAATACACTACTGTATTTGCACATATTGTTATTAACACAGTCTTTGTTTGTAAAGTAGAGAACATAAAGGTCTGTGTTAGTATACATTAATATTTCCTTTTATACTGTATACGTTATTCTACCTGGTGTGACAATTTCATTTAAGAACTTTGACTTTCAGACTTTTGTTGTAATCGTCAGTGTCAAATTTTAAAAAATATTTGAATTTAATTTGAAAGCTGAATGTGATATGAACTACGATACAGATACCCAAAGTATTGTCCAAAATTTATTATTGAATAGTTGGGAAATAATTTGGAATATACACCCTGAATACTACACCGTACTAGAATCTTACTGTACTACGTCTTTGTTTCGTATCTTAATTTTAGGGGATTAAGTTTCGAAAATATTTACTCAAAAATTACCAAAGATCAATAATAGGATCAACTAAAAACAGGATGGCTTTTATCAGCCTGATTGTTTTAAGCATATCGTATATATTTAATCTAATCACTGACGCAAATTAGAGTAAATCCACCATTGGTATTTCTTAGATACTAACTGAAATATTTTTGGACATTTTTGATTACGGGTAATATTATACGTCTGCAACGATGACTTACAGGAAACGCGAATTTAATAATAATTATTTCGCAAAATACCTAGAATAAACAACGATTGGTGTCTAAAATGAAGTCCGTTGGGCAGGAAGCCACGGTTAAACCATCCTAGTTTCTCTTGTAATTTACTAACCTATGCCCTGAAATTAGTTTTACAATAAATTAATGGGTTATAACTTCAAGTATGTAGAAGTAATATCAGACTGTATTAATAATTGTTTTTTTGTAACTTTTTTATAGTTCTAAAATATTTTTAGTTTTAAGTTATTCATAGTAGTAACGAACATACTTTATGCTAACTATCTATTAAAATATAGACTGGTGTAAGTGGTAATTGTAACATTCGAACAGAAACCAACGTTGCAGAGAGTATTTTTGTAACTGCCGTGGAAGACTGATTTTATGAACGTGTGTATCCACTAAAGTGTAGCGACTAATTTACAACAATTAATTACCGCCCTAATGCGGTCTCATTGTAAACATGTTTTTCTGTTCATTCCCAATAAAATAGATATTTTATTCGAGGCGCTGGTGTTTTAGTCCTTATTATTTGCAGTTCACCATACTCAAGAAATTTTACGGCTACGTTTTGGTTCTATATCTAGCTTACTGAACCAAGCACCGGTATTTTGTCGCTTCAATGAGGAAGGTAGCCTACGTGATCAAGTTCAAATTCCCAACTTCTGAAACAATAATCGTTAAAGGAGTTTACGAAAAAACAAGCTATATCTATCAAAATGAATGGAGTTATTAGTAGGAAGTGAATATGTCAGACGTACATTAAGACGGCCATATTATCGTAAAGTTATGAATTTATTATTTTCAATATATCTGACATTATACAGACATTACTGTAGGTATAATACAAACGATGCCGTCTGAGAGTAGAATTTTTATGCAATGTCCTGGAAATGGTACCTAAATTAGTGTTTTTATAGATCGTAAAATTATACTACCTATTATTGGTATTAAATTCCAGAAGTTTTCGTAAGTCCGTACATAAATAATATCCTCATAGTTGGAGCAAGCTAAGTACTCGACACGCTACCTTTACACTGGATGTACTAATTCGCAATAACATATTTTTTAAATTTTGGGCTAGCTAAGGTTAGTTGTCATTGAAACACAAACACGACATCTTCCCAATCTCTCTGGAATATCAAACATCATCTTTGTATCTATTGAGAACTATAGACTGACAATACAATTCACTACAAACCTCAAAGTCGCTAAAGCTACAATTTACCAAATCCGCTTAAAAGATAACGTACTTTCCAACAAACAACACTCGCGCTCACTTCATTTGAAACTGCCCAAATACAAAAAACATTACACAAGATCTAAACGAGTCCACTAATTTAGATCTCTAGCTTTCCACACCTTCCATCAGCCACTTAACCACACTCATACCATAAATCTTGAATTGCAGATGCAAACAGATCCATTGCAATAACAGTACCGTTTGGAAAGTTATTAGTTTTATGGTGTACTGTTGTGGGAGTTCTGGTTGCAATGCACAAAATAGATTTTCGTTAGTATTTAATATAAGCAGGAATAAGAACGTTAGGGTGTGCTCATGTGTTTTCTACTTCAGGCTGTTAATAGTCTCAGTAGAGGTGTCGTAGGAAGCTTGCGGATATGATTGCCGATGGTCGGGTATTGCGGAAAGTCTTGGGGGAATATTTAGATAGAACTAGGTAGCTTAGCTGAAAGTAAGGAATTGTATGTCGTCTTGCCGGCCAGCTGTATCCCGGTTTTTGCAAGTGTTTGTACATTTAGATAGAACTAGATAGAGTTAGAAGTAATAGCTTAAAATGTATTTTTAGAATATCCACATATTTTTCAGGTTTTCGACTACAAATGGGAAGAGAGTATATGCTGCAGGAAGTTTCCAAAGCGGTTACTGATGGTCTCGCTGGTATAGATGGTTGGAGACTGAAGAATTAGGTATTTTAGATAGAATTAGGAAAGCGAAATTATTCAATTTGACACCAGTAAACAATGTAAATATCATGCGATAATCTTGATATATATACAGCATTGATTTTTGTCTGCAAGTAGTATGGCACCAAACCAAATGGGCTAGTATGTCAATCTATTTGAAAGATGATAGCTGTCAAGTTGTAACAACTGTTGTATAACTTTTACAAACGATGTTCTTTTAATTTCTATGAACTATGAGGAATGATTCGTTTGATATGCAGTTGATAACGGCTTTAAAGTAATGATGATTATTTGAGAAGTTTATTCTTTACTGTAAGGGCTATTGCTTTCAGGTTTATCATAAACATTGTAAATTGGGACATTGATGCTTTTCCTATAACTAAAGCTGCAAAGAATCACTTTTGTTCATATGAAAAATGTATTTAAACATATGGTTCTTCTATTTCACAATTTGAGATTTAAACAAAGCCGGACTGTATTATTTTATTGTATTAATACTAAATTTAACAATGTAAATATAACAAAAGATAAGTAATAAATCTAGGAGGTACCTTCAGATGCGTATTGATCAATTAATCTGAAACCAAATAATTGTCATAAGAATAAATTTCGCTGCGTCCTTATTAAAAATAAGCATTAATGTCCAAAATCACCTTGTGTGGTAGGAACTTTAGATGTTTGTTATAAAACATTGTGATCAACTAAAAAGCAAAAAATCGATATAGAGTAGGTAGTGAGTATAATAAGATGACAATTTATTTTTTAATGAGTGTAGTCAATCCTTTTAAATTTAAAAAACTTGTCTATATGTAGAACGAAATATATGAAAAATTGTGCATACGATAAAAAAACAAAACGCATTTGAAATTTAAATGTTATGTTATGTCTAACTAGCTGTATATTATATTCAGCAGACATATTTTATTTCTATTCGTATTGGTGTAAGACAGGAGTTTCTACACACATAGACAAACATAAAAAAATATTCCAAAAATTGATTGTTATGCATCACATTAATAATGTGGAATCTACGTTTATTGACCGATGCCTGCTTGAAGCTAATTATAATACTCTGGTTAAGAACTGCCGTCCAGTGCCATTAGCTGGAGCCGAAAAATTGAAATTTGTTTATAGTAATATTTGTTGGCAGAAGTAACTATGTTTAACGTTAATCTGATATATTATAATAACGAAATATTTTGTGAGCGCCTACATTTATGTCACGGCTGTTAGAAGCATTAAGTTTTAAATTTGGAATTGGCAAAAAGTAGCGAGAATCGCGTAACAATTTTGCCTAGGTGCGATTTTGAGCTACGTAATTGTAAGTACTTACCCGTTACTTTTTCAATCCATCAAGTTTAGAAAGCGCCAACTTTATCTAGTTCTAATAGAATTTCCTCTGGACGACGTGTAGCCCAGGGGATTGTTAAATAAGGGTTATACTATTAGTGAAATGGATTTTCTTACAGAACGTCACCTGTCTGTGTGAACAAATAAAACCACTTTTAACTCAGCTTGCTTAAATCTATTCTAAAATAACGTTATTTGAGTATTTCTGTAAACAAATAGGCATAAAACAATTTTTAAATGTACTTACGGTTATATTCGAGTTAGTGAACTAAAGATATTTATATAACAAGATACTTACACTAAACCAAAATAGTAAAATTTATTATCAGTTCATTCTTAATGCATCTAACATTTATGGTTAAATAAACACAATTAATTGCATTTAAACTCGAAATGTCTAAACCTTATATTTCTAATAATGCAATATTACACATTGGACAAACGTTATAAATTCCATCCACCATAAATACTGCCCAAATTACATATCTAGTTCTACAATTTACATTACAGTTTTATCTGAACGTCGCCCTACGTTCCATTGGATGCAAGAGATATCATTTCACCCTTCGATTCATTGAAATTCAAACTAATCTTTTGGGAAACAAGCCTTTCCAATTGCATTACGTTTGTAGTTATGTCGAAAATCCGTAATCAATCACGCGGACCCTCAAAAATTATTCCATAAGCAACAGGGTATTTACATCAACCCAAATCTATATTTTTCTGTTTAACGCCACATCTGTTTGTGTTGACCACTTTTAAGCGACTGAATTCTTTTGTAGAGGTGGCTGTCTAGCAATGTCATTGTCCCCGCCTTTCTGCTCCAGAGAAGTGTACTATTAATATATACCTAACATGTGCAAGATACCTGACTGTTCTGGTTTCTTTTTGTTAACCTCAAGTAACTATGATATGAATGAATACATTGTCCTGTATAATGATGTCTGGTTAGTAATTTAATCTCTGCATGTTTCACTAACTCATGTTTTGTTTCTTTAAATTTGACAACTCTGTAAAAGTATGTTTTTATTTCGTCTTGCATACATTGTAACTGATATATGTAATTATGCTGATTTATTATTTAAAGGAATATTTTTAATGTACAATATGCAAAAGGTTCCTTTATATTTTATGAGAAATGTATTATAATCCGTTTTCGTTTTTGTTAGCTTTTAAAATATTTAATGAATAATTAATGAATCGTAGTTTTATATCAAATCTATTGTACAAAAATACAATGATGCTTTTGTGATTTTTAAATTTTTGATTTTTTAAAGAACTAACTATTTATTATTGAACACTATTCATCTGAAATCAAAATTATACAGGGTGCTTCAGTATTAAGTTATCTGTTTTAAATTACTTTTCCACCTTTTTCATCTAATTTTTATTTCCCGTAACGTACACACGTTACAATTACTTTTAATTAGAGGAAAGAAACTGAAAAGGAGATCTTTAAACTATGAAACCTTTAGTTTGTATTTTATCCTTAGATATAGAAAGCAAGCAATCAAACCAATTTTTAAAGCTCTCTCTTTCTTGATACCAGTTAAAACAGTTATTCGTAGACAGAATATTGTTGGTTCAATTGATTGCGTCTTTTGAGCCACACCTAACCTCAAAATATTTTTAAAAACTGATTCTTCTAGGATACGCGTTTATACAAAATTAGAAACTCGTATAAATTAGGGCTAAGGTTATAGACTTGTTTGAATTACAGGCAATATGTTTCATATACTCTGACATCTTTAGCGAACTACAAAACTCTTCCTGTTCAGAGTATTTTCAGTTATTTTCGGATTTTTGGTTGACTGACCTTCATGGCCACCCAAACCATTTAACAGATCAAATAAAATTTTTGCGATGATAGACCTACGACGGTTCTTAAAGCAGGTTTTGCATCGACCTAATTGGTCGTCTAAAGTTGGGTAAAATTGTGATCCAAAAAACGAACTCTATATTTGAGGGCCTTCATTTCAGAAAAGAGATTTAAAGGACGAACAATCAGATGCTCGGTATGCAATTTTTCACAAAACGATTGTATGACAATATATTCGCTCAAAACGGGATTAATTTTTTAATTCGAGTTTTTGAATTATTTACAGATATTTAAAAGTGATTTTTGTAGATTATTTTGGTTAGCATCAATTGATGGCATTTTATAGTTTCCAACAAATAAAAAAAATTCGTTTTTTTAACAAACGATTGACAATCAAGTTAGGGAGCATGCATGGGAAAAACTTTATTGGCGATTTTAAAATAGATAGCTTTTTGGGTACAACATACCCAAATATTTGAATGTTTTAAGGACTTTCATCTTACAGATGGATACTAATAATAGATATTTATATATAAAGTTGCGGTTAGCAACTATTTATACTTGACAAAATTTCTTTGAAATAGCACACTGAGTAAAAAAGGATTCCTGCAATTTTTTTATGTAACGAATATCACCTTTTTTGAAAAATATGACTTTAAAAATAAATTATATGAACATACTTCGTATATAAATTCATTTTAAGAAAGCAATTTTTAAAGATATGTCTTTCTATATTAGTGAAGTGAACCTGTTCTCTACTTACAAAAACTTTCAATTAAATTTAATAAATATTGCACTTAATCAACATATGTTGCTTTGCTTTGTTACAGGCGGAAAAGCTACTAAGTATATATTTTTCATTAAAAGTATAAAATGGGGGCGGCCTGTAATACAAAAATTAAGGGGGGGGGGTTACCGGCACTAGCTAGCGGAAGGTCGTGGATCATATAGAGTGTTAAAATTTTGCAGACAGAGCTAAATTAATATATAATATACTACAAAAAAAATTGGCACTTACCTTTCATAAATATTGTGGCTTAATGACAATTACCAAGGGCGCCAGACAAGTCGAGAATATGCAAATGTTCATGCAAAACCTTGAGAAACTTGTCATCCCAAGGAGGACAATTGTTTCTTTTAATCAACTCTTACCTTTTTGACTACTTATGCACCTTTCATGATCAAAAATAAAAAAATATTGACTTAATCAACGGCAAACAAAAACTATTTAATCACCAGAGCAATAAACGTGAAACCTCTTACATTAGAAAATTTATTGATTTTAATTTAGAAATGTAATTAAATGGTTGATATGGAATTATGATAATTTTATGTACATAAGCAATTCCCAAACATTTTATATGGAAGAAAACTTATGCTATAAATTTTACACTAAATTAATCCTACGGTTTATGGCCAAAACGTCCTAACAAATAAATTAACTAAAAATTGGTCATGCTAACTTAACTTTAAAAATTTACTTCTAAAGATCGTCAATTGGTTGATGGCTTGCCTTCCAACGCACAACAGCTCATAAATTTGGGGAGAGAATCTTGTTTGTTGCTCTTGTTCCTTGCAATTATTAAATAATTCAATGGCAGACGAACCCGGCAGGATTTTGTTAAGCTTAACTTAACTTGTGCATCACATGCATACAAGCTTTTTATTATTTCTTTATATCACTGATAAATCCGCAAACACACGGGCATCAACCCTCGCGAAATGGAAGAGTAATTACTCCTTTCCAATCTCACTATCGTGATACTAAGTGCAATATCATATCTGTGATGCCGGAGAACGCTACCCGCGAACTTCTGTGGCTACGTTTCTACCTTTTGACAACGGACAACCCCATTGGAATCTCCTGTCTTTTGGCTAAAACCTTAAGTTATATATTAATCCCTACTCTAACCATTATTTACGTTATATTTCTGTTATCCAATGACTTAACAGAACCTCCCAAAAACAAGATTTCAGAAACCAAATTCAACCCCTTTCAAGATGAGGGTTACGGAAGCAATTATTTTTCTAATGGTATAACTATGATGTATCTTCTTAGAATTTTAATTATTAAATTGTGGACCATACCTATTGGCGACAGTTGTCTGTCATTAACAAAAAACCGGTTAACCCACTTGAGCCGAAATGGATTTTAATACAATAAATGTCTCCAGACTACTTAAAATTACTTGCAATCTTTGAACAAATCAAATTGGAGAATAGTTTGGTTATTTATAATGTTTCGTTTTCTATAACCCGCTGTCAATCACGAAAATATTAAGAAGATTAAGTTTTACAACTGAAAATTGCTTTTCTTTGTTTACGTTTAAAAGGCACTATTCCATTTAATTTTATCAGATTTGTCAATCTATAACCGACATAAGTTTTACAAGGCTTATTGTATTCGGATTTGCAAGGTAGGACCATTAAATTATTATGACAGCCGCTGGAATTTATAATATTTAAGCCTAAAGCTATTTCTATTCCTAGTCTTTATTATAAGGGATGCTAACTAAAATATAAAAGTAATTTATTATGAAATTCTTCCTATAAGTTATGCAAGTTATTGAAATTTAATTAATCAATTAATCTGTTTATTAGTTAACATTTCAAAATAATGTTACAGCTTTCAAGCGTATATGTAAAAACAAGAAGCGGATAGTAACTTAAAAAATCTTTATAATCCAACAAAACGCTATTAAGATTGCGGATACAAGTTTTTTAAACAGGACAATATCGTTCTTTAAACATTTGCTCTTAATTTTATTGTTCCTATTAAGTGGCGTTTCTAATTTGGTCTCAAATCGTATGTAGCGCCAATGATATAAATGTCTGTTTCCCTAGAAAGACATCAAATAAGCGCAGAAAGGGGTCCTTGCAATTGGAGCTACATACGAGAATACCTGCTAGAGATGAAAAGGGAGGTAGTTAGCACTAGTGAAATATTTATTTATGCAAAATCACCTCTTAACATAGGTAGTTTACGAGAGGAACATCTGTAAATCAAACGGGGGGTTTAATAAAGAATGTTTTTCTAACACGAGAGTGGAGTTACATAAGTGTTTTACAGAACTATATTTTCATTAAATCTTACTTTAGACGAAAATTATTGGTTCTTTGGTCAGTAATATAATGTTGTAAAAAATCCGAAAGCGGATGAAAGCAGATTTAAGATATAGTATTTATTGTTTAATCAAAAACCTTTAAAAACATAAGCGTGAATTAGTGAAATTTCTTGTACAGAAGATTAGACAAAAGAAATTTGTTAATGAAGCACCAATTTGATTTCAAAACGTTTCAGTCTGCTACAATACAATATTCTCTACAAAGAAGTAATACATACTTTCGGAAAACGTGAGGTATTCTTTAGAAACTATTTTGAAATACTAATGCATACAACAAGCACAAAATAACGTCTCTACAGTCAAAAATTAAAGTCTGGATTATTTAATTACTTTTCTTTACTCAATTGCCAGGAATAGAATGTATAGGCTATACTAGAATAACGTCCACAATGTAGGTGCTCTAGCAATAGTCACAAAAAATTTTAAATCATAATGTTGCAGTTGTTAAAGAGATGCAATTAATATGGATACACCAACAAAAAGAACACCTTGAAGATGCAGGTGTAAGAAAAAAACATGTATGTTAATGTGTTACTGGCATAAACATCCTCTAACAACAGTATATATATATATATATATATATATATATATATATATATATAAAAAGCAAAGGTGGTGGTTGAAAATCACACTCAAATCAAACTGGTTAAAAAAAACGTGTTCAATTTAGCAAACAAAAACTTACATAAAATAACTATACATTTATTATAGCTTTTGGAAAGATTATAGGAAACCAAGATCCTTTAGTGAAATTGCTTGGCAGCGGTATTTCTCAATTTATTGTTTTTAAATCGCTTTCTCGACGAGTTGTAGAGCGATTGTCAATGTAGGCTGAATTACCCGATAAATTGACATTAGCATTGTCTCAACACCGTGAAGCGGTATCCTTTAATAAAAATGTATTGTACTTTTCAACTTTCAACTGAAAAAAACCAGTACGGTATAGTTACTTAGGGTCAGTAGATGGTTGGCTATGTTTACAACTACAGTAAAATGCGAACAAAATTTCACCCGGTACGAAGCAAATCTTTCTCACAACATGTTCTAAAAAATTTTGAGAACGCTTTGTAGCCAAAAATTCGCCAAATGAAAGGACGTTTATTACTAACTTCAAACGCATTACGAAAGCTGGTTAAAATGCATAAAATATTTTTCAATAATTGGTAGATTGAGAATTTGTAATGCATCGTCCATAATAAGACGTTTTACAAGAGAGTTTCTTTCAGAAAATTATTACATTAATCTCACTAGTGAGGGAAATATATTCTGATACTTATACAGTTACCACCCTTTGAGATTAAATGCAAATTAGTTTTTTCTACATCGAAATATCTCGCATTTTCAATCGTTGTGTTCTGTTAATGTGATCCTGTTTAATTCAAAATTCCAATTATTTTTATACTTCAGATTTGTAAAACCAATTGCAAAACTAAAAGTTAAAGTTTTCACAAATTTTAGTGTGAAATTCGAAAGAATGTTAGTACAATATTATGTTATCTACTACTCAAGATTGTCTGTGAATCACTATCACCGCCTTCTTATCGATTACAGTTGAACTAAGATTAAAACACGATATAAAAAGCAGTCTTTATAGAAGCAAGGTACATAAGCTCCAGTATTATTATTCAGTTTGGTTTATGAACTCTGTTTTAAACAGAAGTAATTCAATAGTATAAAATGTATTCAAGCAAAGTACTGCTATTAGTTGCTCTGTCAACTTGTGCAATTGCTTATGCAAAATATGATGTTAAGTTTGATGGCACAAAAGATGCTCCATTGTTCAAACTTATAGAAAAGGTAAGATTACTAGTATTAGAAAAATGTCATTACCAAACCCTGTAGAATACGTATATATGTCAGCGGAATATAGTTAGAATAATCTCCTATGTGATTATTACTAGCAATACTACGAATAAAAATTTTCTATATTCACCACACACATGCGTTTGACAAACGTTACTATTGCTATGTAAATTCTCAGAAAAAGCAAAATTTGCTTGTAGTTTTTATAAATCAAATCCAATTTCCTTCAGAAGAATTTTAAAAGTTTATACGGCACTGCAATCGGTGAATAATTTGTTTTGGGTTTTAGGTCAGCAGAATTGAAGAGTTCTCTTTTTAAAAAACTCAGAGCCTTCGGAAATTTATTTTTCCATTATCAAGAGTACTAAAGTAAATACAAATGAATTAGTTATGAGAACAGGATTGAATTAATAGCTAAAAATTATATATCACATACTTACTAAAGTAAGATTTGATACAATTGAACGATTAATAATATTGTACAGTGTATAAGGGTATGGTATAACTAAATTTAAAAATAAAAATAATAATAATTACATCATCAAAAGGAATAAAAGTATTTATATTTAATTTTTGTAAACAGCTGTATACATGAGAATATTTTTTGTTTGGGAAAGATATCTTTATATGTATAAATTAAAAGCATTAATTGTAATGACTTTGTCTGTAGATACATTACATTTTAAAATATTTTTATCAATCGTTAGTTATCTCTATAACTTTTTGTACGAGTATGTTTGTAAGCAAAATAATATTATAACTTAATTATTTATTTCATAATTTTTTTTACAAATATGTTTTTATATATTTAGAAAGACGGTATATATAGAACTCAAGTCTCCAGTGCAGGTTTTATTATTAAGTGTATTAGAATTTAGATAGATGTAGCACATTTCAAGGAATTCACGTTTTAATTTATTATTTTCTATACGTAAAATTTTTGGATTGTTAAAATCAATTTTGTGGTTGGTGGTATTTACCTGTGCTGTTAGGGCAGTTCCATTTGGTCTACTGCATATGTGACTTTGGTAATGTCTTAATCGTTGCTTGAGGTTTTGTGAACATTGTCCTTTAATAAAAAGACCGATATTTAACCACACTACTAAAACAAGCTACAAAAATTCTACTGATCTACAACCAGTACAATTCCTCATTACAAGATATTTTCATATTTTGACGAATTAACTTCTCAACTAGATAATATTTTTAAAAATTTTAATATAGAACTTGCAAAAACACCCAATCTAGCAGTAAATAACTTTTTTTCTAAAATTAAAGACGGAAACATTCATTTAGATCAAAGGAACATCATATATCAAGTGAATTGTTCAAATTGTCCCAACATATACATTGGGCAAAGTTTACAAAACCTCAAACAACGATTAACACAGCACCAAAGTGACATACGCACTAGCCAAATGCAACTGCCCTAGCAGCATACGTAAATACCACCAACCACAAAATTGATTTCAACAATCCAAAAATTAAAACGTGAATTCCTTGAGATGTGCTAAATCTATCAAAATTTTAATACACTTAATAAAAAACCGACATTGGAGACTTGAGTTCTAAATTTACAAAAATGTATTTCAAAAAAGAAAATTAAGAAGTAAATAATTAAGTTATAATATTATTTTGCTTACAAACATACTCACACAAAAAGTTGTAAAGATAACTACACCATTGATACAAATATTTTAAAATATAATGTTCCTAAAGATAAAGTCATTACAATTAATGCTTTTAATTTATACATATAAAGATACCTTTCTCAAACAAAAAAATTCTCATATAAACAACTGTTTACAAAAATTAAATATAAAGACAGTGTATATCATAATCAAAAATGTTTTTTACTTCTTTTAATGATATATTTATTATTATTTTTATTTTTAAATTTAATTATACCTTACCCTTATACACTGTACATTATTATTAATCGTTCAATTGTATCTAATCTCACTTTAGTAAGTATCAGTTATGTATAATTTTAGCTATTAATTCAATCTGTTCTAATAGCTAATTTATTTGTATTTACTTTTAATACTCTTGACAATGGAAAAATAAATTTCCGAAAGCTTTGAGTTTATAAAAAAGAGAACTCTTCAATTCTGCTCACCTAAAACCCAAAACGAAGTTTATACAACTAAGAAAGCAAGGTCGTTATGAGGCGCCGTTTGTGTCTATAATAAAAACTGAAATATATATTTTTTCTAATATATATGTAAAATATTTTGTAATATATATTTTTAATATATATATATATATATATATATATATTTAAGAAATATATATGTTGAATTAAGTAACAATGAAATATACATAATTTTGCATTGGACTACCGCCCGATAGAGGCGCTGTTCTTATTCTGAACGCGTGCGTCTATTAGAGATCGCACATTTTCAGAGTTAAGCACCCTCGCTCTGGTCAGTACTTGGATGGGTGGACACTGTTTTTTTTAGGAGCGTACATATACATACAGCAGTTGCAGGACCGTGTAGCACATCTCGACATGCACATAAATAATTATTTAACAATCCTGTACACGAGTTCAATGCAAATTTCGGTGCTGCATGTGATTTTCGCTTGACATATATTTTATTTATTATACCTGTTGATGGTTGCAAGACGCCGACACAAAGGAGGGTTACTTACAATCGCAGAGGAGAGTGTTTCCTATTATGTAATGATTATACGACTAATTGCTCGTTTTTCAGTCTACTTTTCGGCTGTCGTTTATTAAATTTTTGAGTAATTTTAAGAAAACGCGGAGTTTGAATATTTGCTATATATATATATATATATATATATATATATATATATATATATATATATATATTCCGGGTTGTAAAGTGCTCATGAGAATGCATCTAGCAAATATATACATATAAATATATATATATTAAAAATATATATATTTGAAAAAAATATATATTACAAAATATTTTACATATATATTAGAAAAATATATATATTTCAGTTTTATTATAGACACAAACGGCGCCTCATAGGTCGTTACTGAATTTAATATATATATATATATATATATATATATATATATATATATATATATATATATATATTTAATAAGATGAAATAATAACTTAAATTTTTATGGATCTTATCCGGGACCTTCTATTTTCCTTCTTTCAATTACTAGTTCGATTTCAAATGATCATTTGGGTTTTGCATAAAAGTTTTAGTTATTGTTTCATCTTATTAAATATAATTAACATTTATCAACTTGTTTTGTGTAATTAATTACCTAATATATATAATACCATATATCCCGGTTCCCGGATTTCGTAGAGACAACATGGGTGACGTTGTATTTGAAGAGATAGAGAGATAGTTAAATGAGCAAAAATGTACAGGTTCAAGAGCTCATTAAAAAGTCACTTTCAAATTTTACTTGTCAGGGTCACCTTGGTTGTAATTTAAAAGAAAAGCGAAATATCCTAATTCTTTTTATTTGCAGTAACTTTTTTGTTACTTATTGAGATGAGGTTTGAACTGATTTGTATGGTAATTTAAATACTATTATTTGCACTTAATATAACCAATTTCGTTTTTTCAAATTTTTAGTAATCTAACCTAACCTCAAAATTTTAAATTAGAGGCGTGCAGATTTTTAGGCTCCTTTTTCTGAATTTAATGATGTATGACATGATATGGAAATTTCTTTAGAAATTTAAAAAAAAATTTTTTTTTTGGCTAGAGAAACGAACTCGACTACAAAATCAATAATGAACAATATTAAACTATTCAAATAATCCACCATTGTTTGCAATGCAAAATTGGCACCATCTCTGAACAGTATTAGTTACCTTACGGATAGTATTGCTATTAATACTGCGAAAGGCGTCCAGCACTGCTTCTAGCACTTCTTCAACGTTGTTGTATGTAGTACCATGAACTGTCTATTTAACAGTACTTCTTAAACAAGTATCACAAGAAGGTAAATCAGGTGATCTTGCAGGCCAACGTAGCGTTTTATTAGTTACAATTACCCTCTCATTGAATTGTTCACTTATATATTCGATAACACCACAAGTATTATGCGAAAATCATCCCTGTTGAAACCACATCTGTCTAGTAGTTTCTAGTAGCAACTCTTCTATTAAATCTTTGATCTCCTCTTATAACCATAAAATGTATCTTTGTTCCGTTATATTACCATTAAAAAGAATGGAACCCACACCAAACATTGAAACAGAATTTAACTTGGTTTCGAACTATGGAAGAGTCAGGTTTAAGTTAGTTTGGGCGTAGCAATGCTTCTTATGTCTATTAAACATTTTATAATTGGTAAACATAGTTGCGTCTGTCCATAAAATTATATTTTTGAAATTGAGATTTGCGTTGACTTGGCACTAATACGATTTGCAAAAGGGAAGTATTTTTTCTGCACCTCCAGGTCTTAATTTCGAGATGGTTTAAGTTTATAATAATTGTACTTATGTTACTTCAAAATCTCTGAAACCCTAGCCTTTGGAACACCTACACTCTACAAAATTTCTTTTGAACAACACACTTATCCACATTGCTAACGGCTCCCTTCGCATCGAGTAGATGTATTTTTCATTTTTTAGCTAAAATAAACAATTTGAAAATACAGTAAAGTGTCTTTTGAAAACTATTAACAAATACACATCGAACGACAACAAACACATACCGTAAAAGTGAAAATTAAGCAACCCCTAATTATTGTGTGCATTAAGTTAATTGCTTGTTTCGATGAACCGTACAACTTTAGGCCAAAGGAAATTTTCTTTGGTGTTTCAGAGGTTATGGACTAAGCAGGACTTTTTCACAGAAAAAATTTTTTGTTCAATAATTAATGAAAAAAGAAAATTTGTAAAGAACTTTCGTGGAAGCGCTGTATATGCAATAGGCTCGTTTAGTTATCAGTTACATAACTTCGTTTCCTTCAATTATTTAATTAACGTTGTTTCCAAGTAATGTAGTTTTTACTGAAAGGGATTTGCTTAGCCTTCATACGCATAGAATAAAAGTTTCAAAAATCTTTAATCACTGTTTCAAGTGGAAATAGGTCGTACACAATTTAGGAATCGGTTACATCTTAAAGCTTTGCCCTATATTATAAATTAATTACTCTTGCGATTTCGTTTGCTAGAATATGTCAATTGCTTTTATAATTTATAATTACAGAATACAAGTTCATTAAATGCTCTGCCAAATTTTTTTTTTTTTCATTAACGAAGTCATTTCCGCTTGTTGCAGATTAACCTCTCGTGGAATCGGTGGCAGCTTAGAAATGTTTACCCAAACAAATCTTTTTATCTATCCGTTTTCTTGTCCACGTTTAATATTTAAATTTAATATTTGCATTTCTTACCACTTCAAACTAATTCCTTGTTTATGCGTTATTCTATTGGTACTGCTAAATAAGGTTTTAGATTAAGGCATTTATTTCAAAAGAACTCAAGTAGATGTTTGTTAATTAAGAAGCGTTGGCCATGAAGAAGAGAAAACAGTCAAGTTCTCGTATGTAGATATAGTAATATACTTTTGCTTTTGAAAGATTTGCATGCTTCCGAACATACGTAATTACCAGGTTTTAAATAAGCTACGTAATTAAATATATTGAACCAATAGACCAGCTTTCTTCAGTGATATTTCTTTACATATTTTGAAAACACCTTAGCTAACAGCTCAGCTATTAATAACCGAAGAATTATATGCAAAGCTTAAATGCGATAATGATCACACACGTTAGAGATTCATGTCAACTACAACTTTGATAAATATCCGAATTGGCATTACTTAAACCGGAATGTCTTTTAATAAAGACATTACCTTAAATTAACATATTTTGAACCCTGACTATAAATAGTTGAGACAGGATGTGTATAATCTGTTGTGTGTTAATACTCAGGTGTTCAGTCATAAAATTGTATTAACATTATACGCACTTTGCCGATTGCGTTACCGGCTCCAGTACTACAAAATCTTACACTAATTTAGTAAGTACCGATAGAAGTTTCCTGAACAGATAAAAATGACTCAAATATTTGCCTTAATGAGAGTGAAAGCTTTTATTAATTATTGACAAACTGTATAAGTTAGTGGATAGTATCCATTACATCAAGCTTGTCTGTGGTAAAGTGTAGTGTACTTAAAACTGAAAAAGGACATGAAATAGTTATACGAATGAATGCTTTTACCTGTGTGTATCAACGCATGTTTAAATAAGACACCTAATGAATGTGATGGCGAATTTAAATTTTAAGATGTTACGATGACTACGCACTTTGCGTGGCTTACCCATCAAATTCAATTGAATTTCTTTGTAGCTTTACTAAAACATCTCCAACACAAATTCATCTAAAATATTTTATATTTTCAGATTAAATCCAATCAAGCAACAATTATTGAGAGCGACTTGCCCAAAGAAGAACAAACTCACATAGCAATCAAAGTCCAAGAAATCTTCGATTTATATGAAGACGATTGGACACGCTTTAACAAATTAACTGAACTCATGTACGGCCTTTTCCCTAAAACGCAACCTCATATCCTAAAACAATACAAAGCAGTAGCTTACGAACCTGCATACTATATTAGATTAATTGTAAATGATGAATCGTTAGCTCTCTATGGTACAAAATTCTGTTATTAAGATTGTTTGCTTGTACATTTCGACAGATTAATAAATTAGTAGTTGCACTTATTTCCATTATGTTTTTCATTACTCCCTGGTATCGCAAAAATCAACTACTTGTTTTTATTTTTAGCAATTTACAGTATGCGAATCTCTTAATTAACTACGGATTCAATATCGACAAGTTACAACTAAAAACTTCTACATAAGTGTTTTTTTTAACACAACGTGAAATTTAAATAAATAACGAGCAATGCGCATGGCTGGTAAATTAAGCACCTCGGGCTACATAGCTGAGAGAAGCTAAGTCCCTCCCTTCTTGTCGTCCAAAAATTGCTGATAGGGTATTTCAGTTTGGGTATTATTCATTTATTTTGGAGTGCTGCGGGAAAAAAACACTGATTTTAATTTCTCTAATTAAACTGGAATATCTTTTTTGTAATTGTTCTTTTCCCTGTTAACCTGTAAGTAATAAATTAGAAAAGTAGGTTACAGTTGTGGTATACTAATTGTTAAAAAATAGCGAGGGCTTGTACAATCAACCATGAACAAAATTACATAATCACCAAGGGAATTTTTAGAGAATTTAATTTTCATTGTTAAATGATTCTAAAAGCATTTTAAAAGCATTCGTTACCATTTTCAGTAAGTTTACAAAGACTACACACCGAATCTGATCTAACACTGTCTTAACTTTTTATTACTTCTAAATTACAAAAGCGACACTGAACTCTTGGTTACCTCTGCAACAATTAGAAATATAGCTACTCGCAGATTTCATAGGGTGTGTTATAATATATTAGAACTAAACATCTATATAAAAATAAGCCGTGTGCCAGTATGTGGTTGCTATTCAAATCGTATTATATGGTGCTATACGAAACCAAACTCAAAGTAATTCGGCTGGTTAATAGATTTAAGTTGATGTCGGAATCCATTAAGACACCAACACAAAATGAAATTAGTTTTTACAAAAGTGCATTGACTACCTTAAAACACAGCCTTTTAACATATTAAATTAAAAAAATATTTAATTTGCACTATCTACAAATTTGTAAAACGAGAAGTGAGAACAAACTTAAGGCATCATAACAGTTGCGCCACCAATTAATATTGGGTTACATTTCCTTTATTAGCAATAACGGCTTTAATGCTGGGAGGCATTGACTTATTGAGTTTTGAAAATTTTTCTGGCAACGCATTGTTCCATATTTTTTGTAAAGTAGTTTTTGATACCGATACCGTATGAGCTTCTCAAGTTGTCTTCATATTATGTCAAGTGGTGTCAGTAACAGACAAAGCCGAAGTGAAAGGTGCCCTTATTAAAACTGACATTTTATGCTCCTTAAAAATTTTTGCCGAATGACAAAGCGCACTCTTGTTGAAACATGAAATCATCTTTGACGGTCTTACTTTTTTCAATTGAAATATGTTTGTACCTCTATCACTCTACAATGTCACTTAAAGGATGTAATTTACCCAAAACCCTTCCGGACGTACCACCCCACACCACAACAAATGCTAGCATTCTTTTTTTTAGAAAGCAGTCATTATCATAACTCTGAAGGTCTATACAAAATTCTTTTTCGAGTGTAACTGACACAGACATCAAATTTGAACTCATCACCCTAAATTATGTTGTGCCACTGTTGCTGAGTCCATAACTGTGGAGTTCCTTAACACATTTTAGTGTATGCTTTTATAACTTCGTCAACAGATATTTCTTTTTTGTCTCTTCAAAAATTAGTAATTCAGAAAAGGAGATTAATTTTACTTAATACAACTTGTGTCCTGTAAATTAAATAGTTCTTTTTGTTTGGGCCATCCAAATTCCTTTGCCATACTCCTCCCTCCACAGTACTATTATTTCTTTAGTATTAGACCGTCGATTTGTTTCTACAATTCTGTCGACAGTCGTCTGGTTTTTATTCTTCGATCAATTCCACTGTTTTTTTATTAAATTAATGATATACCACGGGGCATTTTGCTTTGCATGCTTAAGTGAGACTCATTTTGAAAGATATTTTGTTAACATTTAATGTCTATTGCTTTTCATGGTTATTGCAATAAATGAAGTTACTTATTTCTTGATATTTAATATGCATTAAATTTTGAAAATTAAATATCCATTGTGGTCGAGCTATTACGACCTCTAAGCAGTGTCTCATTTTTTGTTCTATAATTTTACAAATACCGAACATTAAAACAAAATCTTAGATTTTATAAATTAATAATCAGTGATTAGTGGAGTAGTAGCAATTTAGTAGAAATGTGTTTCAATTTGTGTAAGTGCCTTATCGTATTAGGATATCCAGTTAATTCTAACACAAGCCAAACCATTTTGAGTCTGTGTTCGTGTCTGTACTAACTCTCTCATCCTATAATGGCTTCGGTTTTAGCGGAAAAATAACGTACACAGCCCATAATTTAGAGGTATATGCAGGCTTACTGCTGTTGAACTGAGTGGAATAGATAGCGTTTTGACTTGATACTCAATGCTCTATAAATAACGTAACGTATTATTAGTTCAATATGTTTTGAAGAAATATGACGTTTATATTTAAATATATTCCTGGTGCCTTATAAATAGGGGTTTTCTTTGCGCATAGCATTTATACGAATGTTATAAACGTGTAACTGCATCGAGCAAAACGTTCTATTAGACAGACTTGCTACACATATGAGGGTCAACAAAAACGCTTGCGCATTTCAGGCTTTTCTAAAATGGCTCTCTGATGAGCGGCATAATCGTGTAGCCACTTTGTGAAAAACGCTGACCGGCCACATTTCACGGCTATGTGCATGAATGCTACAGGTAGCATTCCTTCATCGACGGTTCTTCTTAGAGTGGCTATTTGTAGGGGTAGCTCATTTCAGAAAACTACAAGTACATAACCAAATTACACAAGTCGCTTTGCGGCGCCGCTTAGCGACAAGACATTTTTGACAACCAATGTTACTTCTAAACTTTCTTCCACATGGAGTGCTTTCATGCCGTACAAAGCGCTCTGTAAAGTAGGTTTAAAGCTACGCGTACAGACGCCGGCAGTACTGTTTGAGTAGTTTATGTTAAGTTTATTCGCAGTAACACCATAAAAAAGCTGCCGTGCTAACTACAAACGTAGATTGGGGTGGAGAGTAAAAGATAATTACAAACATAGAGAAAGAACCCAAGAAATAATTCGACCCGCTTAAATAAAAGCAATATTACATAAACATAAACAAGATTAAGATAGAAAAGTACTAGTAGTCAATGATGACACCGGAGCTTTCTGTATTTATAATTCGAAACATATCATTTCCACAACAGTACTTGCAAATCATTTATTTTTCAGTGATGTACCACTTACCAAAATTAACACAACAATTAATTTTACTTAAATATTCTCAACCTAACTAGCACATAAAATCATAAAAGCACTATTATTACAAAAAGCGTTGGATATAATGCAGGCGCCCTACCCAGGACTAGATGCGCACGAATTCAAAAATATATTTATTAACAGACGCTGTGGGACAGCACTTACATCACAAACCACACGGTACAAAATAGGTACAACATCGCTTACTAAAGGCGGATTAACGGAAGGTGAGGGGCGATATATTTTATCAAAGGAAGGAGAATCTTTTCATCCTCGTAAATATTGAAACGTTTGTTATATACCAAAGTAACTATAGTTGGTCACACATTACACATGCGCCATATCATTCAAACGAAGGATTTTAACAAAGAAATCGTTCATATTTCTCGTGTTAGGATACACTGAAAACACTAACAAAGCGTGTTCTGTGAATTTCAACAAAAGTAAACAGATAACAGATTAATTAAATTATAAAAAATACTTACTTATCACAGTGGTTTTACTGGGACGTGTGGCAAGCTGGTGGTTAAATTGTTCACCCTGCTGGGATCCTTGCCAACAACTATGACACTAATAGTGGGAGCATTTTATTTCTCAATCATCAGACCTTACGTGTGATTTTCCAATGCTCCACCTGAAGGTACTACATTGGCCAGGAAACGAGTTTTTTTTACCTGGAAAATTTTAAAATTTGCCGAACTCTTGCTGTTCCAAGCAAGGTAGGGATTGAAACGTTGTTTTAGTAAATTTCATCATTATGCTATTTTGATTAATATTAGTTAAACTTGGTGGTAGCTTAATCACTACTTTCCAAGTTGGCATTTCGGTATTTGAATGTCTAAGTTGTATTAAGTTGTTGGTTGGACACCATCTTATGCTGACCTGTCGTTGGAAGTAGGCGAGGTTCTGTGTCTGCCTTAAACATCTCTGATTTTAGAGGATTTTGGCGGCTACAGAGATTTTAGTTGGAATATATCTGTTTAGATCTATGTTTGGTTGTTGATATTTTTCGACTTCGTCTTGTGACGGATTTAAAACCTCCCTCTTTGAAGGATCCTATTGTCTTCAACTTTAAAGTATGCATTGAGACATACCGTTATTTTGTGTGTTAATATTGATAAAGTTTGCCCACTTTGTGGTACATCGCTTCCGCGTACTGTTATGTATTAGTAGCTTATTCATGTATTTCAGGGAACTACTTCAGGGACTCGTTTTAGGAAACTATTGCAGGGTCGCATTGCAATAACGTTTTTAGCGTAATATGTTGGCGTACTAGTTTTGGTGCTACTTTTGGGATAATGTTATAATCTACGTTCAGAAGTTGTATGTGAGTTTCGTCGTTTATGGTACAGGTAAATTGTGGCTTGGCTGCTACCGTTCAATTTAGAAGAGATCACTGTTGTGGAAGCCTAACGCTAATAATGCATGTTTACACTAACCGCCGATAAGTTAGGTTGTATGCATTGTGTGTACCATTGTACATTTATTTCGTTTCGTCTGTTAATTTTGTTTATATCATTTACTGTTCTACATCAGTAGAAGTTCTTATATGAGTTTCAGGTTTATACATAATCTAGATGTAGAGGGATTTTGGAATATAGGTTCAAATGTATGAGCACCGTTTCTTGTAGATTTGTAAATACCTTTATCTATTATGTATCTTCTCCAAGTGCTATGCAGGTTTTAATACTGAAATCATTACATTCTAATCCACTTGGAAACCTCTGTTAGCTAACGGAAACACACAGGAGAAAAGCCGTTAAAATAAGTCGGTACTTCCATTAGAGTATACATGTATGTTTCACACTTAGTGAAGAAAAATATTTATGGTATGTATTTTTACTATATCATAGTGGCGACAAGTCAATAGTACATATTGGTGCTATAGCTATATTTGTATTTGTAGGTTCCACACTTGGGGGTGAGAAATAGGTATTGTGATTATTATGGGTACAAATTGGGATTGTAACATACTGAGGAAAGGCTGTAGGTATATGTATATCTATTGGAAGGTGTCCAGTTGTAAGTCTATTGGTGAGAAACAATTCACCAACAATATTTAGTTTTTACTTACTAGCGAAAAGATTAATAAAATTAGCACTCGGGTCGGAACTCTTGTGTATTGATTCGGTATCTAGCTTCCGTACATTTTGTAGATGTGCGGTTATAGATTTTTGTCTGCTTATATGTTATAAGAATTGTTTGCCGTTGTGAATTTAAATTTAGTAATCCAGTACAGCATTGGTTGTCTTTAAGTTATATTACAGAACCTTACAGGTATAATAAATTTATTTTGTGAATAGATTGATGCTATGTTGATGTGTTTATTACGTTTACTTTGGGAATAATTTCGAATCGGTTGGAACTAAGGATTCGTCGCTCTTGTCGCTCCAACATTTTAGTTCCTGGCGCCTTGGCATTCAGCGAACTGATATTCTGTTCCTTGTAGTTCGCTGCGGAACCCACTCTACTTCGCGATTGAGTCTCAGACTGAGGAAACGGGAGCATATTTTTGTCATCGTATTCCCAAGGAACCCCATTGTGTCGACTTTATTAAAATTCTCGTGACAGGATCTTTAACGTGCGTGACAACACTCACACACGGGACCTCCATTTTACCTCTTATCCGAACGAGGCTGTATTTTTGAGTAAAATGCTCGCCTAACATTTTTCAAGCGGACCCTGTCGAGATTTGAACCCGGGTATCTTGGGCGTAGTAGTCACACACATACCACTACGCCACGTAGCCGCTTTTCAATCATCAGCTCAGAAGGCATACGTAGGTTTAGACGAAATCGGAAAGAAACGAGTTACAAACAGATATTAAATTAGTGACAAATTTCACACAGAGTAGCAATATTACGAAGAAAACAAAGGAGACTGCGTAACTACTCTGCTACGTACATTGACGTAGCTGGCAGAACAATGCAAGAAAGCTCGGCCTCAGTTGGTGAGTAGGCGGGGTTTTATAATTACCAAAAAAAGAAATCTGCAATAAAAATATACTCGCACTCATTCATAAATCACAACAAAACATACACAAAAAAAACTTATAATTAAATTAAATATTTTACAGAAATGAAAACCAATAACTACAACGTAGGCCACCAAGAAAACCCAAAAGAAGGCATTTTTGTTTCCGAGGGCGAGCTGTCGCTTTTAGGTACTACCTTAATTGAAGTACTAAGAAAAAAAAAACCCAAATTACCCCTCTCAAAAACAACGCTCTAAAACATTATCGTAATCCTAGAATCAACCATATACAGTAAATCACGTATTGATTACGTAGCTGAAATTACTTAATTAACCCCTAAAATATATTAATAAGTAAAGTTTTTCATGAGGACTAGCTATCAATTTTTCGTATTACATTATGTTACACGTTTCATTGTATTCATTAAGCATACTTCTAAATATTAGAGCGAGTATTATATTGTTAAAATAATTTAAAAAAAATATTGAATAATCATTGCGTAAAACTTCTTGTTATCACACACCAAAGAACGAATCAACACTCTTAAAATAATTTAGAAAAGAAAATCTTGAATAATTATTGCGTAAAACTTTTTTTACCACGCACCAAAAAACGAATCAACACTCTTAAAATAATTTAGAAACGAAAATCTTGAATAATCATTGCGTAAAACTTCTTTTTACCACACACCAAAGAAGGAATTAATACTCACTTCAAAGTCAAAGATGATGGGCTGTCAAGTCGGGTTAAAGTGGCAGAACGGTCCTACTCGCCGAAAGACGCTATAAAACAAAACATACGGGCAAAAATTAGAACCGGTACAAAAGAAAAGTACAGTTTTTTTTTTAATTACAAATACTTACCGCACAGAGTGTGCGAACTTTGGGAGAACGGAATCACCAAAAGGAAATTATTATGACAACAACAAGCCACCGTTGTCGTCACTAGAACAGAATTTTTGTAACAAACAAAACGTTTTTAGTAATAAGAATGCCAAACCATCCTAGTCATATCCAACAGGCGATTAGACACATGAAACACGGGTTTAATCAAAATTCAAACCAGAGTTATCTAAATAATACGTGACCTTATTTCAATGAGTCTTTAGACTGACGTACCATAGTAATTAGTTATTTGCTATCGTAAGGTATAGCAAGTTTGCGGACAGCTAAAACAAGGTCCCAACTATTTACTTTAGTTTAATATTGGGAATTTTCCATTTGGTAATGCAAATAGATTTGAAAGGATATTATTACTGCGCGTACTGTTGTAAAAAAGTAAAAATACAGGATGATGTTCTTAAGATTTAAGCGGACTCTATTTGCATGAATGTTGAGTGACCAGCAAGAGATATATTTTTTAATTTAGACCGAAAATAAACGTACAACTCGTTTGAAAAATTCACCAACAACAAAGTACATTGTGAAATACAAAAGCAGGAGCACAGAACAGAAAGTGACAAAGATTCAAGGAGCGAGTTCTAGTTAATATAAATAGCAGCTTTAGGGAAATTCTTGCCTCCCAAACACATACCTAGATAAGAACTCAGAAAATACAATATGACAAACGCGGACTTTTAAATTAAATAAAAGACTAGCAAATTCAGTTACCTAACTGAACTATTGCAAACTTAAAATAATCAAAGTGAACCCGTTATATTTAAATAAGTAGAAATCGAAATTTTAAGCAATAGGAATTGTTAAAACTTGAGAATAAAGTGAACAGAATTGATGCGGTATTTAAATCGAAGGTGCACAAAATTTCGCAAGTTGGAAAACAAACGGAACAATGTTTCTTCTTTGTCGTTTTTTACAAGCGCAACTACCTCACGTCCGTCATAAACGACGCCTAGCCTCCTCTTGAAAAAATCTTCTGATTTATGTGTACGATCGACATGATATCCTTTACACATTTCCAGTTACTTAGGGAGTGAATCTTTCACGACTGGTACAAACGCTTACTTGTAGCAATAAGCAAAAGCAATCAGAAGGTTTAATTTGTACAACTCAATGTAACAAAATTTTTGGTCACTTTATATGACCGTCTGCTATAGTTTGTTAACTGCAATTGAAAAAAAATATGTTAGTAATAAATGTTAATCTTTAGAGAAATGTCTGATATAAACATCCGCATGAGCAAAGCGTTATAAAAGTTTGATTTTCAATTACATAAGGCCAAATAGATTAATACGAAACCAAGCAAATGTGCTTAAAGAAGGAAAGTGACAACATCTTGCAAAAGCAACGCTGTGGTAGTGAGTTCGAAACTCAATTGTCTAACTTTTATAACGAAAAAGAATTATTTTCTTTACCTTTCACATCGTTGCGCGTGACTCAATACAAAAATTTTGAAATAAAATAATATGTAACTTATAAACTTGTTATATTGCAAATTAAAGTCATATAATGGTTACCGAAATGGTAGTAAAATAATACAATCTGTAGCTAAATGCATATCCTACAGTAAAAGAGACAGTGGTCCCGCAGAATGACAGTGAATAATTACCAAAAGGAATTCCTTTTCGAAATAAGTGTAGTTCAATTCTATGATGAAAAGCTCTATAAATATAGAGCAGAAAATATTTCCTGTTTGAAATATATACCGTTAAAACATTTATAATTTTGTGGCTTTTAAGTGTAATTTCTAAATTTTTTTAAATGATGGATTAGGGTCCTATAGCAATTTTTATATGCAGACTTCATCTAGATGTTACATGTTTTGTAGTCACCACAAGTTTTATACTCTTTAAATTTTTTTCTGCTGAGAGACTGATATTCACTAGGTAACATTTTTGAATTTCTTGAAGTTCTTAGAAACTCACCAAGCTTTTACACATTTTGGGTATTTAATAACGTTTACTGCTATTTTTGAAAACAAACTGATGGTCACGTTGAGGAAAGCTTGACGTGCTGTGCCGATTTTTGTTCTTAATTTAGTTTTCCTAAAAATAATTAATATAAAAAAATCTAATAAATACTCAACATTTATTAAGTTTTTCATGACACTGTTAATATGGTTACCTTTTCATACAACGAGTATGCGAACCACCTAGTTGGAGCACATCTGGCTTTGAGATATCCAGAGATAAAGCAAACATTAACATGTGTGACACTGATCAAGAAACAATTGTTCGTGAAGGTGTGGTTTGGCATAACAAGAAAGTTTTTGACGGCGTAACTTTTCTACCGATGAATATTCAAAGGACCATTATATAAAGAATTTTTTCAACAGCATCCTTTAGTTCCTTTTGAAAAGGTACCACTCAGCATCAGAAGTGTGGTTTATGCACGACAGTGTATTTGTACTGTTCAATATCAAAGTTCGCAAATTTTTGAAGAGAACGCTCAACAGTGACTGGATAGATAGAGAACTTTAATTGCGTCTTGCTACGTTCCCTAACCTAAACATTTCAAATCTTCTTTTTTGGATACTATTAAAATTCTTTGTTTATGAAACGCCAATTCAAATCGAAAAGAAGCGAGTAATTAAATTATTGCTTCAAGCTAGACTATTCAAAGTACCCTTGGAATCTTTGACAGGTCGGTCATTTTATGAAAAAAAAAAATTGGTGCTTGTATTATACTAGGAAGATCACACTTTCAACACTCTTTATACATTATCTGCTAAATTTGCTTTAGTTAGTTACTTTCATTATAAATAAAAGCCAATGAAAACAAATTGTAATTTTTTTATTTCCTAATTAGCGATATGCTTCTGATAGGATATTCCCGCTGATTACAAATCTGTTAAAAGAATTGTCTATCACACTCCAGTCAAGAATAATTCATATTTTTGGAGTGAAACATTTTATTATGTAATGTTTACATTTGTTATAATACAAATTATGCATACCACGTCACCATCGAATCTTAAAGTTATTCTGCTTGTAGTGTTTGTTTGTAGGATACCTGTGGGGAGCATGGTTGATTAGGTTCCAACAATAACCTGTGAGCATTGTGGGGCTCCACTTCCATTGGTATCGGTTTCCACAATACATAATGATTTGTTTAAACCTTTACCCATGTTCGTCACTGGCAGACTCTAGACTTGCGGGAAAAAGTCCAAATGCGAGTGAAGAAAATGAATCTTCAAAGACATATCGTTTATTCTGGAAACTAAAAGATTCACAATTTGTTCGTAAATGTTTGCCTTTGTATTTCACAAGAAATTGGAACACACATTTATAAATGATACGCATGCAGAAGCCTCAATCTTGGTCAGTTTTAAGTTGAATACACTGTCCTCTAGGATATGACGGATCTGGCAGGCTATATATATCTTTTATTTTTGTCTTAGCTAGTCTTGGAATCTTCTCTCTCAGATTTTCAAATCCTTTATCATCTTTATTTAATTCTTTGATAAGGGCTTTTATCAGTCCCAGTTTTATGCTCAGAGATGACGGCAAAACTTACTTTGTAGCTATAAAAGGAGGATTTATAACATTTGCTTTCTCCAGCAACAAGGTTTTCCGGCATTTCCTAGTCTTTTTATAAAGTAGCGTATCTCTTTTGCTCTGCTGTCTCATTCGCAGAGAAAACAGCAGTACTTGGTGTAACCAACTGCATACCTATCAAAAATGCTATGACTTTCAAATCACCATATATGCTCCACCTGTGTTCTGTATACTTAACTCTTCCAAGTAAAGTTCTCCTACTATCATGTCTTCCTTTGTATGTAATGCGATGGCTATGGGAGCAGAGGGATACACATTACCATTGTGGAGAAGAACCCTCTTCAAACTTAGTTTCGTATTTACATCCGAATGTATCTATTAGTCCAGGACATCTACACAGCTCACCAACCGATCACACGATGTAAAAGTATAAATAAAATCTTGTTTGCGTTTCCTATAAGTGAAAGTATGCATACTACTCTGTAATAGATTCCAATCTTGCAGCCTATATCCCAGCAGTTTGGCTTGAGCTTTTGACAAATTTATATACCAAACTAAGTGGTTAAACGCATATTAAAGTGATAAAATCAGGATCCGTGCTTTTTCCATAGATTCAACAATATTTTATTCAACAGTATTCATATCATCGTCAAGTGTATATGCTTGTGGACATTTGAGGACATGTAAATTCTGGCCCTGAAAACTGTTCTAAGAGCTGATTGCAAGTTTGGTTATTGGACAACATACTTCGACTTCAGCGAAGTTTCAGATAGATTTGTCAAGCAAAAATAGCAATCTGTAACATAACTTTTGGGTTCTCTGTACACCACAGGCACTGCAAAAGGTATTCACTTAAGGGTACCGTTAAGTCATCCTTTTAAATTCACAGCACACGTTGCGCAAATGATATGCGACCCGCAAGGTTTATCCTGATCTCCTAGTTGGCAGCCAAGATAAAGCTTTTAAACCTTATTTATTAACGTGGTAATCGTCTTTTTAAGGAGTTTAACAGTAAACATGCCATATACATAACAAAATGTATTCGTTTGATTTACGCACCTTCGCGACAATCTATTAAGTTTATCAGCAACATATACTGTACAGTAAGCAATTTTTTCTTTATGTGTATTTTATATCTATTTATATATGTGTTTAGAACATCATATGCCATTCTGTCCGCGGCGCTCATCAGAAATTATGAAGCTGTTTAGATTTCAATGATGTCACCCGCCAAATTACATTCGTTAGAACATGTTAAACAATGTAAACCGTCTTTAACAAATATCTTAATACATGAGGGCGATGTTAAAATTCTGAGTACAGATTTAGCTTCAGCGACCAAAAATACATAAAAGATACATACCAGTGAGAAAACAAAGAAGTCGTTGGTCTGTGCAATAGTTATTTAATGTTATCTACTTACATTCTTGGTTGTTTATGCGAAATAATTGTGATACTCAAAAACTTCTAAACTCTATGAGGAATTCAAAATAGTCACTACTAAAAGTCAGTCACTTAAGAGAAAGAGGTTCGAGAGTGCAAAATGTTTGGTGACCTCCAAAAAATTTAAAATCTTGTACAATGTTGTGTTGTAACATTTTTATTTTCAGTCATAATTTAATTGCATTGAATTACAAGAATAATGCGCTAAGCGTGCATTGTTTCTTAGGGATCTACTTATATTAATATATCTGTGTCGCATAAAGCTATTTCCAAGCACATCTCTATTTGTTTGTTTCGTGTTCCCCGCCTCTGACGGCGCGACCACTCGGCTCTGGTTTCGACAAGTCAGTCGGCCGCCGGCAACAGCGTTGTTAAGATGTATTTTTGGCTGGAAGCTGGCAACCTTCGCATCAACTATTAATCGTTGGGATATCTTCTAATAACGGTTAGTAAAGTATATATTTTACGAACTAATGTAATTTGAGGTAATTTATTTAGCGCGACACGTAGAATGAGACAACGTAAAATGCGACAACGTAGAATGCGACAACGTAGAATGAAACATGCAGAATTCGTCAATTAGAATCCAAGAAAAAGTTAAGAATTACCATTATGTAGGAACAGTCGATTTGAAAATTGCCTAATTAGAAATTTGTTTGATAAGAAATTATGGATGTTAATTTGGATGCAGTCGTATCAAATTAGAATGGCTGGTAACCTTGTTTGAAGAACGGAAATCCCGTCATAATTTTTCGTCAAGCAACAAATAGCAGTTGGGTTCGTTATTTTGTTGTAAAACGAAATTTTGTCAGATTAGCTTTCTATTTTAACATGCTTTGTTCCATATGAACATTCGATAAGTTCAACGTATGTTTTCGACGTCATATTTTTCTGTTTTGCACAGTTGATAGATGTTGTCTTGAAAGCAGATGCTTTGTGCAGCTGTAATGGAATTTAAACCAACATTCCTATTTTTGTGATCAGCTTTTATCTATACATAAGTTATTAAACGTAAATATGAAAGTTCAAATTCTCATTATGTTAGGTTCTAGTAATTTGTAATCTACCTGAAAAGATCTGCTCAGGTTAGAACGTAATTCACTGTGTTATGCTTACAAATCATTATCACTTTAATATTTATAACAAGTTCATGTTTAAAGTACAGTTGGTTGTTTAATGAAAAAAAAAGGAAAGTCAAAACTTTAACTTTGATGTAGTTGATTATGACAATTTTTTGTTACAAGTTCCGATATTTTAAAAGAGTTTTTTTAGTAAACAATTAGTTCAAAATTTAAGGCTTTTATTTTGGTCAAATGCGATCAAATCTAATTACATAAAGATAAAATTTTTCTGAGTAATAATTTGATGCCAATATTATATTGGAAATACTTTTTTTATTATTTCTTTATATATGTTTATAGGACACAAATGGTGTTCTACTTTTTTATTTATTTAACCTTTGCAATTTCTTACAGGAGCTGCGTCTTATTTTAATAAGACAGGTTTTTGTTAACGAAGGCGATCATTTTATCTTTGGGTTTCTACGTCCGCCCTTAGAACTGTGCTTTGCAATTATCGTAATTATCTCAGGACATGGTGGCGCCTATTTGATTTAGCTTAACTTTGCCCCCCCCCTCTTCTCATTGCTCTACCCAGGAATAGACCCCTAGCTATGTCGAAAGATTTTTGTTCACCAGCGCTTTAATGTAGAAAAAAGACGTTTCAGTCTTTTGTAAAACAAAAGTCGTTTCAGTGGCGCCCATCCAACGTGGGTCTAGCAACAATAGTTACAGTGTACGGTTACGAAGCTTAAGTATAGAGATGGCTAATGTTATGCTATATGCCAATTTTCAACTTTTTATTTTCAAAATGTAAAACTAACATTCAATAAATGACAAAATCTTAACGCCCTCTAACTCAGAAAATAAGTATCGTTGACGTTTATATTTGCAAAATCTGCACGAGGAGTCGCTATGTGAATTATCCAAACGTAATTAAAAAGCGCCATGTATAAACAAATAAATATTCTTTTGATGAATTGTTTAGCATCATGCGAGCCGCAATTATATAGTGGCGGTGTTCAAACCCCCATTAAGTATTTATTGTAGTGTGTAGTATTAGCGTATGGTGTAATTAGAAGAATTCAAAGTGGCGTAAATGTTTGCGACTAAAGAATACCGTGGTATAGGCACCAGTCTTAACTCTTTTCCAAAACCATCCAAATGTTCACAGGAATTTTTTCAGGAAAAGAATGATTGCTTAAAATCTATTCCAATGTATTTTTGGTGTTGTTTATGCATTTTAGTAATTCATAGAATACAATATCGGATGTTGATTTAAAACATGGGTAAGAGATACGCAAAAACAGTAGCTGCTATTAAAAGCGTACTCACTTGACACATGTTATGGTACCTTTACTTTTTGTATCTATTTTTGTCTGTTTCTCCTTGAAAAAAACGGTACAATTTAAGACTTTTTCAGTAGTAAAGGAAACTTAGCAGTTGCTATAAAATGCTCATTTGCTCTCTGCAGTGCTTTTTGGTATTTCAAGCATTTATAGCTATTTTCGGTTATTTCGTTCCCAAAAATTAAAGTGGAGACTTAAATGTTCTCAGATATCAATAGTTGAGGTGCCATAATACACCTTGGATACGACCGAAGTGAATGTGCATTTTACAGCTAAGTAAATACTGTTATTTCGTAACTACTGGTAATATTTCTATTGGTTGTCCAATTTCTTTGGTGTGAAATACATGAAAGTAAGTGTAAATAATTGAGGAAATATAAAGCAGTGTTGTACGGACCCCAGAAAATTAGCATCATCTAAGAGTTACTATTATCAACCCGTAACTACTGCCACTATTTCAAGCTACCACTCAATTTGAAACTGAAATACCCGTGAATGAGTGCTGGATGTAAAATCTACTAATGTTACACGCCCAGTTCCCTTTTCACGGGTCAAATAATATTAAACACAAGTTTCCTTTTTTGATAAATGTATGTATTTACAATTTTTCCCCTCCATAATCGATGCATTTCGACATTCATTAAAATCAATCTTCAAAGAATTTTCTCCGATCTTCTGGCGCTAAGTGGAGTTAAATTGTGAGGAATCCATCTGAAATAAAATTAACATGCCATCATATGTTTTTCTAAAACTGTGTCATTCGCTTTCACACCAGTCTCTAGAATTCTTTGAGTACTCCTGACAGTAACATCCTGATCCTCTTGGATTGTATTTCGTATAAGACCTATTTTTTTCCAGTAACTGAGGTTTTTGGATTAAGAGTACGAAAGCTCTCAGTTAAGGAAAGTTAACCTCGTTCTAATTCGTTGTAGTTGTGTTTTACGATAGCTAAGAGCATAACTTACCACCAAACACTTGATTTGTTTTATGGAAATCTTCTTTGCGACTTAAACCACGCTTAAACTTGTAAAAAATAGTAATTCGAAAATGTTCTCTATTCAATTTCGCGGAACAACGATTACTTTAAGATTAAGTATTTTCAAAACCGGTAAGTATATTTAACAACTATTAGTATAAGTATCTGTGTATAACTAGGTTAAAACATCAAACAAAATTTGCTTTAAAATATCACAGCCTGCTACCATAGTAGACACAATTAACGGAAAGAGAAAAGCACTCGTATATTTAGAATTCAATATGTTTCAAATTCCAATCTTAGGTATATGATTTTATTTTCTATTGTTTATTGTTTATAGTACATAAGACTATATTGTAAAGCTATTATGATAAGCGGTTAGACTAATGGTCAGCATAGGAAAGTTAAACCAGGAAGCACGCTAGGATTTTACGTAATGTGGTTTAGGAGTGTTGCGCGAAAGAAGAGGCTAAACTAGTAATAATTTTAAGAAATATCACTACAAAGCAATATATGACTAGTGCATATGTCATGTCAGACTTTATATAACCAGGAGAATTTATTTTGTCGACATAGTTAATCGGTGGTCAATCGCCATTTGAATCGCCAGCGGCTTAATAATCCTCGGTTAGTCTTGTGCAACAAGGCTTTAAATCAATTTCTTTTACCGTCAGAGGTCCATCAACCATCATAGGTACTGGTAATGAAAGTTAATTAACTCTTAATATGTATTGCCTCACACTCACTAACATTAAGATCAACTAATTAATAACTAATAGACTGTATTAAAATATCTATTAATTTGTCATTCTAAAATATGATGTAATGACAATATGCAACTAAACTAGTGTGACGATACAATTGAACTTCAAACTACAACTAACTTAGTAATTCAAAGCGACGGGTATAGAAGTAGCTAGACCATTGTTAACTCACCATACTTAAATTTTAATACAAACAAGTATTACTGCAAATCGTTACCATAAACTGCCTGCGGGCTTAACAGATTGAACTATTCATATTCCTTAATAATATCGGTACACACAGAAATAAATGTTTAAGTAATCACTCGTCATTGTCAGTTGACACAGTTACAATTTTCGAAATTGGCACTACACTGACACGGTTTGTCGTTTTTAAATGCACCAACCTTACCTTAACGCCCCTACCGACTGCAGTTCTAATTACACATGCTAATTCCCATTCCCAACGAGAACAATTTATCACCTTTAATTAAAACGAAAGTGCTCTTATTCATGCTTGGTAAAAATTTTTTCTACTTGGCCTATTCCGTAATTGTGACAAATAATCTCTTGACCAAATTATCCAAAAACAATATTGCAGATTGCTGCATACTTTCTAAAATTTTAACTTACTGATAGGAGCCTCCGAAACTGATCTTTCTGGAATTATGCCAATGACCTACCGATCAGAATAGCCTGGCGTTAAATAGGTAAGATCTGATAGGTCGTCACTAAGTGAGCACAAAAGACGTGAATTTGGCATACCGTCCATTTGAATTGCTACAGAATGAAATTATTCACATACTAATAACTAATACTAATAACTTTTATTAAATGGTTTTTGAATACTGTAATCTGACATTTCGCACTATCCTAAGGTTTGTGCTGTAAGATGGAATAAACGACCAACGTATGCGTTATCTGAAGAAAATTTTTCGATAATACAATTTTCGACTTTTCAAACCAAGCATACAATTCTCTTAAATTTTTGCTTTTTATTTTATTTTAGAAAATCCTCTTCCTTTAATGAATCCCTATAATGCTGCCAGTAGTAGGATTGGATAGTCCTGGTGCAGCGCCCCGCCGCAGGGCCGCTAATAGTTTTTTAATGGGTTTTTTCATTACAAACCCATTAGCACTCATAGTTTTTTTAATGGGCTTTCTCATTGAAAATCCATTAGCATTAATTGTTTTTAATAGGTTTTCTCATTAAAAACCCATTAGCACTAGTCGTTTTTTAATGGTTTTTTTCATTAAAAACACATTAACACTAATCATCTTTTAATTGGAAAACTCATTAACACTAATCCTTTTTTAATGGGAATACTCATTAGCGATGTTATCATTTTTCCTTAAGTCACGTCTCTCATTACCACCACCGTCATCTAACCTAGGTTAGACAACCCACAATACACGTATAACTTAGGTAGGGCAACCCACAGTGCACGGACAGCGCCTCTCAGCACTTAAATGTTTGCAACTCATTGCACACTCACTGCGTTAGAAGCGCCATCCTAATCACTTTTACACTGGGTTATCTGGTAATTGGACCTGAACCCTAATTTCCCGGGCATCCTATCCCCGTTTGATTTTTTAAAATCGGACTATCCCTTACAAAGTTACACCCTGTTAAAGCCTCGCACCTTTAAATTTTTTGTTTATTTATTTTTAACTCGTTTTTGTTTATCTAATTTTAACTCGATCTTTAAATCCTTTTTGATTATCCCAGATATTCGTTTTAATCCGAAATCTCCCGACTACCCCCTACCTTATCACAAACTCTCCACCAAAATTTTTAGCTAATGTATTTCTAGAAATGTTATAACGTGGTCTAGAATTTACCGCAATATGAAAACCATTCGTTTATTTTAAGAATAACACCAAAACTTTCAAACTAACTTAAAACATCTTTAATTCCATTCTGAGGGATAATTTTAAGAAACGTTCGACGATATAATACTGGATTTTGTAAGCAGCAAAGCGAGAAGAAAAATGTTGTTAGCATTTTGAAAATTTTTACTGTAAAATTATATTTAAATAATAGGAAGTATCTCAGATAGTATCCATACTGTAGAATATAATAAATATTATGAGTATATCTATGTTTAAATAAAGGGCCACTTTCAATTTCTTAGCCCCGGACCCCACAAAAGCTTAATCCGACCCTGACATCGTCATGCAAAAAATTGTTTGGGGCAATAATTCAGAAAATTGGTAGTAAATTATTACTAAGTGCAATATTTTATGTCTTCTATATAGTGCGTTCTTAATGAAATCGTTACAAGCACGTTTTACGACATTTAGAAAATTTTTTGACGACGTCGTAGTGTTCTTCATATAGAATATACATACATGCTATATTCCTTGCGCAAAATATTCTGTGATTTGCATTAGTTGAGTACGAGAATAAGTAAATTCCAATAGGATATGTTGTAGATTTTTATCTACTTAGGAATTATTCGAAATTCTCAAAATACTTTAGAGCACATTTGTTTTACGATATCTAAATCAGTAATTAGTTTTAAATATTGTATTTATGACAAACTTGAACAAATAACACTCAATTCTGAGAAATCATGAATAGTTCAGGCGTCCTTATTGTTATTCAAATCCCGTACGCGATTGTAGTGCTAAAATATAGCATTTGAAGTAGATATGAGGTTTAATCAGGGATTTAGCCCATCCTGTTTCTAGACGATATTGTTTTGAGAGGTACTTGTTTATACATCATCGTCAGAAGTAGTTGATATAGTTTACAGCATAGCAGCATATCTTAAACCTATCTCTGAAAAACTCGATTCATTGTGGCACAGTCATATTAGTTAAGCTTATGAGTTTTGACTAAGGAGTTTCTACATCATTAAGCAGTCTTGAAGTGCATATCATATTAAGGTTTCCAATTTTAAAAATGTCAACAAACAAAACAGTATAATATTCAGTGGGTCTTGGTTTACGTCACTGCTTTTGGATTTAATAGCACTATACACGTTGATGTGCATTGAAGATGCCAGAAGATTTATAATCTAAGGATCTTGTCTCTGAAATCACTTCTAAAACCAAAATGGACATATTGAACACTTTTACGTATTCTATGGGAAAAGTTGTGACTGCAAGCATATACTATGATAATGATTGTAACTGTTAGTAAATATGGAGTATTTGATTTGAGCGACTCAGTAAGAGTTGTGCTGATCTAACTATTTTGGACGGATCTAATGTTATAAAAAGCATACCAAATACCAAGAGGCATACCAAAGGTCTGCTCAGCACACTTAATCCACGGCGGTTTTTGCATCATCAAGTTCGTTCTCAAACACATGGGATAATGAAAAAGTAACCCTCTATAGTCGCCCAATGCTCTTCTAAAAACGAAAGCAGAAAAAATCGACTGGTATACGTTTTGTTGGCTGTTAATGTTTTTACAATAAGCCACTAACCAAATTTCACAAATCTAATATATAGTATTTCAATAGTTTAACTCATCTTGCCCTTTACTAATTTTGAAGTTGCATATTTACCTAAGTCAAAATTCATATCTATTTTGCCAGTAAAAATTTTGGTTATGTTTATTTAAGTTTGTAAATGTTTTTATTACCAGGAAATAATTTTAAATCGTCCATAAATAGAAGAGATTTTGTAAAATTGTATTTCCTATTTCTAGTTTATAACTCATCTGTGATTGTTTCAGTACCGATGATAATGGGTTCAGTGGAAGAAAGAACCATAAAGAGCCTAAAAACCTCTTTGAAAATTTGCTTTTTTATAGAAATCGGGGGAATATTGAATTATTAATGTTTAGCCATACATTCCAACTTTTGAAAAATTTGTTAGGAAATCTATTACTAATTTATTACTTTAGAAAGGTTTAGGGTCTACATCAGCCAATTATGTGGTACAGACTGACACCATGTAGCACATATGCAGATTCCTGTTTTTAATTTGAGCCTGTTTCAAAATAATGCTATCAATAATTAGCTGATATTTGCATCCAAAAGTTTTTTATGCAACCCATTTGCTCTTCAATAATAATGCTATTTTTGTTACAGTGTTTGTAAATGAAATTAGAAATGACGGAAGTGAACAGTTTGTATATAGTAGACAAACACGTAATCGCTTCGTAATATATATATATATATATAATATCTATAGAGTTAAAGATGCAATAGAAGATATGAATTTTCTATCTTACCGTGTCCTTTTTCTCGCCTGGCTATTATATTCTATTATATATTATATTATATTCTATTCCCAATGAAACGAGATTCATTGTTCTACTGCCCCTGTCTTTCCTGATGACACTTTTCAGACTCCATATCTAATATATTAAAACCTTTATTCATTTTATTTATAAATCTGCATTTACAGAAAGTTTCTTTATCTCCTCATCAGCTTCTGCAATTATACTATTTTCATCCATTTCACTTATTATTTCCATCTGTTCAACATCTTCTGCATTTTCCAATAATTTTGACTTTTTCTTTAAAAATGAAACAACTTCTTTTCTAACTTCACCAGGGTGCCTAATACTTAAACTCTCATCTCCTTTATCTTCCATCTCTTTCTCAATTTGACTCAAATTCATGCAATCCTTACTATCCATACTAAACTATTTCTTTTAGTAGATATAACTTTCTGCATTAACTACTTTCAATTATCTTTTATAAAACCTTCGCTTAGTAATGTTGCTTTAGCTCTGTGTCTAAAAGTAATTTAATTTATTTCCAGATACTTGTAATTTTATAATAGGGAGTAAATCATTTACCCCTATAACTTTAAATCATTTTTCAAATTAAGTTTTATAAATTCACGCGCATTTTTATATTTATTCATTTTTATAGTTTCGTGGTTTAATTCGTCTGTTTCTAAAAATCCTGTCTACTTAACGTTCCAGGTTGACCCACAATATCCGCGTATGTACTAATATTATCATTGTCATTGTTCGTGCCATCTCTTTGTAAATTATTTCCCTTTTCTTGGGTCACGGTTCTATTCCCAATGAAACGAGATTCATTGTTCTACTGCCCCTGTCTTTCCTGATGACACTTTTCAGACTCCAGATATTTCGATGGATATAACCCCTTTCAAACGTTCTGTCGGATAGCCATATTGTCCAGTTTTTTCTGACGTTCTACCGCCACCGTCACCTCTACCTCCATCTTTACCTCCCCCTTCCACTCCCACTCTTCCTCTCTTACCTTTCCACCTCCACCCCAACTTCCACCTCTACCTTTACGTGCACCTTCACCTCCACCTCCGCGTTCAGCAATAGATGCTGATACCAAAACAGTTCTACAAAGTAACTTCCTTTGGTGGATGTCCAGACCCTGGTAGTACGATTTGGTGCCTCTTGTCGGCAGGGCGTGGAGTATCCACATTAGTGCATAGCGCACAACCTTCTGCTTTAATCTCCAGGCTTTGGTGCACCGCGATAAAAGGTTACATTCATAAGATCCGAAGTAATTGCTTGCTCCTGACTATTGCATGTCAATATATATTCAAAAACTAACGAAAGCTCGCCTCCTTGATCATTATAATTAATGTTTGTATTTTAATAATTGGAAATTTGGGGCGAGTCTATTGGATTTTAAGGTGTGTTGATAAACGAGTCTATTATTAAGGGTCGTTCACGTTTGCGTTTCTATGACGCCTATGAAGTTTGTTAGGTGCAACCTGAGTTGCATACCTACGAAAAACTTCCTCAGCATGTGAGTGCCAGCAGTTTGATTTTGCAGGTTCTTTGCTTTCCTGCCTGTCAATTCATGAAATACTAGAGAAACTAAAGTCAAAGCTTGTGATGTTTGACCGGGTGTAACAAAATAAATGTAAGACATTTCAGGGGTTGATTCCTCATCGCAAAAGAGATAGTGTTTTTCATATAAAAAAATTTCATTGGAGCATCCCTTGTTAAGATACAGCCCCTTAAAGGAGGTACCTAAAATTTGTTTTTTTACAAACACTAAAAAAGCTACAAAATTGAAATGAAGGTGACATTTTTTACTATCTAAAATACACTTACTCAGTAATTTATTTGGTTTACCCCATGGTTGTAAGGGGTGGAAAACGCAACCCCTAAATTTATTTCCAATGTAACTTTTTGTCTTATTATGTGTTAGCAATTTAAAAATTTATTTCCAATAGCTTATTTCATTCTAAACAAAAAATGTCTCTTGAATTTTTTGCCCAAAATTAACAAGTTCGCAGAAAAAAATTATTTCACAAACAACTACAGTGATACATCGTCATAAATGCGAACTGGATTATTATTGTTATTTTGTAGTTACTACCTTCAACAAAGTATGATTAAAGATGAATAAACAAAACTAATTTATTAATAACAAAACATACAACATGTAGAAATCATAGTAAATGTTCAATATGTCCACCTTCAGTCATTACACATGCGTCTAGACGTCGGCGCATTGAGCCACGTATTCGCTCAAATATTCCTGGAGTCTCTCTAATTATCCTGCAAGCATCGGTGATGCGGTTTCTTAAGTCCTCTACATCGTGAACAGGAGTAGGTTAAACCAAACTCTGTAAATGGCCTCAAGTAGAGAAATCGAGAGGATTCAAATGCGGGGATCGAGCGGGCCAATTCTGTGGTCCTCCTCGACCTATCCAATGATTTGGATATGTTTGAGTTAAATGCTGACGTGCTGCTTGACTAAAATGGGTGTGCGCCCCATCATGCATAAAAAACATAACCCTTCTGATACCACAAGGAACTTTTTCCAGCAGCACTGAATGCACTTCTCTTAAAAATTGAGTATATGCCTTACCATTTAATCGAGGAGGTAGAAAATAAGGGTTAATTAAATAATCCCCAATAACTCCGACCCACACGTTAAGACAAAAATGTTCTTGATGGTTAACTTGGACAATAGCGTGAGGGTTTTCATCAGCTCATATGTGGTTATTATGAAAATTAATAATCTTGTCCCGAGAAAAAGTACATTCGTCTGTGAATTCGATTGTGTTCAGAAAGTCAGGATTTCTTCTAATCATTTCTAGCATCTAATTGGAAAATTCAAGACGGTTCGGAAAATCTCGCGGTAACAGTGCCTATACTCGTTGTAGATGGTAGAGGTATAAGAGTTGTTCCTTTAAAATTCGAAATACCGTCATACGATCAACATTTAACTTGAAAGCAATCTTTCTAGTACTGCTAGTGGGTTGTTCTTCAACCAAATTAAGTACTGCTTCTTCAAGCTGTGGTGTTCTAACTTCTCGATGGCGAACACAATCCTACGTTCTTTTTTCGAATGAACCATATTCTCGTAATCGTTGAAGAAGCTGGGCAAATATTCTATGCGAAGGAAGCTGCTGTTGAGGATACATTTCAGCATACCTTCTACAAGCTTCTAACCCATTACCCTACGACAGACCGTAAACGTAATGCATATCAGCCATTTCAGCATTTCTGTATGCCATTTTAATAAGTGAATTATTAAACTAACAAATTAAGAACAGAATAACGACACACAATTACTAATTCAATTTCAAAAATTTACAAACGGACAGCATGATAACAACTTAATTGTCACTATCACTAATAGCGGTCTACTAGATAAATTAGTTTGGCATTTTCGTCTTATGACAACGTATCTCTGTAGTTGTTTGTAAAATAATTTTTTTTCTGCGAACTGGTTAATTGTGGTCAAAAAATTCAAGAGACGTTTTTTGTTTAGAATGAAATAAGCTATTTGAAATAAATTTTTAAATGGCAAATAAATAATAAGACAAAAAGTTACATTGGAAATAAATTTTAGGGGTTGCGTTTTCTACCCCTTACAACCATGGGGTAAACCAAATAAATTACTGAGTAAGTATATTTTTGATAGTAAAAACTGTCACCTTAATTTCAATTTTGTAACTTTTTTAGTGTTTGTAAAAAAAATGAAAAACAAATTTTATGTACCCTCTTTAAGGGGCTGTATCTTAACAAGGAATGCTCCAATGAAGTTTCTTTATATAAAAGACCCTATCTTTTTTACGATGAGGAATCACCTCCTAAAATGTCTTACACTTATTTTGTTACAATCATTGAGGAATAACAAAATTGGCCTGTCAGTTAATCCCTTGAAGTGTGAACTCTACTTCACCGGAATCATACGCAATTTCATTTATAAATACTTTGATAAACTCTCTGCAGAGATAAATATAATACAGGATGTTTCGTTGCTTGTCGCACCCGTGACTAATGGTTGCCGTTAGGGAGCTATATGAGAGAAATTGGACGAGCTGGGTTTACTTTCCACACGCCTATAACAGCTAAAAACTATCACGTAGTTTACTATCATTTGCGGCATTGCCTTGCAATTCCTAAATTAACTTATTTAATGAGAACAACTCCGATGTGGCTATTCGAATCCTTTATGAAGCACAATAAAGTTCAACTGACTCTCGAATGCCTAATAGACTGTGAACTAACCGAAGATCAATACATTAAATCTTTTCTGTCTATTCGTTTTGGAGCAATTGGAGTTTGTAAAATTGAAGACCTGCGTCTCCCTGCTTCTCTCTCCTTAAAGTACGGAACTTGTAATATTGTCATTCTGATGCTAAACTTCTAAAGGTCAGACAAATCACAAATTTCATACTTTGATGAGAATTTCTATATGGAATAAGCTAGGACCTGACTTAATGGTACCATCAAATCCTTTGATACAGTGTTTTTGGGACAGCATAAACCTATCAAGAGTTATGGAAAATATTTGGTCTGTAACCGAACGGCAAAAAGCTATCATTCTTGCCCTGGAGAATTATGAATGCAACGTACGGTTAGATGCTTTACCATCAACATCGAATGGTAGTTTACTCGAGAACAACTGCTTCCGAATCGCAATGGGACACACATGTGTCTGTAGCGAGGAAATCGACGAGTTCGGTCATAATGGTTCGAGTTATATTAAAAGTGCTGGAAGATTTTATAGACATCAAGAAATTAACAATATTTTTCTATAATGCTTTTTTTACCCGAAGATTCCATCTCCGCTGGAGCCTACAGGCTTATTGAGAGATAACGGAAAATGCGTATATGGGATAATTTTAGTCATTTGGAAAAATTGACAATGTTTATTATGGGACACACCTGTTTAGAATACGCTGACGTTTTCTAAAAATTTTCTACCACAGCAGCAGGGTTGGTTACCAAAAATGCTGCGAAAAACAAGATAAAGAAATGCCAATTGCTGAGAGACCAAGGTTTGCTATTTTTGCAGCTGTGAAAACTCCAGGACCCTGGTTCAGTGAAGCTATAGATTTTATTAACAAACTCTTAGGACTATTAAGTTTAATGACTGGTGAATCCAGATTTTGCTCTTACATAGAACAAAGGATTGGAGTAACGGTACAAAGAGGAAACGCTTTCTTGGTCATGGGAACATTCACTCATTCAGGTTCTTTTTCGGAAATTTTATACACATTATAACGTTCTTTATAATCCTTTGCATACGTAATATTTATTTATCAATTCAAATAAATCTGAAGAACTAACTATATTACAACTGTTTGCATTATTGGTCTCTGTTAACACATGAATTTTCATTATTACTGTTGAAGTTTACGAGGTTTAGAAATACAGTTCGATCCTGTTAAAATTCTACCAACAGTTTAGCTAAGTATAACATGAATACTTCAAGACTTCACCGTATGACGACACAATTCTCATTTCGATTAACCAAACTTATGAAGAATTTAACAATACCGAAATTTATATTCAGATGATTAATAATTACCATTAAACATTTTGATGGAAACTGCAAAACATTAATGGCCAGTGGAACATTGGTTTGAAACCATTTTTTTTCAAGAAGTTGATCTCAGAAGTAAAAGTATATTATCTTTGGTTGGTTAAATATTCAACTAATTTTGTAAATTTTTATACCGTCTTAATTCTTTTAAAAACGAACAATTTTTTGAGCTTTTAGACAGTGAAGAGTTGTGAATTATTTCGCACTCCGTTTAAAATGGGGTTGTTTAAAATCCTTATAAAATGCAATATGAGAGTAGTGCAAGATTTTAGTTATTTAATCTGATTTCATTCTTTGTTTTTAAAGTAGGAGACCAAGTATACAAATAACAACAGTTACTCAATGTAAGTTTGTTAACATATTTGACCAATCTATCTTAATAAAATCATTTGATCTCGACTCTATTATGTGATATGCAACATGCAAAACTGTAGAAAGTAATGGAATGTCGATATATAAATGAGTAACTGCTTGAAATTAAACACACTAATTTTATAAGAGTTTTTACATTACGTTGTAGTTTTATAACTTATAAAAATTTAACAATTCTGTACTTTTTGTAAAAGAAAGAGCTATTTTGCGGTATCCAGCTCCAAGCTCATGCTTGAATTCCCGATTTTAACAATTTTTAAGACTAGGCCTCGGGTTTGCATAGTTTGGATTTGTAATGTATTTTGGATAAATTTTTTGGATTCGGCTTTTAAAATGAAAGACGTGATGTCGTTTGACTTGATTTATTGTAATTAATGTGCTATCAAAATAAAATTTCACAGATACTTAGCTACAAAAGTATATTTTCAGCTTTAACATTAGCATCTAGTATTACCATAAACAATTACAATGTCGTCATGCACACGCAGTGTAGCATCATACATAGAAAAGTACTGAAACCCATCAAATCCTATAAATGCTACATTTACAAAATTAGGAAAACGGCTATCTAAAGCCTTATGTATTTTAGTAGCTCGTTCTTCATAGTTGCTAGTTGAATCAAAAATATCTTGAATTGTATTAACTAGATAATGTTGATCTTCTTCAGATATATTACTGCTTTCAAGAATCTCTGCTTTGTTACTTTTTACCTGAAACGTGAACAGATTTTAATCGACTAGTTTTGTAAAGCAATATGTAATAAAAGCTACGGTGAACTTAAGTAAACTTAATCAAAAGTGTAGCTATTAATTAGGAAATATAACTGCACCACTAAGAACAAAAACTTTTAAATCCTATTTTGAGAATGTACAAGGCAATCATCATAAACCGATTGCTTAAATACCAACACACAACCAATCGCACGCAAGGTCAAATTGGTGTTATATTCAGGCAGAATCAGCCCTTTGAATTGAAAAATATTAAATTTAACATTTTCGGAAGTAAAACACTGTTGAAACAGAAAATAATAGTTTTAATAAAAATATTTTTTTTTTCAATCTCTATGGAAAATGCAGATTATACAAACAAAATGTTACATGGTAGAGCTGCTCTAAATTCTATACAGCATTTCTTATGAAACTGTAAATTTTCAGTACCAGTATAGTATATTTTTATCTATATGTCCTGGTTCCGTTGCAATACGAGTTAACCTCACTTTCAAGAAATATTTAAATAAAAAAAAGCTTGAATAAGGACAGAAAGAGTATACGTTTTTATAATAATGTAACTCTCAACTATCTATACTAAACTAATGATGAGTAAATATGAAACATACTAAAATTGCTAAAAGAGTGATATTTTTATATGTTTATTCCTAAAATACTTCACAATTGACACATTGATAGTAATTTGAAAAAAAATGTTATAAAACTACCCGAAAGTGTTGACCACGGTATTTAAAAGACGGAGTCAGGGAGAATAAAATTATTGTTTGCAACATTAATGAAGCGTTGTCAAATGAACCAAATAAAATAACAAGGTTATTCATTTTTACAAAATTTGATAATAAGCATCGACGTATTAAAGCTTACCTCGGCAAACGCTTTCAACAATAGATCATTTGCAGACCCAAAGTTAATTTTAGGTTTAGGTGAAGCAACTACGTAGACTGCAAGAAAAACCACAAATAGTATTTTAATTGACATTTTTAGCTATCTACAGTGTTTTGTCGAGAACCACGCTTAAAAAGAAATGAACGCATAAAGTAAACGTATATACATGATTTATCGAAAGCATCGTTTTATATACCTTACACTAATCCTACTTACAAAAAGAAGCTGATAAGTATAATACGATAGTAACTACACTACATCATTTTTTATTAGGTAGGATGATTCAAAGTTTAAGCATTTATTCTCAACAAAAGCGAATGAGTGGTGTGTTACAATGAACCATCCTGCTTCTCAGTCACCATCGATTAGCATTTCTTGTTATCAAGAATACGATATTAATACCATCTACACTATTATTGTAAACTACCTAGCTAGTCAACCATATTAAAAAACTTTATATACGAATTTGAAGATCACAATCTAAACTATGGCCTATGTTTATATTTTAGTAAACGTGGCTACGATGGCATTGAAAAAAGGACACTGAATGGCGTATACTTTTAACTACCGTATTATTTTCAATATACCATTTAAGATCTGCGCATTTTTGTAGCTTTACAGATACTGGTTGGATTTTAATAAACAGCATTGCAAGAGATCGCACTGTATACCGACCTACTTGCAATTGATGCGGTGTTATTTGTTTATGTAGTGTTGGCCTTTTGGGTAACCCTAATTTTATGTGACATGCAGTCTCTGTATATTTCTACGTTCCAATTTGACTTCCAGCAACTGACCATTTCTTATCAACTACTTCTGCTCTTTCCCGACCTAACTAGTGCCTAATAGATAGTTTTGAATTAAACAGTTTTAAATAATTTTGTTTTACAATTTTAATAATAGTATATTTTACAACGAGGCTATAACGAAGGCTATTATTCCCGAAGATGAAAGTTGCTACACGAGCGAGCGAAGCGAGCGAGTGTAGTAATCATCCGAGGGAATAGTACCCTTCATTATAGCGAGTTGTATACTATACTTTATCTACAACTAAGTATCGATATAAGAGAGCATAATTTATATAACTCGACTTTCCAAATTATCGAAATTCTACAATAAATTAGCAAAAACCAACACGGCTGGGTAGCTGTTTGTATTATTAAATTGAAGCATAGTATATGATATTTGGCATTTTATGTTTGTTTTAAATTTCAAAGGTATTGGGATTTAATAATATTATTTTCCAGTTGGTGTGTAAGAGGGAATAAAGAGTCATTATTCTCTCTGCTCTTCATTATTCCCTAGCGTTATTATTATATAGCATTATACTGCAAAAACCACAGGTGTAATACGCATATTATATATTAGTTGTAGATAAAAGTCTTTTCAATGACGAGATTATTTTATGTGATGAGCTAACGATTTGACTTTTAACACTGCTTCTTTTATTGCTGTTCTATGAGTTTAAAAACTAATATTTTTACCTGTTGCAACGTTTACTTTGCTATATTCTCAATAATTTGTGGGCAAATTAATAAAATTTACACCTTGAAGCCTAAAACCTATTGACAAAAATTACACGTAATCACTACTCGTCTTCTGCAAAAGTTCATTTTCAATATAACATCAACATTGCACTTAATCTAGTATACCACACGATTTATTCTACAACTCCAAAATTACACTTTCATTACCCTTTAATTTATTTTTCTAAGGTACATATCACTACTAATTAACTTTATTTAATGTCAACGCTCATTCTGATCATCTCTGTATGCAGCAGAGACAATCACGGTAATTGAACCTAACGTTTTATGTTAATTACAGCACTAAAAGTAACTTCACCATAACACAGCCGTTTCCGGTCTTGAACTATATCGAGTGGTTTACGAAAGTGTTGTACTGGAACTGACTACAAAAGCGTTATACTGGGACTGACTGAATGCCTGGGCGCATACAGCGTCCTTTATATTGTTAGTAACAATTGCGTTGTATTGTCTTAACTATTAGTGGAAGTGCAATCTTCCTAATAACAAATATTGTTTGCTCCGTTTACATAAGGTTCTTAATATTATCTATTACGTATTAGGATAGCGACTGTACTATTTCCAGTACTATATATTACTACCTAATAAAACTGCCGCACATCAAACCCGCTTATGGTTTTGATGCACTGTCAAAAAAGCAGCAAATTCTACTTTGTATTTAAACAATTTACTCTTTAGTATAATAAGGTGGTTGATCATTATTATTTTTTTTGGATATGATGAACTCGGGTTCATTGCAACATGAGCTTGTAAACAAAATATTTTTAATACATTATGGTTATTATACTATATTATAATTACAGAACTAGGACGCTATACCTTAAGTAGTTGAACATGATCACATGCGTTTATCATCAGAAATGGATACTGATTAGCAACTTTGTTTTTATGTGTGTAAATCTCTACCCTACCGTTAATATAAAGTTTAAAATGAAATCTGAGATTTGTTTAAGCTTTTCGTTAAAATTATTTATTGTTTAAAATTAATTGAAGATGCCTTCCTCCTTTTCATTAATTCTGCTTGTATGATATTGGAACATTTGACAACATCCATTAATCTTTACTTAAAGCTTATTTAAGTGTTCTGTTCCTTATAAAAAGTACTATATGCACATTACCGAACGAATTCCATTGTTATTATTATAATACACATCTACTTTATCATCAGTAGCATCATATCAGAACAACAAGGAGCAACTGATTATAATGACGTTTCCACGTTATCTGTTATTTTGGAACTTCTACAATAAATATGCACATTTGCCAATAATTTGTCTTAAACTGCTTTAATATAGATAAGGTTATTTGGCGCTCTGTAGTTTTTCGCTAACAATTCCTAGCATATCTTAAAGGTGACATTTTTGCTACCTTTAAAATATCTTTCTTTATCGGTTTGTGCTGGACCACTTTCTTTTTAATAGCGGTATTAACAAATGAGGCGGCTTCGTGGCGTAGTTGGTATGTGTGTGACTACTACGCCCAAGGTCCCAGGTTCGAATCCCGTCATGGTTCGTTTGAAAAATGTTAGGCAAACATTTTCACAAAAATACACCCTCGTTCGGAAGAGAGGTAAAATGGAGGTCCGTGTGTGAGTGTCGTCACGTACGTTAAATATCCCTACTTTGCCTGGAACAGCAGGGGTTCGGCTAAATTCAAAATATTCCAGTTAAGAAGAAACTCACTTCCTGGCCAATGTAGTACCTTCGGGTGAAGCATTGGAAAATCACATGTCAGGTATTAACAAATACATTGCACTTTAATAGTTAAATTAGGAAACGGGAATCCAGTATCAAATTGAAGGTCCACCGGTTAACCACAGTGATGCTGGAGTGGGCTCCTACACAAACAACCAAACAAAATGGAAAAATATCAATATTTGAAAGGTGGACAGTTGCAATTACAAAGTTACATTATTATCAATACTTACTTTGAAAGGCTTTTGTATACTAAATTAATGGGCACCAATTAGTTTGGTCTGTGGATGATCCTCTAGTAGACAAGTTTTCTAATGGGATCCTAATTTAGGCGGCCTGCTGGTGGAATTGAGTTTTTTTTACAAAAGTTTAAATTGTATTTTTAAACATAGAAAACAATCACTTCCTTCTCACTACGTCACATAAATCTGTTTGAATACATGCATTATAACAGTACTCTTGTAAACAAGTACGAACAAAAAATTTATAAACAACAAAGATCAATACAATTTAAATTAGTCATAGAACATTACTATTCTATCATGGTTATTGAATCACGTTCTAAACTTTGTTTATGCCACTATTTTTTAACGTTTAATCACACATAGTTTTGAAGTTTCATAATGCCTGATTAGTCATATTTTGATCTAATAATTAATATAATTGATTTCAACGTCGTCATAACTACAGAATTTGGTAGTGAAATCCGTGATTGCGCATTAGAATTCTTACTTTCAGATGCCCCAATTTAGTTTTATATTGGTAATTACACAAAATAACTGCCACTCATTATTGAAAATTGAGGTATACTTTTCCTAGAACTAAAAATTGTAAGTAAAAGCTCGTGATCCGTCTTAGGATCATCGGCATCATATACAGTTATTGGTTAAATTTTGTTAAACCAAAAATAATGCTAACGCTATTCCTTTTCAATTTGTAAATACTAAGGTTCTGCATAGGTTAGAAAAGTATAAGCTATTGGTTTTTCTCTAGCTCAGGCAATATGTATGATTAACTATTTCGTACTGCGACTTAAAATGAATCCATATTTTAGCAGATGTGAGAATTTGTGCATTGGTACAATTGATATCCCAGTATCTTTTCCTATAACTTTTTAACAAAAATTGTTGCACTGTTAGGAATAAATCTGGCATAATAGTTGGTAAGCGCTAAAATTTATTTTAATTGTATGATTGAATTTGGTTTGGTGCAATTTGCATTGCTAACATCTCATCCCCAAATATTTTCAATTCTTCCGTGAATATATAATAATTAAAATGCTACACTTCTGATTGAAACATTTTACAATTGCCAATGGATAATTTTGATCCAGTTTATTGTAGCGGGTAACACCCATTTTAATCTAACCAAATGTTCATAATTATTTTTTATTCATAAATTAAAATGTTCTCAGGAAAATAAGTTACGTCCTAGATATTATATAGAAAGATTCAATTAACTTTTAAAATTTTGCAAATGCACTTGTGAAGCAGGCCTTTATGAGTCGTTATTGCAACATTTTTTTCGAATCTGCATCTAAAAGAACTTGCTGATAAGATTAAAATAAATATGAAGTCGAAAACGCGAAAGCTCGTTGTAATTTTAGAAATATATCATCTACGTTAGGTAATGGATAGTTGTCAACTTCCAAAACTGGATAAACCGTAACTTTGAAATCTCCGCAAATTTTTATTGAACAATTTTTTTTTATGACGGGGACAATCGAAGTTCCCGACTGAGAATATTCTACTTTTGAGGGTACATTTAAACTAATTAAATACTATAATTTCGTGTCAACTTTTGCACTTAATCCCTAAATCAACCTTGCAGTTATAACTTTTTGGTGTAACCGTTGGATCTTTTAATTTTAATTTCATTTTGTTTTAAGCTATGTTGCTAGAGATTATGAGAAGATATTTGAAAGTGTTTACGAAAGTGAATGCTTGATAAAAATATTTAGCTGCAAACGTTATTGATAAAGTGCTGAATTTGAGCTGCCAGAATATATTACTTTTGAGACAATTAAATAAATTTTATAGATTGTATTGCAATAGATAGATGAACAATTTTTTTATAATGGTTGAACCACACTAATTATTGCATTAGTACAAAAATGAACACTGTAAATAATGTTTTTAAAATAAAAAAGATGTTTTATACGGATACCGCAACCCAATATGGATGACTACCCGTTAAAGGCAATATTTAAGTTCCTAGCCGTTGTGTTACTAATAGCTTGATTAAAATTTCTTATATAATACCAGTCCATACTAGTTAACCTTTATGCCTATGTTGTGTTCGTTTAATACGCTTCTGATATTATCTCGCTTCATTGACGGTGGTTTATAAAAAGAACAGTTTTAGTCTGGCGATATTTGAAACGTATCAGTTATCTGCATACCTCAAATAGCTGTCTGATCTTGCTTCTAGCCGCTGTCAAACTGTAGTTATTGTCCCTCTTGCTTATAGTCATTAAGGAACTGAAGTTACTTAGTTATTACAGACTTGAAGATAACTGATGGTATTCAGCTGCATAAGCTTTAAACGTAAATAGTATTCATGCTTGCTCTTGTAACACTATACAATAATATTACTTGGATGGATCTGCTTCCTATCATAAGCTTTCATTGAAAAAATACGCTATTGCCTATTCAGTTTTCTACTTGTTCTACTAGCGTCTTTTAAAACCGCTTCATTATGTATTTAGCAAGTCAGGTCTATAATACCAGTCTTGATTTTTGTTCTCGCATGCTGTTGTTTTATAATCTGCTGTTTTGAGCTTATGTTTTTCTGAGACACGCTAATTTCCGGATGGAAGAAGACGTTATTTCTCACGTTATAGAACTTTATACGAATTTTACCTCGACTCTGTAAATAAGTTATCGCTAATTTATTTTATAAACTTAATTTTCATTAAGTAATGTAGAAGTAATTTCAAATTCAAATTAGAATGTAAAAGTTTAATTATACTGGGTAAACTGTACTTGGTTTCACTCGATCATAAAAAGACTTACTTTTATTAAGTTTGACGGAATTATTTGTTTTATGTTTGGGCCTACATGAGTGTGAGCATTTGAAAGAGTTATCAACATCCGGAAATTTAGGCAAACATAAAAATTCGAACACAATACACTTTCTGGACGCATTACAAAGTTCGCTATCATAGATTTCATCGCACCTGAACCACGTCAAATAATGAATCTCTTAAATTAAGTCTAAGTTAGATCTCAGCCTAAGAGCGAATTACAACCCTAAAGAACAAAATGAAATGTAATATGAAAGCCATGAATAGATTTCAAAGCAACGGAACTTATGAGCATGCATGTAGCTCAAGCACGGGAGAAATAGAAAATCGATAGTCGTAAAAGCACCAATTATGATATGCATCTAGTACAAAAACTCGTAGGGTTGATAAAAGAAACAATTAATATTACTCTCACACAATAAAAAATATTCTGTAATATTTTGAAATTTACAAACACAATCAAGTAATTTAATGAGTGTACTAACAAAAATAGAATCAGACAACATATTCAACTCAATAAAACCACTGAATAGTAAAATATAGTTAGGAAGTTTGGCATTTAAGATGAAAATCAGTTAATGTGTGTTAGATACAAAAATACAGTCTGAGCGGCTTAATAGAAGCATTTTGGGAATGCGAAAGTTGGATCTAGGAAAGAAGGAAAATACAGACGTTATAACAACTGATGATTGCTCAGTCGGTATGTTAAGGGTGTTTTTGCACTGGGCCTGAATATGATTACTCACAAGTGACCTTCGCATTATAACTTTTATTCGGACAAATTTAAAAAAGCAAATATCTTTATTACAAACTGAAATGCAAAGATTATCGTTGCAATAGATTCTTTTCCTGATTTTAAATTAATCAAAATCAAAGTGCATCAGAACCCGACCGATTATGTACTTTGTTTTTAACTAAGGCGATGCGCTGTGGTCCAGACACATTATTGCTAACTGTTAAGCATACACCAGCATTAGCATAAGGGCGCAGCGTTACAACATTTAGTGTTTGCAAGGCTAGCAAATTCACAATTTAAATATCAAGATTTTGCGTTCAAAGTTTTATTTTGTGTTGTTTTGCATGAATTTTGAGATCTACTTAAACTATTCTTCGAAACACATAAATGAGTTATTCATAGAATATGTGGATTTTGTCAGTAGTACGTATGCATGAGATTTTTAGTTTTGAAGTCAATATGTTTTGGTGTTATATTCTATGATTTTTGTGATCTTTGCTATTAAACTAAATATTTGCTGTAAGACGATTATACTGTTGCAGAAAAAATTATGTATTATTTTTATTTACTTGTAATTTTTTATATAAATAGCCTATTTTTTATTGCTAAGTGATATGGATATAGATGTATTTATAATTTTCACCTGAAAGAAGTTATTAATTTGATTATGCTAATTCCCAGTTGATTATTTATTTCGATAGTAAGGAGTAATAATATCAAACTTAAATACACTACTCTATTTGCATATACTGTTATTAACACAGTCGTCGTTTATAAAGTGGGGAACATAAAGGTCTTTGTTAGTATACATAAATATTGCTTTTTATATTATGCACGTTATTCTACACGGTGTGACAATTTCTTTCAAGAACTTTGATCTTCAGATCTTTGTTGTAATCGTCAGTGTCAAGTTTTGAAGAAATATTCGAATTTAATTTGAAAGCTAAATGTGAAAGCAACTACGAAAGAGGTACCCAAAGTACTGTCCAAAATTTAGTATTGAATAGTTTGCAAATACTTTGGAATACTACATCGTACTAGAATCTTACTGTACTACGTCTTTGTTTCGTATCTTAATTTTAATGGATTAAGTCTCGAAAATACTTACTCAAAAATTACCAAGGATCAATAATTAGGATCAACGAAAAACAGGATGACTTTTATCAGCCTGATTGTATTAAGCATATCGTATATATTTAATCTAATCACTGACGGAAATTAGAGTAAATCCACCATTGGTATCTCTTAGATACTAACTGAAATATTTTTGGACATTTTTGATTACGGCTAATATTACACGTCTGCAGCGATGACTTACAGGAAAAGCGAATTTAATAATTATTATTCCGCAAAATGATTATATCTAGAATAAACAACGATTGGTGTCTAAAATGAAGTCCGTTGGGCAGCGAGCAAGGGTTAAACCATCCTAGTTCCCCTTATACTTGTAATTTACTAACCCATGTCCCGAAATTAGTCACAATAAATTAATGGGTTAAAACTTCAAGTATGTAGAAGTAATATCATACTGTATTAATAATTGTTATTTCTATCACCCTCTTATAGTTGTAAAATATTTCTAGTTTTAAGTTATTAATAAAGGTATAGTGCATACTTTATGCCAACTATCTATTAAAATATAGCCTGGTCTAAAGTAATTGCAACATTCGAGCAGAAACTAACGTTTCAGGGAGTATTTTTGTAACTGCCGTGGAAGACGGAATGTACGTGTGGATCCACTAGAGTGTAGTGACTAATTTGCAACAATTAGTTACCGCTCTAATGGGGTCTGATTGTGAACATGTTTTTCCGTTCATCACCGATAAAATAGATATTTTATTCGACGCGCTCGTTTTTAGTCTCACATTTTTGCAGTTCATCGTACTGAAAAAATTTTCCCGCTGCGATTTGGTTCTATATGTAGCTTATTGAAGCAAGCACCGGTATTTTGACGCTTCAATGAAAAAGGTAGCCTACATGATCAAATTCAGATTCCCATTGTGCCAACTTCTGAAACAATAATCGTTAAAACAGTTTACCATTAGAACATATTGTTTTTTTATTTCACAATTTGAGAATTAAACAATGCCGGACAGTATTATTTTATTGTATAAATGCTAAATTTAACAATGTAAATATAACAAAATATAAGTAATAAATCTAGGAGGTACCTTCAGATGCGCATTAAGCAATTAATCTGAAACCAAATAATCTTCATAAGAATAAATTTCGCTGAGTCAATAAAAATAATAATTAACGTCCAAAATCATCTTATGTAGTAAGAGCTTTAGATGTTTGTTTTAAAACATTGTGACTAACTAAAAAGCAAAAAGTCGATATTGAGTAGGCAGTGAGTATAATAAGATGGCAATTTATCTCTTATTAAGTATAGTCAATCCTTTTGAATTTGAAAAACTTGTCTATATGCAGAACGAAATAAATGGAAAATTGTGCATACAATAAAAAAAACAAAACGCATTTGAAATCTAAATGTTGTGGTTGTCACAAAATTGTTAGTTGCGTAAACATTAGATCAACCGCGTGTGAAGCTAGCTGTATTTTATATTCAGCAGGCATATTTTATTTCTATTCGTATTGGTGTAAGACAGTAGATTTGCACACATAGACAAACATAAAAAAATATCTCAAAGATTGATTGTAATGTATTGCGGTAACGTGCGCGAGCTTAACTTTCCTCCATTATACCTTTTCTTAGTCATGAAGCAATAGCCCATGTAGGGAAGAAAAGTTCTAGCTTTAGACATTCATTTTTTTACAATTCTTGTTTAAAAACCTTTTCAAAAAGCTTCAACCTAATATTTTCGGACAATACAAATTTGCATCAAAAGCAATTACATCAATAATGTGGAATCTAGCTTTAATGACTGATGCCTGTTTGTAGCAAATTATAATACTCTAGTTAGGAACTGCTGTCCAGTACCATTAGCTGGAACCGAAAAATTGAGATTTGTTTATAGCAATAGTGGTGGATAGAAGTAACTATGTTTAACGTTAATCTGATATACTATAATAAGGAAACATTTTTGTGAGAACCTGCATTTATATTACGGCCGTTAGAAGCATTAAGTTTTAAATTTGGAATTGCCAAAAAGTAGCGAGAATCCCGTAACAATTTTGCTTAGGTGCGATTTTGAGCAATGTTATTGCAAGTACTTACTCCGTTCGTTTTTCAATCCATCAAGTTTAAAGGGCGCCAACTATATCTAGTTCTAATAGGATTTCCTCTGAACAACGTGTAACCCAGGGGATTTTTAAGTAAGGGGTATTCTTTTGGTGAAATAGATTTCCTTACAAAACGTTACCTGTCCGTTTGAACAAATAAAACCACTGTTAACTCAGCTAGCTTAAATTTACTTTAAAATAACATTATTTGAGTATTTCTGTAAACAAATAGGCATATAACAATTTTTATCTGAAAGTCGCCTTATATTCCAATGGTTGCAAGAGATATCATTCACCCTTCGATTCATTGAATTCCAAACTAATCTTTTGGGAAACAAGCCTCCCCAATTCCCTTGCGTGTGTAGATTATGTGCAAAATCCGTAATCAATCACCTGGACCCTCGTTTATTATTCCATAAGCAGCAAGGTATTTACATCAACCCAAATCTGTATTTTTCTGTTTAACATGATATTTGTTTGTGTTGATAACTTCTAAGGAATTCAATTCCTTTGTACAGGTGGCTGTCTAGCAATGTCGTTTGTCCTGCTCCTTGTTGCACCTATCTGTAAGGGAGTAGAATTATACCAATTACCTCGGGACTGATGCACTGGCTGCAAACTCCGTCTCCTCAAGTATGGCAGAATCTAAACAAAACACTAAATTTTGCTTACCACAAACACATAGCCTAAGCTATAATCATTTAAGAGCATGAAACATCTAATAACTTCCTCAGGGGTGGGCTGACCGGTATAGCTTAACACAGTAGTGTACCATTTAATGCACTAAGTCACAACACACCATTTCAATAAATAAAACAATTGTAAAGCAAAGTAGTTCTAATGTTTCTTTTAGGTAATATAGGTACAAAAAAATATGTACCATGAAAAAAAATGATTTGACTTAGTTCCTTAATAAAACAATTCAAGTAACAAAACTATATACAAGGCAACTTAAACTTTCATAAGTCCAAATTTATATCAATTAATAAAACAATTCAATTAACAAAATTATTTACAAGGCGACTTAAACTTTCATAAGTCCCAACTTTTATATCAATTAATAAAGAATTAAATTACGTTAAATCTGTTACAAATAAATCAAATGCGCCGATAAGTGTTTGAGCTCATAACCTTATCAGTGTTACACTGTTTTATTAATACACCAAATGTGTACTAAGCACATTCTGCAAAGGTGCTATATTATACAAGTGAAATTAGATTGAGGTAAAGGTCAAGTATAGATCAAATTTTAATATCGAGTGACTGCGGACTTCGCAGGCATCAATTGACTTTCTAACAATTTAAAAAATTAACTTTAAAACGTCCAGGAATGTTTTACAAATAAAATTTATAGTATTTACTCTTTGTTTAAACTAAAAGTTTTGTTCCAAACCCGATCCGATAAGAAAGATATAATTACCCAGTTACAACTTGTAGGAAAACAATGTCATCTGACTGCCAACAGCCAACCTAACCGACAGCTGCGTCCTTGACTCGATTTGACCCTTGCTATGAACAATGAAAGTGTAGCATCAACCCTTGCTCTCCATCTTGCACTTGTAATTTCGTCACGCGTGTTAAATTAAATTCGAATATTCATTCTTCATAATAGATTCCATTACTCAAGTCCAATTTGTTGCATCAGTCTTTAATTATATTTATTTCGATCGTACTTAACAGCTAAAATTTGTAATACCTCATTAGCCAAATTTTATTTAAAAGAAAGCTCTCTTACCACTAGCCTGCTGTAAGTTTCTTAAATAAACATTTTCAGACGAACTCGCTTCTTCGCCAGAATTATCATTATCAAAACGATTTTTCGACACATCATCTTGCTTGCGAGTTCAACTCAACAAGAACCAGAAAAACCACGATGGCCTCGAGTATCGCCGTCGGACCTCGAACCCCTACTCCGTTCTATCTGGTTTTATTTGCAATAGAAATTTATACTACCATAGATGTATACGCACGTAATTAGGGTTGCCTACCTATAGTGATACTAGCATGATTTTATACTGCTACACTACCCCCTACCCACATGAGAAACTCTCACCATGAAGAAAACAAACTTTTCTGAAGAAAATCAGCCTCCCTTTGAAAAACATGGGGTCCCACCAGGCTAACCGGACAGCAAGGTGCAAACCCACCCCTTTAAAAAGAAGCAACTCCCGCAGAAACGTCTCCCTTAGGTGTAGCTTTAGATCTTGCACATGCCAGATTCCAATATTCTTTCCGTTGCAATCCCGCAATCTGTAAGTGACTGTACTTGTTTGTTCAATGATTTTGCAGCGTACATATTTCGGTGCTAATTTCTGTGAAAATGCATCTGATGCTTTGGACTGAACCATATTTCTTTTCCACACATAGTCTCCTTCTTGTACGTGACTGCTCTTCGTCGCAGATCATATGTTTTTATTGCGCTGATACGCCCTGTGGAGTCTTTCTTTCACTTCTTTAAATAAACTTGATAAATTATTTATATCTTGAACCAACTGTTCCCTGGAATGAACATTTAGTTCTTGATCGGTAAACTCGGAGAGTTTTCCATAATACTCCCCCGTTATTGGTATGGATCTCCCAAAATTTAAAAAGGCTGGTGTGTGGTTAGTAACTTCACTAACTGCATTGCGTATAGCGTGTCCTACTTTAAATAAGTGTTCGTCCCATTTCTTGTGGTTGTCTGTGACATATGACCTTAAGGCTGTAACTATTACTCGGTTAGTTCTTTCCACCGGGTTCACCTGCGGGTGGTAGTTTGCGTTGTACCATATTTTTGGATTTTATATTCTTCCGTGAATTTTTTGAATCTATTACTTACGAACTGTGACCCATTATCGACGACTATTATTTGCGGCACTCCATAAATTAGAAATACTTGGTTTTCTAAGAATGTAGTTATACTGGAAGTAGTTGCTTGTTTGAGCGGTTGGACTAGTATATATTTCGTGAACCAGTCATGCACTGATAAGATGTACTGATACCCTTTGCTCGATCTTGGTAATGGTCCGATAATATCAACGGAGATCATTTGGAATGGGTATTTCACGTCCCTTTCCTTTCCCATTAATCCTGATTGAGTAAAGGTGGCAGCTTTTGCTCCTAAGCAGATTTGACACTTTCTGACATATCTACTTATCTCTATCTTCATCTTAGGCCAGTAATACATTTCTGCTATTTTTGCCTGTGTTTTGTATGTACCAAGATGTGCAGAGGTTGATATATCGTGACATTGCCGTATTATGTCCTCTCGATTTGCACGTGGAAGGACTTGTTTCCATTGTATCAGGTTTGATTTTATCCTATGTTTAGCTTTTATGTACTTAAACAGCAAACCGTTTTCTACTTTCCAAGTTGGAAAGTTGTCTGGGTATCCTTTCACTTGTTGAAGCATTTTGTTGTACCATGGGTCGTTTTGGCTATTGTTCACCTGTATCATACTTATGCTTATGGGTGCTCTTGACAGTGCGCCTGGGACGACATTATGTTTACCCTTACGGTGTACTACTTTGTAAGTGAATTGTGATAATCTCAGGCTCCATCGTTGTAGTCTTCCAGATGGGTTTTTAAGCCTGTCTAACCAGAGTAATGAGTAATGGTCGGTGATTACTGTGAAGGTATCTCCTTCTATGTATGGCCGGTATTTTTCCACCCAAAATTACTGCCAATAATTCTTTTTCGGTTGCTCCATATGCTCGTTCTTGTTTCGACAAGGACCTGCTTGCATATGCTATAACCTTCTCTTGCTCCCCTTCACCTTGCAATAAAATTGCTCCCAGTCCAACATCAGATGCGTCTGTTTGTATTATAAATTTTTGGGAAAAATCCGGACTAGTTAAAATAGGTGCACTGATTAACAACTCCTTTAAGTGTTGAAAAGCACTTTCTGCCTCTTGATTCCATTTAATATTATTTTTTTTATTGAACGACCTTTAATGAGTTCTAGCATTGGATCAGCTAGTGTAGAAAAATTTTGGATAAACCTTCGATACCACCCCACCATTCCTAAAAATCTTTTTATTGAGCGTACCGTTGTGGGTGTTGGAAAGTTCGTTATAGCCTTTACTTTTTCCGGATCTGTACGTAATCCTTTCCTGTCGATTACATATCCTAGGTATCTTAGTGATGGTCTGCAAAATTCACATTTTTCTAAGTTTATAATCAGTCCGGCCTCCTTAATGGCCTTCTGTACTTCTTGTAGAGTTTTATATGCACTTCAAAAGTAGGCGATGCTATGATCACATCGTCGAGATAAACCCATACGTTATCAAAGCGTGGTCCTAAAATGCTATCCATGAGTCTTTGTAAAGTTTGAGGACTGTTGCACAGGCCAAACGGCAGTACGGTAAATTCATACAACCCTCTTCTTGGCACTGTAAACGCAGTTTTCTCACAAGACTCAGGCGTTAATCCTATCTGATAAAACGCTTTTTTTAGATCAATTGACGATAAGAATTTAGAATCCCTAAACTTGTCTAAGATGTCGTTTACAAATGGTAAACCGTAGGAATCTTTTTTTGTGACAGAGTTCAGTTTCCTTCCATCAAAACACACACGCATGTCCCCATTCTTCTTTTCACCAAAACTAAAGGCGAGTTCCATGGTGAGTTTGATGGTCTTATCACTCCTTGTTCTAACATCTTGTCGATTTCCTCGTTTAACTGCTTCAACATTGCTGGTGATATGGTGTGATATCGCTGCTTTATTGGTTGTGCATCTCCTGTATCAATGTGATGTATTGCTTTTGAGGTTCTTCCCAATCCAGGACCACTTATGGCTTTATACTGTTCTTTTATATACTCCAGTAGTTTTACTTGTTCTGGTGTGAGATCTTCTGTTGAACATATTGCCTGTTGCGTTAACATTGAGATTTTTACGTTGTCTTCTGTTATTTGAAATGTATTATCTGCGAAGTTAGTTTTTAATTTAAAAACCCTACATACATCTGAGCCAAGTATCAAACTTGCTTGTATTGCTGTCGAAACTGTAGCAATTATGTCTTGTTTCTTTTCGTTTATTTCGAGTGGTAAAACGACTTGTCCTATCGCCGGTTGCTTTTTCCGATCGGCTGTTTCTAATACCGTATTAGTACTTTTCTTTATAATTTTTAAACCTTGTTGTTCTAGAATTTGTAATCCCATATTACCTACTACTGTATGAGTTGCTCCTGTATCAAGCAGTGCTAGCAGCGGTTGATTTTTTATTCGCACATATATGAATGGTCGTGGATCTTGCTCTTTTGCATATAGCAGTGAATTAAGCTTCTTATTTTGTGGTCTCATGAAGTCCTCAACTTTCTTAAGCCATTGCTTCCACTCCATTTCGTCAGCCTTTATGCCTTCTTTTGCGTTTCGCCGGCCGCGGGTGAAACTGGCAGATATTCGTTTTTTCTCTTCGTTGAACATTTAGGACAATTTGTGTATGTAACTTCCTTAGTTCCACATATGTAGCAAAATAAAGTCCTATCTTCCGGGCATCGGTGATACGTGTGTCCATTTTTGTTGCAGTTATAGCAAGCTAAATCTAAACTTTTTGGCTTTGGCCTAGTTTTAATGTATTTGCTGGCATTGTTGAAAGCTTTTCTCGCGTGTCTTTCTTGGTTGCTATCGTATGTAACGTTTTCATGTATGTCGCTGCTGTGTATGCTAAATCTGGTTCTAAAAGCGATGTGATTTTTGTGTCATTATGTCGAAATCTATAATTTTGTTGTTTGGTTTCTTCTAATTGCAAACAAAGCTCAATTAATCTATCTAGTGATTCTGTATCTATCAAACTTAAATGGCTTGCATAATATGGTTGCAAATTCCTTCTGATGAAATATATTTGATCAGATGGCGAAGGTGTCTTGACTAATCTGTTAATTAGATTAACCATGGCGGCAATATAAATTATTGGCTTTTCGTCTTGACTTTGCTTTCTAGCTCGAATTTCTTCTAATAAAGCTTCATCATAATTCTTTGGTAGAAAATGCAGTTTTAATTTTTCTTCTAGTTCTGCCCAAGTTTTTATGTTCACTTTCATGGCTCTGTACCACATAAGAGCTGGTCCTTCAAAGAAGTCTGCCGCACCTCTTAGAAGTTGACTGTGAGTATAACCTCTAGCTGTACGCACTTCTTCAATTCGCTCCAAAAAAAAAAAAAAAAAGCTTTTACTCCTATGTGTTTGGTGTTACCATTAAAAGTGATGTTCCATTTCTTTAAAGATTTGTCCACATTTTGCCGAAAAGTGTGTTCCTCTGCTGTAGCTGGTTGCAGGCGGCTCCGTAGCGTAGTGGTATGTGTGTGACTACTACGCCCAAGGTCCCGGGTTCGAATCCCGACACGGTCCGCTTGAAAAATGTTAGGCGAGCATTTTTCACAAAAATACACCCTCGTTCGGATGAGAGGTAAATGGAGGTCCCGTGTGAGTGTTGTCACGCACGTTAAAGATCCCTACCTTGCTTGGAACAGCAAGGGTTCGGCAAAATTCCAAATTTTCCAGGTAAAAAAAAAACTCGCTTCCTGGCCAATGTAGTACCTTCGGGTGGAGCATTGGAAAATCACATGTAATGTAGCTGGTTGCTCATGCATTGACTGTGTATTCGTAGTCTCTAAAGTGGTTATACGAACAGGCTTTTCCGCTTGTACTAGTCGTGCTATTGTAGCTACGGGACTTGACTGCTCACATGCTTCTAGGTTAGCCATTTGATTAATGTCCGCTTCTACTTGTATGTGAGATTCCATACGAGAGTTAACAAATGCTTCCATGTCATTTTGGAACATTGTTTCAGCATCAATGCCCTCTAACAAGTCCAAGTATTCTAAACATTTACTGTTCAAAATATCCCATTGTTGTTGGTTATCTTTGGTTACTTCCATATATTCCAATCTACGGCCTATATGTAGTAATTTTGCCTTTAATTTTTTATGAACCAGCTTAGTAGGTTTGTCCACAAAATCTAATACTGGTTGTCGTATTGTTGCTATAGCAGTTTCACAAAATTGAATTTGCTCACTTAAATCAAACTTCATTTCCGGGTACTTTTCTACTCTCTTTGGATCTATTTTTTCTTTTGAAACAAACGTTCGCAATATTTTTCTTTTTTCCTCAGCTTTTAATTCGTCGCTGTCTTTTCCCCTAATTGCCAATTCCCACGATAACTCGTCTGTAGACAAACAATTTATCCATGCCATTACTAACAAACAATTCTTTCAAACTGTACTTACAAATGGACGCAATTTTATGCAACAAAAAAAATTTTATTTTTAAAAAAAAACCTCCAACACTAACAATCAATCAATAACTGTTATGTCTCTGCAGGAATATTCCACGTACCAGATTGTTTATAATTAATTTACAAGACTCGCTTGTTCATATAATTATATTCGTATATTTTGAAAAAAATTCACAACAAAACAGGGTAGGTTGAAGATCAAGGGGTTCTAGCCTTTTGAAATGGTTATTTCTGATGATCCCTACTTTTACACGAGGACAATCTTCAGCTTCTATTGGTTTATGTTAGCGCTCCCAGATCTCTATTTCTAGGGATCAGAGGTTCTACCACAAAACGCCAATAGTCACCACGCCACCTACGCGACCTGTAGTTCGGAAAAAATTTTTTAATGTAATATTAATATATCACAAGCAATAGTTATAAAATACATGTATCAAAATAATTTCTAAAATGTTTGTCTTATTTAATGAACTCGGTGTCAGTGCATAATTCTTCGTTTAGTACTTAATATTCAATTTTGAAATTTAAAATTCAACTGATCACTACTGTATTAGCATGCGTTAATGTCATTGCTATCTAAAAAATTATAAATTTTAAAAAAAATTTTTTTTTAGACCAAATAAAATTACTATCAACTTCGTTGGTGTCACTTGTTAACGTTGGTTGCTATAAATATCTTTTTGTTGGGCGGCTCGTGTCCTACATAGCTCCACCCTGTTGGTTTTCTTTTTAGTTGGGCGCCACGTGTCCTGCTCCTTGTTGCACCTATCTGTAAGGGAGTAGAATTATACCAATTACCTCGGGACTGATGCACTGGCTGCAAACTCCGTCTCCTCAAGTATGGCAGAATCTAAACAAAACACTAAATTTTGCTTACCACTAACACATAGCCTAAGCTATAATCATTTAAGAGCATGAAACATCTAATAACTTCCTCAGGGGTGGGCTGACCGGTATAGCTTAACACAGTAGTGTACCATTTAATGCACTAAGTCACAACACACCATTTCAATAAATAAAACAATTGTAAAGCAAAGTAGTTCTGATGTTTCTTTTAGGTAATATAGGTACAAAAAAAAAATATGTACCATGAAAAAAATGATTCGACTTAGTTCCTTAATAAAACCATTCAAGTAACAAAACTATATACAAGGCAACTTAAACTTTCATAAGTCCAAATTTATATCAATTAATAAAACAATTCAATTAACAAAATTATTTACAAGGCGACTTAAACTTTCATAAGTCCCAACTTTTATATCAATTAATAAAGAATTAAATTACGTTAAATCTGTTACAAATAAATCAAATGCGCCGATAAGTGTTTGAGCTCATAACCTTATCAGTGTTACACTGTTTTATTAATACACCAAATGTGTACTAAGCACATTCTGCAAAGGTGCTATATTATACAAGTGAAATTAGATTGAGGTAAAGGTCAAGTATAGATCAAATTTTAATATCGAGTGACTGCGGACTTCGCAGGCATCAATTGACTTTCTAACAATTTAAAAAAATTAACTTTAAAACGTCCAGGAATGTTTTACAAATAAAATTTATAGTATTTACTCTTTGTTTAAACTAAAAGTTTTGTTCCAAACCCGATCCGATAAGAAAGATATAATTACCCAGTTACAACTTGTAGGTAAACAATGTCATCTGACTGCCAACAGCCAACCTAACCGACAGCTGCGTCCTTGACTCGATTTGACCCTTGCTATGAACAATGAAAGTGTAGCATCAACCCTTGCTCTCCATCTTGCACTTGTAATTTCGTCACGCGTGTTAAATTAAATTCGAATATTCATTCTTCATAATAGATTCCATTACTCAAGTCCAATTTGTTGCATCAGTCTTTAATTATATTTATTTCGATCGTACTTAACAGCTAAAATTTGTAATACCTCATTAGCCAAATTTTATTTAAAAGAAAGCTCTCTTACCACTAGCCTGCTGTAAGTTTCTTAAATAAACATTTTCAGACGAACTCGCTTCTTCGCCAGAATTATCATTATCAAAACGATTTTTCGACACATCATCTTGCTTGCGAGTTCAACTCAACAAGAACCAGAAAAACCACGATGGCCTCGAGTATCGCCGTCGGACCTCGAACCCCTACTCCGTTCTATCTGGTTTTATTTGAAATAGAAATTTATACTACCATAGATGTATACGCACGTAATTAGGGTTGCCTACCTATAGTGATACTAGCATGATTTTATACTGCTACACGTTATCCCCACCAATCTGTTCCAGAGGGGTGTGCTATTAATATATACCTAACATGTGTAAGATGCTTAAGTGTTCTGGATTCTTTTTATTAAGCTCAAGTAACTATGATATAAATGAATACATTATCCTATATAATGATGTGTGGTTAGTAATTTAATCTCTGTATGTTTTATTAACTCATGTTTTTTTTTCTTTATATTTGACCACACTGTGAAACTAAGTTTTTATTACGTCTTGTATACATTGTAACTAATATCTATAATTATGCTGATGTATTATTTAAAGTAATATTTTTAATGTACAGTATACAAAAGGTTCCTTTATATTTATGAGAAATGTATTGGAATCTGTTTTCGTTTTTGGTGGCTATTAAATTATTTAATGAATAGCTAATGAATTGGAATTTTATTTCAAATATATTGTACAAAAATAGAATGCTGCTTTTGTGATTTCTAAATTTATGATTTTTTATAAAACTAACTATTCATTATTAAACACTATTATTCTGAAACCAAAATTATCCAGGGGGCTTCAGTAGTAAGTTATTTGTTTTAAACTACTTTTCTACGTTTCTCATCTAATTTTTATTTCTCGTTACGCTCAAACGTTACAATTACTTTTAATTATAGGAAAGAAACTAAAAAGGAGATCATTAAACTGTGAAACCTTTAGTTTGCATTTTATCCTTAGATATAGGAAGCAAGCAATCAAACCAATTTTTAACGCACTCTCATAAACGCGAATTATCGTTTTTCTGATGCCAGTTCAAACAATTATTCTTAGACATAATATTGGTTGTTCAATTGATTGCTTCTTTTAATCCATACCTAACCTTAAAATATCTATAAAAACTGACTTTTCTAAGATACGCGGGTTTTATAAAATTAAAAACTCGTATTAATTAAGACTTACATTATAGACTTGGTTGAATTACAGGCAATATGTTTAATATATTCTGTCATCTTTAGAGAACTACTAAACTCTTCCTGTTCAGAGCATTTTCAGTTATTTTCGGATTTTTGGTTGATTGATCTTTAAGGCCCCCCAAGCCAGTTAACAGACCAAATAAAATGTTTTGCTATGATAGACCGACGACGGTTCATGCAACAGGTTTTGCATCGACTTAATTGGTCAACCAAAGTTGGGTAAAATTGTAATCTAAGAAACGAACTCTATATTTGAGGGCATTCATTTCAGAAAAGAGATTTAGAGAACGAACAATCAGATAACGGTATGCAATTTTTCATAAAATGATCGTATGATAATATATCCGCTCAAAAGGGCATTAACATTTTAATTCGAGTTTTGAACTATTTATAGATATTTAGAAGCTATTTTTGTGGATTATTTTAAAATCAATTGAAGGCCTCCGTTTTCTTTCATAATTTCCAACAAATAAAAAAAATTTTTTTTTTCACAAACGATTGAGAATCAAGTTAGGGAGAATGCAGGGAAAAGGCTTATTGGCGATCTTAAAATTGAAAGCTTTTTGGGTACAACATATCCATATATTTGAATGTTTTAGGGACTTTCATCTTACAGATGGATGCTAATAATAGATTAAAAATATTTATCTGTAAACTTGCGGTTAGCAAATATTTATATTTGGCAAAATTTCTTTAAAATAGCACATTGGGTAAAAAAGGATTGCTACTATTTTTTCACGTAACGATGTCACCTTTGTTGATGAATATGACTTTGAAAATAAATTATATAAACATACTTTGTATATAAATCCATTTTAAGTAAGCAATTTTTAAAGATGTGTTTTTCTATATTAATAAAGTGAATCTGTTCTCCACATACAAAAATTTTCATTTAAATTTAATAAATATTGCATTTAATCAAGATATGTTGCTTTCCTTTCAAGCGTGTATGTATAAACAAAATGCGGATAGTAACTTAGAAAGTTCTTATAAGCCTACAAAACGCTATTAAGATTGCGGATACAAGTTTTTTAAACAGACACAATATCGTTCTTTAAACATTTGCTCCTAATTTTATTGTTCCTATTAAGTGGCATTTCTAATTTGGTTGCAAATCGTAGGTAGAGCCAATGATGTAAATGCCTGTTTCCTAGAAAGGCATTAATTAACTGAGAAAGGGGTCCTTACAACATACCGAAATAACTGCTTGATTTGAAAAGGGATGTAGTTAGCACTAGTGAAATATTTATTTATTAAAAATTACATTTTAACCGTTTATGAGAGGAACATCTGTAAATGAAATGGGGGGTTTAGTAAAGAATTTTTCCCTAACACGAGAGGAGTCATGTGGGTGTTCTACAGAACTGTATTTGCATTACGTCTTACTTTCGACTATAACTATTGATTCTTTAGTAAGTTATATAAGGTTGTAAAAAATCCGAAAGCGGATCAATGCAGATTTAATATAGTATTTGTTGTTTAATCCAAAAGCCTTTAAAAAAGAAGCGTGAATTAGTGAAATTTCTTGTACAGAAGATTAGACAAAAGAAATTTGTTAACAAAGCACCGAGTTGATTTCGAAACAACAGACACAAAATAACGTTGCTACAGGCAAATTCACGTCTGAATTATTTAGACACTTTTCTTTAGTCAATTGCCAGAAAGAGGATATATAGGCTATACTAAAATAACATCCACAATGTAGGTGCTTTACCAATAGTTACAAAAAATATTAAATCAGAATGTTGCAGTTATTAAGAATATGCAGTTAATATGGATACCCCAATAAAAAGGACACCTTGAAGATGCAGGTGTAAGATTCGAACAATAATGATATATCAAGTAAAAAGATGTACGTTAATGTGTTGCTGGCATAAACATCCTCTAACAACAGTATATATATATATATATATATATATATATATATATATATATATAGCAGCTGTGTTATCGGACGTTATAACTAATAATAATATAAAATGTTTAAGGTGTTAGAATCTTCTTTGGGAATATGTTCGTCCACTCATTAATAAAACGCTAATTTATAAATTTGTCGACGTTTCGGATAATTTATTTCCTTAGTCATGACCAATAAGTGATAGGCTGTAATACAAATATACAAAATAGATGTTACTTACAATCTATGTGAGCTCTGAGTAATTCGAAAAACCATCAATAGAATAAAAGCAGTTACTTTTAAAACATGAAACAAATTTTAAAAAATAACAGTCATAAAAATAAAATTAGTTTAAAACTTAGAAACTATAACATATAAGAACGGTCACTAATTCAAACAAGATTCTCACAATATAGTGTTGTTGGTTTGCATGTTAATACTGATTAGTTATCGCAATTGGGAATTGATATTTTATATGAATTACATTTTAACGATATACATGGTGAGTGTGAATTATGGCTTTGCTGTCTTTATGCGCCTACTTAATTTATATAGTGAATAAACTGTATTTAAATTATCAATATCGGATTTGAAATTTATTGCAGAATTGTTGTTTTTAATATGAAAAGATTCCAAAATAATCGTTTTTGTAATTGTTTTCTATTTCTAAAATTGTATATCGTCAAAATTAGCGTTATGTGTTTCTTTATTTAGATGTATTGCAAGAGCACAAGATTTTTTATTTATTTTATTATCGCTTTTATGCTGGCTTATACGATTGCGTAACCATTGTTTAGTTTCCCCGATATAGCATTTATTGCATTCACAAGTAATTTTATACACTACATTACTTAATAATTTTTTGTTTGTAGGATCTTTTAGCGGAGTGAAGAGGTTTCTTAGGGTTCTGTTATAATTTACCGCAATCTTCATATCCGGTGTATTTAATAGTTTTATTAAGCTCGGAGTTAAGTTTCTTATATAGGGGAGGCTTTTATGCAAGGTTGTGGTAGCTCTCTTATCAATTTTACTTCCGGTAGCGGTATTAAATATTATTTTTTGTAGTAGGGTTCTAGGATAACCGTTATTTATTAATGTGTTTTTTAAGTTTGTTAGATTTTGTTTAAGAAATTGTGGGTGACATATTTTAATAATTCTATTTTTTAGAGTTAGAACGGTGTTAAGTTTATGTTTAATTGTGTGGTCCGAGTAAAAATTAACATACCTTCCGGAGTCAGTGGGTTTATATATATATATATATATATATATATATATATATATATATATATCTAGCATTAGTTGGTTATTATTGTCTCTTGTTATTTTTATATCAAGAAAAGGAATACTATTGTTATTTTCAACTTCGATTGTGAATTTTAGATTAGGATTAAAATTATTGAATGCGTTTAACGTTTCCGTTACAGAGTTACTTGGTATCGAGCAAAGAATGTCATCCACGAATTTAAGTATGAAGGGCATTTGAAATAAAAGTAACGGAAGGGTTGTTTCTATTAAGTGATCGAGTATAATCTGGGCGATAATCGGTGATAAAGGTGAACCCATTGGAGTTCCAGATGTTTGTAAGTAAAATTGATTTTGAAACGAGAAATAGGTGTTATTGAAAATTAAATTTATTGTAGCGATGAACAGTTGACAAGAAAAATTGCAGTGAGGTTGAATTTCGTCCCACTTTTCTTCTAGTAGTTTTATAACTAGTGGTAATGGGATGTTTGTGAATAGTGATTCGGCATCCAGCGAGACCAAGATAAAATCCTTGGGAAAATTACCTGGGATTTTGTCTTGGTCGCTGATCAATCATCCTCCATTACCGCTATACTCTGGAAAAGTGGGACATCACTCACTTCTTCATCGCTATCAATAACTCGTTCAAATCCCAATGCTGGAACTCAAGTTCATGCTCGATTATCCCACTCGATCCAAAACACCTTCCGTCACTTTACGATGCGCTTCATGAATGTGGATGACTCGTGTGAACGTTGATCAGATCTGATCTGAATCGTTGACTAAGTGTGATTAAACAATAATAGACGATGCTGATATATAACACTGACTCCGGATTTGTTCTCGGATCCTAAAAGTAACGCCTTCTAACTATAATAATTCTATATGATGGTCTTTCAGACAACTCAAAAGCTCACGAATAGATTGTCTAGTAACATTATTTGATAGTTTGTATTACAGCCTGATGACATTAGGGTCGATGCTAACGATTCGGAAATGGTGACGGTAATAAACTCTTCGCGTGTTGTGGGTGAAACTTGTCGACTAAATGTTATAAATCGCATACGTGCGTTATAAATCGTCATATAATGACGTGAGTACGATATATATTTCATATAAAATGAAATTTAAATACACTAAAATCATTAGAATTTCATAAAACTACATTATAAATATCAAATCATTTATATATATATTATAAATACATATATTTTATATATAATAGTGAGAAGATGGTGTTTGTAAGATCACACTCAAATCAAAGAAGTTAAAAGAAGGCGTGTTTTGCAAACAAAAACTTACATAAAATAACTCCAAATCATTTATCATAGCTTTTGGAAGTTATAGGAAACCAAGATTCTTTAGCGAAATTGCGTGGCAGTGGTATTTCTCAAATTGTAAATGAGCGTATTTCAAGTGTAGGCTAATATTGCCATCGAAGTAAAATTGACATTTCATGTGTTGTAAATCTTTAACACCGTGAAGGCGTATCCTTTAATAAAAATGTATTGCACTTTTCAACTTCCAACTGAAGAAAAATAAGCAACGTGTAGTTACTTAGGGTCCGTAGAAGGTTAACTATGTTTGCAACTACAGTAAAATGCGAACAAAATTTCATCCATTACGAAGTAAATCTTTCTCAAAATATGTTCTAAAAAATTTTGAGAACGTTTTTTAGCAAAAAACCCGTCAAATGAAAGGACGTTTATTACTAGCCTCAAACGCATTACGAAAGCAGGTTAAAGCGCATTAAACATTTTTCCATATTTTGTAGATTGAAAATTTGTAAGGCATCGATCTACCCGAACACTTCACCGTTTTTATAAAAGAATTTTACCTGTTTGATAGTGACGGTATCATAATTTGCTCTTGACACGGCACGCAATTATAACGTTTATCGTCCTTAATGAGATGTTGTACAAGAGGGGTTCTTTCACCAAATTATTACATTCGACTCACTTGTAACTGAAATATATTCTCATACTTATAAAGCAGCACCCTTTGCGATTAATGCAAATTAATTTTTTCTACATGGAAATAGCTCGCATTTCGAATTGTTGTATTCCATAGGTGTGATTCCGTTTAATTCAAAATTCCAAATATATTTTTACTTCAGATTTATAACACCAACTGCGAAACTAAAAAATAAAACTTTCACCAATTTTAGTGTAAAATCCGAAATAATGTTGCTACAATATTGTCTTACCTACTATTCAATATTATCTGTGAATCACTATCGCCGCCTTCTTATCGATTACAGTTGAAGTAAGATTAAAACACGATATAAAAGTCAGTCTTTATAGAGGCAAGGTACACAAGCTCTAATATAATCATTCAGTTTGGTTTATGAACTCTGTTTTAAACAGAAGTAATTCAATAGTATAAAATGTTTTCAAGCAGAGTACTGCTAGTAGTTGCACTGTCAACTTGTGCAATTGTTTATGCGGAAAATGATGTTAAGTTTGTTGGCACAAAGGATGTTCCATTGTTCAAACTTATAGGAAAGGTAAGATAATTAGTATTAGAAAAATGTCATTAACAAACCCTGTAGAATACGTATACATGTCGGCGGAATATATTTAGAATAATTTTCTATGTGAGTAGTATTAGCAATATTACGAATAAAAACTTTTTACATTCACCGCACACATGCGTTCGACAAACGTTACTATTGCTAGGTAGCTTCTTAGAATAGGTAAGTTTAGCTAGTAGTTTTTCTAAATCAAATTCAATTTCCTTAAGAACAATCTTTAAAAATTTCTATGTGAGTAGTATTAGCAATATTACGAATAAAAACTTTTTACATTCACCGCACACATGCGTTCGACAAACGTTACTATTGCTAGGTAGCTTCTTAGAATAGGTAAGTTTAGCTAGTAGTTTTTCTAAATCAAATTCAATTTCCTTAAGAACAATCTTTAAAAATTTATACGGTACTACAATCGGTGATTAAGTAATGCAATGCATATATATATATATATATATATATATATATATATATATATATATATATATATATATAAATATATATATATATATATATATATATATATATATATATATATATATATATATATATATATATATATATGTATATATAAGTTAGGTGGATTTCGACTATAAAGATTAATATTGTAAAGTAAATATCGGGTAGTAGTTAAATTGGACAATTAGTAAACTCTTTTGATAGATTCAAGTTTTCGAAAAATTTATTTTCTTCATCAGAAAAACTATAGTAAGAGGATTACAAAATTGCTTGATATATAAGTTGCTTACTTGCGATTATACTGTCTATTTAATAAATAAGTGGAACATAACAGATATTAGAATATGCAGCCGAAATTGTTGAAGACATTCTGAACACAATAACTAGCTTATATAATAACTAAATTCAGTGAATGACTAAATATTAGTAACAAAATATAAAAGTTAATAATTTAAGATTAATTTAGAAAATGTCAAGATCTAGAATACTTTCGACATATGAATTATGTCACAAGTAAACGTAGATAAAAATAATAATTAAATATAACAAGTCAAACTTGAAGTCCAAAGAATTTATAAGAGCAAAAGGAATAAGGCAAATAACTAGTTACTAAGATATACGATCCTTGTTATTTTTAATAACAGAAATAAGATGCGAGTATACTATTAAGATTTTGGGTGTAAGTTTTTTGTTGAGAGTGTGATCTTGCAGCGCTACCGCTACCATTTCTAGGAAAATGCGTTTCCTGTAATGGTTTTCCTTGAGCATGATTTTAGCGTTCTAATAACTGATTGCGTGTCCAAACTCAATAGCATGTGATACCAATACGCAGGTTTTTGTATTTCTGTTAAAGTCACTTTTGTGGTAAGTGGTTCTGGATGAAAGCCACCTAGAAGTGTGACCTACATATTGGCCTTGACAATTCTTACACGGTAGCGCTCGCTTTGTTTCCGTAACTAATTTTACTGAGGCTGAAGTATTGATAGCTGTAAAATAGTTAAAAACAAAAACACTGCTGGCGTTGACGCTATCTCGTTCTTTTCTCTTAAAGACTGTGCACATGTATTGGCGGGACCGTTATGCTATCTCTTTAATCTCTCTCTCTCTCGTAAACAGTGTATATTTCCAAATGTCTGGAAGAAACCGACGATTATTCTAGTACATAAAAAAGGTCTCATCCTTAAAATTATATACTATCGTTTTATTTCTATCATATCGAATATTACAAAAGTTTTCGAGTCGTTGCTTTGCAAACATATATATGCTCAAATTAAGTCATATATTACGCCCGCTTAACGTGGCTTCATGAAAAGGAAATCTACAATTACCAATTTAGTTACATTTAGCCAATTTGTTTGTGATTCACTCGAGGACAACAAACATGTTGATGTCATATACACCGACTTCCAGAAAGTATTTGACCAAATCGATCACTATATCCTGCTAGACAAAATTAATGCCATTGGGTGTTCACAAGCTCTTCTGGAACTTACTGAGTCTTACCGCTTTAACAGACATGTGTACGTGACGTACGGAAACTTCCATTCAGAAACATTTACTTCATCATCGGGTGTCCCCTGTCCCACAAGGTTCTAGTCTTTGGCCGCTTTTTTTCCTGATTTTCATCAATGATATTGCAGGTTCCATAATAGCCAAAAAGCTGCTGTTCGCAGATAACTTGAAAATATATACAACCGTAACCTCTGTTGCCGATTGTACGCTTTTGCAAAAAAAACATTCTAAACCTAGGTACTTGGTGTATTAATAATCGATTAAATTTAAATATACAAAAATGCTGCGTTGTATCGTATGAACGTAAACATAACAGGGTTCAATATCCATACATAATAGGAACAACCCCTGTTTGAAGACTCTCGTACATCGAAGATTAAGGGGTCCTCTTCTAGAAATAATTCTGCTTCATTGAACAAATGAATACATTCATATCACGAGCATATAAAATCTACGGACTAATACACAGAAACCGTAGCAACTTCTCTAGTCAAACACTACTACTACAATTTAACACACCACGAAGGTCTAAACTTGGGTATGGGACCTTTATATGGAAACCTATTTACAAAGTTTATACTGACAATATTGAGGCAGTACAAAGAAAGTTTTCATGTATGTCGCGTATAACTGTGATGGACACCATGCACCTATGGATCTGACCACGAAGCTTAGTTCCAAAGATTTAAGTGTAGGTCACTCCAACACAGACGAAGAATAATAAACCTTAAATTCTCATACAAATTAGTGAACAATAAAATCAATTACCCCTACGTACTTGAACCAACACCGTTAACTGTGTCACGCTGGAACGCGCGTTTTAGCAATACATTTTATCTAAAGTTAGAAGAACAAATTTATTATGACACTCTCTCGCTACTGGTGTATGTTTAACTTTTAATTTATTTAGCAATGATTCAGCACTACGACACCAAGGGACGGATCGGAACCCGTAAGCGACCTAGCTCTAGCCGGTGAGAGGTAGGTCAGACAAAAGTCGTAGCTTGGGATTGCTAAATGCCCTAAGATGACAATTATAATGAGATGTGAATTCGGTAAAACGTCAAAAACCGGGTGGGCACCACCAGTAATGTCACAATGCTCGATGACAAAAGGAGAATCTCGTCACTGGTTGGTAGACTCCTTGCAGCTCAATATTTAACATAAAACCATCAGAAAATCTCGCAGAGTAGGGAGGTTGAATTCACCCTACTAACATAAACTCGTTACTAAAATAATGCACGTAGACAACTTTACTTAATTCTATTAACAAATTCCAACGGCTGAAATAAATACATGGTTAGTTACATAAACAAATATGGCACATACATATATGAACAAGTAAATGTAAACATTATGTAAACATTACCACAAGTAATATTGTCGATAAAGTAACTGGCATACAATTATTATTACTATAAGGTGTACTGGCCAGTAAAGCAATGTGTAATAAAATTAAGGTGGAGTTGAGTGCACAGGACACCCCCACTTGCTCTACTTACACAGTAACTAATAAAATATTTAAAACGTAATGCGTAGGACGCCGTGTGCATGCAACTCTACGCTACTAACTTAACGGCAACAATAACTTTCAATTCAAAATGTAAATTGTGATCTTAATTCAGCAAATATGTAATCATAATAATTTTGAATAAATGGAAGTATCAGTACAACTGTCTTAAATATTACGTTAATTGGGAATAGTATGGTTTAACTATTTATACTAGTTAAATGTGTTTGTTGTTCACGGCAACGGTAAAGTATCGATAAAGCGCACACACTTTAGGACTCGGTGATAAGGGATTAACACAACTTCATGTAAGGGTTGTGCTTAGTTTAATTACACAAACATTCAATTATAATCGACGTATTTGGGGCTGCACTGTAAAATCTACGAATACAGTCGCTTACCTTGTAAGGTGGATTGTACCAGTCAACACTGTGAGAGTGTCGAGTTCTCTACTTTCAAACACGTGACAATTAATCTATTACTTGATCCCCAACAACTGGGTTATATTACGGGCCTACCGCAACCGTAACGAGATTTCCATTCATCCTTCATACAGTAACTCCCAAATTCATTGGCATTAATTAATACTTCTAAAACGTAAACAACAAAAGAGGATGCCTCAACCTACAACAGAATGATTAACCACGTGCAGCACGTGACGCTATTAGCGAAGATCAACAATCAAAACTCGGCACTTGTATTATAACTTCCCCTGAACCACCAAAATAAACGATCGATTAACTATGATATTGTAACTACATATTTCATGTAAAAATTGAATAAATTCGCTCTAAGCGATTTGTTTTCTATCACAAAACTCAACTTTGCAAACTTCACTTTATAAACGTCACAGACATCGGCCCTCTTGATTACCTCCCAAAAAAACTGTTGAAATTATGCAGGGATGTGCGGGTAATGCGCTCTTTGTTATATTTTAAACTGATGAATTATTTACACAAACTAAGGGACTTTATATACATATATCTCTAATATAAAGTAACAAAATAAACGGAACGTTACAAGACAAACCAAACATCGATCAATTAGTCAAGCAACATTTTCCTATACAAAGTGATAAAAAACTGGAGAATCAATTTGCGGAAATATTCTTTCAGAACGTCTGCTCACTAAAACATAAATGCCACGTGCAGTTATTCAAAAATTTAATAAAAAACATTAATGAAGTTAGTACCTTTTACCTACACAAAGTAGCATTGGAATTTGTTATTACGCAAGTTCAAAAATTGAACCCTAAAAAGTCACCCGGAGCGGATAGCATAAGAGCAAAGGACATACAGTTTTTAACAAATAATAATATAAACCTCATAACTATGAATTTAATAAATATAATTTTTAAAACAAGGAAAGTACCGGACAAAATGAAAACGTCCATTGTAAGACCTATACATAAAAACGGCAGCTACACAAATTTACCAAATTATAGACCTATCTCCATACTATCAGTAATGGAAAAAATCTTTGAAAAACATGTTTCGGAAAAACTGTACAACTTTATTCAAGAAAATAGTATAATAAATAATGTGCAATATGGATTAATAAAGGGGCCGGGGCATAAATAACATGCTGACAAAGATTTCGAACATAGTACACCAATATTTTGCACTCAACATTCACGTAATATGATTGTTTGTTGAATTTACCAAAGCTTTTGAAACAATTAATCATGAAAATCTAAGAGCCAAAATGAATGATTTAGAGTTTCGTGGACTACTAACGGAACTATTCAAGAATTACCTCGAGAGACGAAAATTTGTGGTAATGATAAATAATACAGTAAGCCAAGCAAAAGCTTTAGATGTAGGCGTGCCACAAGGTTCAGTCTTTGAACCTTTATTATTTACATTACATATAAATGATTTACCTAATGTATTAAGAATTGCATTTATGTTTGAGGACGATATTCTCTTGATGTCGCATCATAAATCATTTACTATAGCGGAACAAATGTTACAAGCGGACACTAATCAACTTGCTAAATAGTCGCACGATAACTCACTAATTATAAATACCGATAAAACAGAAACACTATACACTTCAACCTCTTATAGAGATATAAAGAAAGGCCCGGTAATAAAAATACACTCCTGCAGACGCTTTCAAGCAAAAGGAAAGGGACTGGAAATACGTCAATCATCATGTAAGGTGGTGATGAACTGTACAGAATATAAGTATTTGGGTATTACCGTGGACAATTACTTTCGGTGGGATATTCACTTAAAAACGTATGCAATAGGCTATTGGCCATCTTGGTAAAGTTTTATTATCTATCTGACATGTTACCACCTCATATGAGAAAAATAATATACACGGCTTTAGCAGAATCTGTGATAAGATATGGATTGACAGCTTGGGAAAATGCAAATGACATTTACTTGAATAAAATCAAAATAATAAAAAAAATTCTTAAAGTTGGCGGATGAAGAAAACTGGAATTCTACTTTCCAAGAAAAACTAATCATTAACAATCTATTAACAGTAAAAGGAATATTCAAATATATATACTTTTACTTGTTTTGAAAGACTTGCATGCTTCCTAACATAATTAATTACCGAGTGTTTAATAAGCGACTTAATTAATTATGTCAAACCTGTAGACCCGCATTCTTCAGTGATATTCATTTAGATATTTTGAAAACACCTTAGTTAATAGCCCAGCTATTAATAGTCGAAGAATTATATGCCATCATGATCATACATGTGAGAGTTTTAGAGACTATTCTATTTCATTCCAACTACAATTTTTATAAATATCCGAATTGGCAATTACTTAAACCTGAATGTCTTTTGATAAAAACATTACCTTAAATTAACATATTTTGAACACTGATTATAAATGGTCCAGACAGGATGTGTATAATCTGTTTTGTGTTAATACTCAGGTATTCAGGCATGAAGTTGTGTAAATATACGCAGTTTGCCGATTGTGCTGTCGGCACAAGTACTACAAAATCTTACACTAATTCGGTAAACACCGATAGAAGTTTCCTGAACGATAAAGGTGACTCAAGTATTTGTCTAAATGCGGGTAAAAGTTTTTATTATTCATAAACAAGCTGCCCGTATTTACTATAAATTAGTGATTAGTATCCATTACATCAAGCTCGTCTGTGGTGAAGTGTAGTATACTTAAAAGTGAAAAAGGACATGAAATAGTTTTACGAGTGAATGCCTTTTCCTGTGTGTGCAAACGCGGGTTTAAATCAAACACCTAATGTATTGATGACGAATTTAAATTCTGAGATACTGTGATGGGTACGCACTTTGTGTGGCCTAGCCATCAAATTCAATAGATTTTTTTTTGTATCATTACTAAAAAATGTCCACTACAATGCATCTAAAATATTTTATATTTTCAGATTAAATCCAATCAAGCAACAATTATTGAGAGCGACCTGCCTAAAGAACAACAAACTCACATAGCAATCAAAGTCCAAGAAATCTTCGATTTATATGAAGACGATTGGACACGCTTTAACAAATTAACTGAACTCATGTATGGCCTTTTCCCTAACACGCAACCTCATATCCTAAAACAATACAAAGCAGTTGCTTACGAACCAGCATACTATATTAGATTAATTGTAAATGATGAATCATTAGCTCTGTATGGTACAAAATTCTGTTATTAACATTGTTTGCTTGTACATTTCGACAGATTAATAAATTAATAGCTGCACTTATTTCCATTATGATTTTCCAGTACTCCCTGGTATTGCAATAATCAACTACTTGTTTTTATATTCAAAATATGTGAATATCTTAGTTAACTATGGATGCAATATCAACAAGTTACAACAAAACACTTTTACATTAGTGGGTTTTTGAAAGCGATGTGAAATTTAAATAAGCAAAGAACAATGCGCATGACTGGTAAATTAAACACCTCAGGCTACATAGGCTGAGCAAAGTCCCCCCCCGCCACCTTTCTGTTGTCCAAAAATTGTTACTAGGTTATTTCAGTTTGCGTATTATTAATTTATTTTGGAGCGCTGCGAGAAAAAACACTGATTTCAATTTCTCTAGTTAAACTGGAATATTTTTTTTGTAATTGATGCTTCCCCGTTAACCTGTAAGTAATAAATTAGAAAATATGGTTACAGTTGCGGTAAACTAATTGTGGGCGGCTCCGTGGTGTAATCGTATGTGTGTGACTACTACGCCCAAGATCCCGAGTGCGAATCCCGACACGGTACGCTTGAAAAATGTTAGGCGAGCATTTTTCACAAAAATACACCCTCGTTCAGATGAGAGGTAAAATGGAGCTCCCGTGTGTGAGTGTTGTGACGCACGTTAAAGATTCCTCCCTTGCTTGGAACAGCAAGGGTTCGGCAAAAATTCAAAATTTTCCAGGCAAAAAACTCGCTTCCTGGCCAATGTAGTACCTTCGGGTGGAGCATTGAAAAATCACATATAAGGTAAACTAATTGTGGCGGCTCCTTGGCGTAGTTGGTATGTGTGTGACTGCTACGCCCAAGGTTTCGGGTTCGAATCCCGACACGGTCTGCTTGAAAAATTTTACTCAAAAATACAGCCTCGTTCGGATAAGAGGTAAAATGGAGGTCCCATGTGTGAGTGTTGTCACGCACGTTAAAGATCCCTACCTTGTTGGAACAGCAAGGGGTTCGGCAAAATTCCAAATTTTCCAGGTTAAAAAAAAACTCGCTTCCTGGCCAATGTAGTACTTTCGGGTGGAGCATGGGAAAAAAATCACATGTAAGGAAAATAATTGTTAAAAAATACCGAAGACATGTATAATCGACCGTGAACAAAGTTGGATAATCACCAAAGAAATTCTTAGAAAATTTAATTTTTATCGTTAAATGATTCTAAAATCATTCTGATGACTCTCTTTTACGTTTAAAGAGTCTCTGATACTATCCACAGAATTCTTCGAAGTCTTGACTTTGGGTATGAAGGCAATGACCATTTTTAGCTCTGAAAGATGATTTTTTAAGAGGTACCTTAAAAATTAAAAAAGACGAATTACCATTTTCAGTAAGTTTACAAAGACTATATACCAAATCTAATCTAACACTGTCTTAACTTTTTATTACCTCTAAACTACAAAGACGACGTTGAAATCTTGGTTTCCTCTGCAACAATTAGAAAAATGTCTACTAGCAGATTTCTTAGCGTGCGTTATAATATATTAGAACTAAATATCTAAATAAAAATATGCCTTGTGCCAGCATGCGGTTGCTATTCAAATAGCCGCAACTCTGAGTATTATATGGTGCTATACGAAACCAAACTCAAAATTGTTCAACCGGTTAATACATTTAAGTTGATGTAATCAATGAAGACACTAATACAAAATGAGTTTTTGCAAAGTTGCATCGACTTAAAACACGGGTTTATAATTTAGTAAATAGAAAAAATTATTAATTTTACACTATTTACAAATTTATAAAATGAAAAGCTAGAACACACTCAAGGAATCATAACAGTTGCGCCACCATTTAATATTGGGCTACATTTTCTTTATTAGCAATAACGGCTATAATGCTGGGAGTCATTGACTCTATGAGTTTTGAAAATTTCTCTGGGAACGCAAGTTAAGGTTCGGGCCTTGGGAGCTGCCTTTTTAAAAACCAGTTCTAAAACTTCTTAACAAATTTATTTATTAATACAGAATTTGCTTATGGAATTTTGACAAGTTGAATTAACATTATTCTAAATCTAAATTACACTAGTTAAATTGTACTATGATGTGTAGCCTAAGCAACTGCAATGTTAAAGCTGAATACTTTGACTGACTGCCGGGTCCTTGAGCTCCCGGGCTTTTCATAATGTTCCTACCTCTTCACATGGCTGTGGGAACTTGCAGATCTCATGTCTGCTTATTATTAATACTATTCATAATTACAATGTTGTAATCTTAATTTCTAAGTAATCACGGTACCTGATCGTTTGTGACCTGACATCTGCAGTGTCACTATCGTCTCGGATACAAAGTAGCGCATCCGTTCTCATGAACTGTTATTAAACTTTACAAATTGTTCTTATGTTACAATGTTGCAGTTTACTGGGCGTATTGTTAACACTTTCTAATAATTTCCTAATTATTCTATTTCTTTATACATATATCAATTGGGGGATACATAACTCGCATTAACCCATATTTTCTCTACAGTGACTTTTGATACGGATTTGGTACGAGCTTTTCAAGTTCTCTTTTCATATTAGGCCAAGTAGAATTAGTAAAAGACAAAGTTGTAGTGAAAGTGCCAATTTTAAAACTCTTATTTCACGCTCCTGGAACCATTTTTAAATATTTTTACCGAATGACAAAACGCACGTCCTGTTGAAACATCAAAACATCTTTGATCGTCTTACTTCTTCCAATTGAAGGTAATAAACTTCATTCAAAAATATATTTGTATCTCTGTGACGTGACAATGCCATTAAAAATGTAATTTACCCAAAACCTTTCCGGACGTACAACCCTACACTACAACAGATGCTAGAGACATTCTTTTTTTTAGAAAGCAGTCTCGGAAGGTCTACACAAAACCCTTTTTCGAGTGTGACCTACACAGACTTCAAATTTGAACTCATCACCCTACATTATACTGTACCACTGTTGCTGAGTCCATAGCTTTGGAGATCCTTAACACATTTTAGTTTATCTCTTTTATAACTTCGTCAACAGATATTTCTCTTTTTTTCTTCAAAAGTTAGTAATTCAGAAAAAGAGATTAATTTTACCTAATACAACTTGTGTCCTGTATATCAAATAGTTCTTTTTGTTCGGCCTATTAAAATTCTTTTGCCATAGTCCTCCCTCCACAGTACTATTATTTCCTGTATTAGACCGCCGATTTGTTTCTACAATTCTGTCGATGGTCGACCGGTTTTTATTCTTGGATCAATTCCACCGTTTTTTTAAATTAAATTAATGGTATGTTGCATTGAAGAACATGTAACTGAATGCGGAATAGATATTCGATGTGCGGAAATAAGCTTTTGATGGGCGTTAATGATTGAAATGGATAAATCTTTGCTTAAAGGTATACCGCGGGGTATTTTACTTGCATTCTTAAACGAGACTCATTTTGAAAGATATTTTGTTAACATTTAATGTCTATTGCTTTTCATGGCTATTGCAATAAGTGAAGTTACTTATTTCTTGATATTTAATATGTCTTTGAAAATTGGATATAGCTTGTAGTTGAGCTGTTATGATCTCTAACGCGTGTCTCATTTTTTTTCTATAATTTTACAATTACCGAACATTAAAATAAAATTTTAGATTTTGTATATTAATAACCTGTGATTGATTAGTGGGTAGTAGCAATTTAATAGAAATGTGTCTCAATTTGTGTATCGTATTAGGATATCCAGTTAATTCTATTCACGCCAAACTATTTTGAGCGTGTGTTCGTGTGTGTACTAACTTTCTCGTTCTATAATAGCTTTGGTTGTAGCGTACACAGCCCATAATTGAGAGGTATACACAGGCTTACTGCTTTTGAACTAAGCGTTTCGACTTGATATCCAATGCTCTATAAATAACGTTCTTAAGACTCTATTTGCCTAAATACTGCCCTGCCGTATAAATGTTGTGTATTTTCAGGTACCATAATTTACCGTTACGAAATGTATAACCTACCCTTTGGAATACATTTTCTACGTGGCATGCGTCTTGTTGACACGTTGTCACAGACCTCAACCATTTGTATTAATATTCATTAATTTAAGGCAATAGAAATATACAACAACAGTCCATTATGCTTTTATTATTATAAGTGTTATCATTGGTCCATTCGATACGATTGTTTATTCAGCAAATTATAAACGTATTGTAATAATGAAGTAGTGAACACCAGGGGGTCTATTCTCGAGTTCATGCGTTATTTTTCACTGGTAATAATTATCACCGAAAAATATCGCATGCGAAACTGTTGGAAGCAAAAGTGGTATTCTCGACGGAAAATGATATGACATTTTCAATATCGCGTGGTATGCGTTGTGTCGTAAATAGATTCGTACGTACATCCCAAAAACAACCAATATCCGGCCGATATAGCTATCACGTGACAGCATTGACAGTAGAATTAACACAATATACCCTAAGCCTAAATTATCAAAGCGTGCTTGTTTCGGTATTATTCATAGTTTTTAAATGTTAAAATAATAGGCCACAGTATAAAGAATTAGACCATAATGTTACGTGTTTGAAATGTCGGTCAAGCCAAACGTAAGAACGGGATATGTATTCAATGAACAAAAACAGAAACTTGCAGAATTATTGGTACTCAAATAAAATTTAAGATACGGAAAATTTAATTATAGTCTTACTAAAACGGTCAACAATCCAATCTCATCAACAGTTGCCATGTTTGACGACTACAAATACAGAGAAATTAACCCAATAACTTTTTTAGGTTAAGCTTTTATATTTACTGTACTTGACATTGACACTTGTTTCATGCGTTATAATTTTATCGGGTAATAAACACCGCACGTTGCATGCCATGCGATAAATTTCTCAGGCGGATTTTCAAGAATACACATTTGACGTTTTCATGCGAAAATCGTAAAATATCGCATGCGATAAATATCACATCTATTCGAGAATACACCCCAGGGGTTCAGTGATGAAAAGCTTTATAGAAAAGGACGAGATGGGGTCAACTTCCAAGACAAGTTGACATTAGATGATCGCGCATTCCTCAGTTGGTTCCTTTCAGTAAGTGATTTTTAATTTCATTATTCCTATTAAATATCCTACTGTGAGATTTGAATATTTTGGTTTGTGTCAAGAAAATTGGAGAGAATCTAAAAATAAAAAACGTGGCCAAATTAAAGGCACACTAACTACATTTCATTTTATTTTAGGGCGATAGATATTAATAATTTAAATGAATCTATTATTGCTGAATTAAATGCTCGAATTGAAAAGGTTGAAAGATGTTTAGATGATTTTAATGATATTCAATTGGAATTAGAATTATCGCGTTCTTCTAGCGATGACTCTACTGAGCGACTTCAACTTGAAAATTTATATCGTCCAGTCAACAGAATTTAAATTCATTTGCCGAGTCAGTTATAACCAATCATATTAACGTATCTAATGCAAATCATAGTTTAATTAAATTACCATCAATTTCCCTTCTAAGCTATGATGGCCAATACTTTGGGTGGTTGGATTTTGAAGCGGCGTTCAAGGCACTTGTGGATAGTAATCCGTTGCTAAATGATGTACAGCATTTTTACTATCTACAGCCTTGTTTATCAAAAAACCTAAGTGAAATAATTAAATCGTTTGAGGTCACAGCCTCAAATTATGTAGATGCAATGAAACTACTTGAAGAAAGGTTTGAAAACAAAAGCCTTATGGTTCATAATCATTTAAAGGCAATTTTTGAGCACCCGCCGCTCCAAAATTTGCGTAATTTGCTTGACTCATTTAGAAAATATCTGCGATCATTAAACTCTAGGGCTCTTGGGCGAGGCTTCTTATTTATATATTAACTAGTAAAGTTGATATTACTACGCGTCGCGGTTTTGAATCGTTCAAATATGAACAAGAATTGCCCACCATGAACAATATGAACAAATTTATAAAACAAAAATGTGAAGTACTGGTAAAAATTGAAATAACTAAAATGCACAAAGTTCATGAAAATCGGGATAATAAATTATCTCAGCAACAAAATAAAAAAATTTTAGTCATAGTTTTGTCACAAATAATACAAGTAACAGGTATTGTTATTTTTGTAACCAAGAACATGTAATTTATAATTGTAAAACATTCTTGGCGTTACCGACTGCCAACCGCTTTCGTCCTGGAGATGTACGGGAAAAAGGTGTTTTAAATGTAATAAATTACATAATTCGTTACTGCATATCGACAATGCGAAATCAGTAAATTTAAACGACAATCTCAAAATGGTCTATAAAATGAATTCTGAAAAGGAAGAAGTTGCTGTAAATCGACCAAGTTATTCGAACAGTGCACTAACATTAGTTATTACTTCTAAGAATTCAACCCTGTTGTGCTTTAGGATGGATAATAAAAATCTAGGAAATCTTTACTCCCTGTTGGGCAACCCACTGCGGGTCCAGCGGGAGGACAAGTATTGGTGTCCACTGCTTTGGTAAACATTATGGTAGAAAACAAATTATTTACTCTTAGACAGCGGATCCCAAAGTAATTTTATTACTGAAGACTTTTGTAAAAGGTTAACCCTTAAAATAATTCCTGTTAAACATATAGTCAACGGAGTAGGTCATAGCATTTTAAAATTGGATAGTCAAGTTAATATTTCTATTGAATCGTGCAATACGTGTTATGTAGGAAATATAAACTGTTTAGTAATTTCAAAGATTGCTGGGAAATTACCTGGAACATCGTACTATAAAAAGCTAATTAATATTCCCGAAGACGTAGCTTTAGCAGGTCTCCTATTTAACGTCTCTAATAATATAGATATATTGCTTGGATCACACACGTTCTGGTCAATTATTACATCAGGTCAATTAAAATTAGACTAAAACATGCCTATATTACAAAATACTATCCTGAGGTAGGTTATGGCAGGTAATCTGTTGTTCAATAAGGGTGACAAATTTTCAAGCCACTTTATAATAAATCTGAGTAATGAAACAACTGATAATGAAATTTCTAAATTTTGGACGATTGAAGAGGAGTAGTGTATTTATGGCGTAATCACCGCCTCATTTGCTCCAGAATCCCTCATTTGCTCCCTCATCTGGACCAAATTTACATGTAAATTCGCACTATAAAGTCTTATTTTTAAGAATCTCCACCTGCTCTCTCCTGTGGAGATGAATCTCCTCCTTGTGGAATTTTTACCCAACCATTTTAATTACATCACACCGCATTCTTTCCACCCGCGAGATAAATCTTTCTCACATTTCCACCCACGAGATAAACCTATCTTGTTTGGTATCAATTAATATTAGAATTTTCTCAGCTACCTGAATCTCTAGGAATTTTTCAGATTGCATCATCCCCAGGGCTACCCTCATTTAAGATTTCTTACCTGTAGCGACTTTTGAGCGTTCTTATAAATTTTTTATACATGCGATACATCTTATTAGTCTAAAATTTTACACAGAATTCAAATCTGTAAACAGATTTGAAATCGGACCATGCCCTGCAAAGTTATACCCTTTAAAGTCCTGATCTTCTAAATTTTGCTCTTTGCTTTATAAGCAAACCTAACAAATAGTTTTCTTCGTCTATCCATTGCATCTTTCGAGATAAACCTATCTTGTTTGGTATTAATCAATATTAGAATTTTCTCAGCTACCCAAATCTCTAGGAATTTTCAGATTGCACCATCCCCAAGGAGCTACCTAATTTTAAGATTTCTTACCTGTAGCGACTTTTGAGCGTTCTTATAATTTTTTAGTCATGCGATACATCTTGTTAGTCTAAAATTTTACGCAGAATCTTGAATCTGCAAACAGATTTGAAATCGGACCACGACCTGCAAAGTTACACATATACCCTCTGCGAGATAAATCTTTCTCCACATTTCCACCCACGAGATAAACCTACCTTGTTTGGTATCAATCAATATTAGAATTTTCTAAGCTACCCAAATCTCTTTAAATTTTCACATAGCACCATCCCCAAGAGCTACCCCATTTTAAGATTTCTACCGAGCGACTTTGAGCTCTTAATTTTTCAGAGCCACGTGCAGAATTTACACTCGATCAATGTTTAAATACACCTTCCATTTACACACCCTTAATTAAATTTGCGGCTCACAAGAAACAAACATCTTAAACACAAACAAAATACAGTTAATTGTAACCACATTCTTATATTACAAATTTTAACCAACCTTCTTTCTTATTAATTTTCAATGACACCTTTAAGAAACGCCCGCAGTTCAATCCCTTTGTCTTGGTTTCTTAGACCTGTCTATTTTCCGACAGAGACTAACACATTTTGTAAGTTCACATGACCCCCATTTATAACGGTAGATTAATAACTTTTACCTAGGATTCTTTCATTTAACATTCCTTTGCTTAAAGAACCCACTTCGTCGACACTGGCGTTCTTTATGCGATAGCTAGCCATACAGTTGTTAAACGCAGTGCTAACCATTTCTACACCATCGTCGCTAGTAGCGGTAACTGATGCATTTTATGTCTGTTGCTCCTTAAATGTGCGGCATACGTAGTTTTTCCATTTCGAAATCGCATACTTTACACATAATTCGTGGTTGTTTCGTACAAGACCCTTTAACAGCTGGCGGAGCTGAACGTTTACGGCTTAATGACATGCCGTGCTGTTTTCCTTGTGTCGCTGTAAGTTGCCCATTCTCGTAAAGCGAAATCGCAAGTCCCACAGTTTAAGTACTTTGCTGCAGACGGATGTATAAGCAACCGGACGATGTTGCACCACACATTTGTTCTGGATGCCGTTTAGAGCATCCCTTCTGGTAAGAGACGTGACACGGCTCGCATTTAAAAACGTTTGCAGGTACCATTTTAGTACAAAACAAAATCCGCACTATAAGACTTGACTTGTAAGCGAACTAACTTATAACTAAAGAGTTTACTCTCGCGCACCTGCTTTATGTACCCTACAGAATGCAAACCGAAGGTTTCGAAGACACCGAACGAAGTTGAGGATTCAGCGGGGAACTAAATGAGGTCATAATCCTTGCTGCTCGTCCAATACATTTAGCGCCAATGCATGCACCTGGGTCGCATCGTCGATGGTGCGAATGCCGTTAGTAGAAACATCGGAAACGTCTTCCATGTTATACGGATCGCGTGCATATTAAAATCCAAAAGGGTGATAGACACGCACACAAATTGTGTGCAAGTCGTGCTATAGAAGATGCAGTGCTACTATAACCAAAAAAACACTTTAAACCATTACTAAGAAAATACCAACTTGTTGTCTACAGGATACTTACTAATAAACAATTTAATTTTAAATAACCACGTCAAAGGAAATGGGGCGAATATTTTCAAATGAACCCAGCAAAGTATATGAGCAGTATTTTAACCATTAATTTCCTTTTCGACCAGGTTAATTATGATTAAAATTTAATTTGTCAGTTCGATTTCAAACTAACATATTTTTCCAATGCGCGATTACACATACCCCTTGCCCGTCCATTCAATTCAGAAAAGTCACCTCCCTTTAGGACCGAGCGCACCATTTTAATTTTATAGCCATCGCGATTTTCGTCTGAAAAAGCCTTACACACTTTCGAACGGTACCGCAGAATGATTTCAGAACCTGTACCGTTTCCAAAAGAAATTAGATGCTCATGTTGTCAACTTCCAACCCCGAAAAGGTGAAAAACTCGTCAATAACCACTAACAAACTTCACCCGCCCTGCTGATAATTTCAAACACAAACGCAATGGGCCAAATTTTAAACCTCCGAGGATCTTTAAGTCGTGATCAATTACACATCCGAGCTACGCGTAAACTAACATATTTTGCAGCAACTGTATAATACATAACCCCTTCTCTGCGCTACTGCTATTCTTGTAGTTGCTTGAAAAAGTCAGTCGCCCTTTTTTTAGGGGGGTCGCAAAGCACCATTCCATACTTTCTTTATAAGTGTAGCACATCGCGCACTTTTTTTGATAATTAAATTTTTGTTTATGTAGGCCTTTACACTTTCGCTTATTTAAACATCTAATACGATTGATTAACCACTTTCGCTTATTCTAACAGGAACCACCATACATCCCACCGCACCGTTCTTTTTGAATCCAACGATCCTATGGGCTTCCACGCACTAACACCTGACGTATCTTTCCTACTATTTGTTAAACAAAAACTACCGGTATCGCCATTGGGACAAGCAGAGTTTTGGGACGAGGTCCATATACATTAACCAGCAAGCATTTTTTTATCCACGAAAACTACATTTTTAAACCATAATTAATAACGCCATATTTAACATTTCACCATTACCCAATACTGGGCACGTCATGGAAACTTTAACATTGGAGAATTCTTTTCCCCGCACTGCTCTGTTCACCCCCCTTTTAAATATATGCTCGATGGGTAAGACCCCGGACAACAACCGGAGCCTTTAATCAACCGCCTTCTCGCTTACAGCAGTAGGACTTAACTTTACCAACAAATTTAAAACCCCCAAAACGCTTTAATTTCCTACAACTTTTGTTGACAAGGTTTATTGATTATTAACGGATCACTTTTAACACAATCATTTTGCAGGACACAATTAATTTTAGGGACTCCAAATCGAATGATTTTAAATAGGACCCCCATACAATATCTTTAGACCCAATTAATTTTTGCCACTTTATTTAACACCATTTTTAAAACTTTTCACCCAAGGTTAGCCGTCGCGCGGCGCTGACCCAACCTATTAAATTTCCTTTATCTAACCTAGGTCCACACTTGTTTTTAATGGAAAACTCATTAAATCAATTAGCGGAATGGGTTTAATGAGAAAACTCATTAAAAAGAATTAGGTCATATGGTCATACAATAGTTCAAATGTACAAATTAAACAATTGTGGTCATTGGTCATCTGGTCATGTGGTCATGTGGTCATGATGTCCTTGGTCATTGGTCATATGGCATGGGTCATGTGTATAGGTAATTTCACCTCTATGGAACTTTACCCTAATTAACATCCTACAATATCCGGATATATGTCGATGCGTCCCTGTCGGCTTAGGTTGATAACAACATATTCGACTATCTTCGGCAATATACGTCCTCACTCTGTAGAATACGTAAGAGAACAATTTTTTCGTATTCAATTTAGTATTCGATAGTAGCTAGAACGGTAAACATGAGCGTCTCCAAGGTGATTAACGTTTCAACTTGGGAATAAAGTGAAACCGACAAATGAGCGATTTGGATTATGGCTGTTGACAGAAAAAGTGCCAATAACTGGTAAAGATATTGGTAATATTTGTTATGTCGAAGGCGAGAAGATGCTGACTGGTGGACTACACACACCAATTACAGAACCATTTTGTGAAAATAATTGGTTAAAAATTTAGAACCTTTCTACTACGAACAAGCATCTGCAAACAAAAGGATTTATCCTAAAAAGAGAATTTTAGGAATGATTAACCTATCTCAAATTCGATAAACTAATTTTTTCTAGGCATGGTGTTAAAGCTAAGCTTCCGTTTCTGGAAAGCACTAACAAGATGGGCCAGAGAGTAAAATTATCGGAAAGAACCTCAAGCTTAATAAATTCCAAATCCTATATGTGCCCATGACAAAGTGGAACATGCACATTGGCACTTTAGCGACGTACCAACCTGCCAGCTCGCAAAAATTTCCATCTCTCTGGGTGCTAATCCAGTAACGTCACAGCCTTTTAAAAATGGAAAATGTTATATACTATTATAAAATGTTTATTCTTGACATTATAAGACGAAATTTAAAAATATGTTAATCAATATGTTGACATTAAAACTTAATTTTAATTTAAACATGTACACAGAAGACAATGCCATATTAAGTTTATTACAGATTTTAATTTTATAAATCCTGGTTGTTAATAAAAATTTAAATCGATAACCTAAGTCTTCTATCTACCTTTTCTAACCAATAGTTTAAGAATAAATTCGTCTAGGTTTTCGGAATTGTAAAAGTACCGAAGTTTGCCTCGATATGGAAAGTCTTTGATTCCGCCGACAATCGAACATTCCTTCGTGTAATTCTTAGCTTGTGAAACTTTTAATCGCAGCTTTTCAAATATCCTGCATACGTATCTTGGTAGCCTTGATCGGTTCTTCTTGTCCAATTGGAGAACTTATACACAGATAGCGTAGTTGCATGTCCACCATTTGGAATATATGGTTGTTATAGGTTGTAAGACCCTCGGTTATAAATGATCCGAAGGTTCTTTACTAGGCAAATATACAAAGTTTAGCGCAAACCTTTGGTAGTGTACGGCTTAAGATTACGAAACCCGCATTCCTTATTCTATAAATTATCTTGCCATTTTGATAAATACATTAGAATAACCTCTTTACACAAGTATACATTTAGTCCATCATATTTTAGCACGCCTACATAACTAAAGAGTTCTTTTTACTAACCACAAAAAATACAATTTGGAAATGGGATGTTATAAGTCAGTCCATCGGCACATAAAATAAGGTTGTAATGCGTAAATTTTGTTAATAAATCTTCCTTTTCTAACAAATCCTTTATTGATGCATGCTCGCAGTGTTTTATGTAGTCAATTTTCGCCTTTTTGCATCAATTTCCTCTAATTCAGTTGTCTTTCCTTCCACTTACAGCGTATGGCATATCATAATGGGGCAATTTCCTTTAGCGTAAACTGATAGGTTTACTACCAATATTTACGCGTTGTCGTACAACCTCTGGACGAATGTTAGGTATCTATCAATCCCAATTCCGAAATTACTATTTCTTTTGGAATTGTAGAATATGTGTTGCAGATTGTGTAAAATATGTACTACCTGCTTTAATGTAGCACTTGTGTAAGATTTTTATTTTATCTTGGCTATCTTCCTCTACTATCTCCAAATAATTTATAGGTAAATAGTTAAAACTAAAAGCCAGCACATACTTTATCAATTTTTCCCTTTCTTTTGGTTTTCGGACAACTTAATTTGCAAGCCCGTCAATTTCTTTGTATTACCATTCCCCAATACACGTACTGTAGCAGGTTATTATAGACTAAACAACAGCTATTTTGTAGCTTGTCCGATAACTTACTCCACATTTTGGCAAGTGGTACCGAGTACATTGGCGCCTTTAGGAAGTATAACACTATCTTCCAATAACGTTAAACAGTCTTTTAAGGGTTATACACCCGTTCCGCACTGACATAGCTTCCAATTGCACAGTTGTATATTGTCGCTTCCAATCGCGTAATACCATGTTCTTTGACCAAAGTAGACGCAAATGTTTCCCTTAAACGTACATCTGGACAACGTAAAAATCTAGTATATGATTGCCAAGTTGTTTATTAACACCAGGACTTGTTATCTGACACACAAATTTGTTGTATATCTTAATTCTTGCATTGGTTGTTAGCCATGTTAAACAATCAATCCCAGTTTATCGTTGTCAACTATAATATTACACTTTTCTTCGTATTCGCCCTTATAGCAAAAGTTATGCTTTGTAGTTAAATAATTACACATCTCCATCTTGCTAAATATCCCGCAAAATCTTGGGTTACATCCATGTCAAAAGATAGAAATAATCTTTTCGAGTTCGTCTAATATATCTGGTAGTTCCTCCAATAAAGTTTCCAACTTAACATCTGCTAGTTCCACTTTGTATGGAACACATATAGGATTTTGGAATTTTTATTAATGCATTCGAGGTCTTCTTTTCCGATAATTTCTTTTACTCTCTGGCCCATCTTGTTAGTGCTTTCCAGAAAACGGAAGCTTAGCTTTAACACCATGCCTAGCGAAACAAAGAAGGTTGAACTTTCTTCGTAGATAGCTGTTAAATGCAACTAAATTTCCATTTTAGGATAAACATCCTTTTATTTGCAGATGCTTGTTCAGTGTCAGAAAGGTCGCAAATTTTAACCAACATTATATTGTCACAAAATGGTTATGTAATTGGTGTGTGTAGTCCACCAGTCAGCATCTGTCGCCTTCGACATAACAAATTGCAAGATCTGTTTACCAGAGGATTGTTGCACATATTTTCTGTCAACAGCCATAATCCAAATCGGCTCATTTGTCGGTTTCACTTTATTGCCAGAAGTTGAGAAACGTTAATCACCTTGGACGCTCATGTTTACCGTTCTAGCTACTATCGAATACTAAATTGAATACGAAAAATTGTTCTCTTACGTATTCTACAGAGTGAAGGACGACTATATTGCCGAAGATAGTCGAATATGTTGTTATCCAACCTAAGCCGACAGGGATGCGCAACGACATATATCCGGATATATGTATGATTTAAGTTAGTTGAAATTGCCATTTATTATATCCTCTCCACATTCCAAATCCTCCGGCTTCTATCCGTATGACCACATGACCATATGACCACATGACCATATGACCACGACCAGATGACCACATTTCGAGATGCCATGACCATATGACCTAAAGGTTTTAATGGTTTTCTCATTAAAAACCCAGTAACACTAATTGCATTTAATGAGGTTTTCCATTAAAACAAGTGTGGACCTGGTTAATAAAGGAAATTTACAGGTTGGGTCGGCGCCGCGGCGCAATAACCTGTTGACCTGCTAAAAATTTCTAAAAGAACTCCCTGCTATAATAAATAATAACCTTGTCAAAAAGTTTAGAAATTAAGTATGTAATGGTGGTCATGTGTTATTTGTGTCGGTAGGTAATGTTTCCATGTGCTTTGGCGAGAAGATCGTTAAATTAAGTGTCTCGGATTGTGATACCGGGGTCTTACAACCTATACGAGCATACTTAAAGGTGGGCATCACTAGGACAGTGCGGGACGAATAGGATTCTTATAAATTAAGTTTCTGCGTAGCCAGTCTTGGGAGGTGAATGTTAAACCTATAAGGCGTTATGTAATTATGGTTGAAATGTGTTTGTGGACTACAATAAAAAGCTTGGTTGGTTATGGTTGAATGCGACGCTGACATCCAAACATCTGCCGTCCACGATGTTTATCTAAATGTTTTTTTTAACAAATATGGAAAACGTCAGGGTTTCGGAAGCCCTATGGACGTTGGATTCAAAAGAACGGTATCGGAGATGGATTTCCTTAAATAAAAATGGTTCGAATAATCGTATTAGATTAATGAAGCGAAGATGAACAGGTCGACGAAATCAAAAATTTTATTTCGAAAGGCAGCTACCTAAAGAAAGTGGAAGGTGCTTTTAGCGACCCTACCCGTAAAAGGGGACTACTTTTAAGAATATGCAAGAATAGCAGACGCGGAGGGTATGCATGTTCAAGTTGTGCAATATGTTAGTTTGCGTTGGATGGCTAAATCAACTTAAGATCCGGAGTTTAAAGATTGTCGGCCCTTCGTTTGAAAATGTTTGAATTCAGAGGAGCGGTCGAAGTTGGAGTTGCTGCAGTTTTTGTGGAACCTTTACTGGAATGGAACAGACATCGAGCTCAATTTATGTCGGACATCAGACTTACTGGTTTAGAAATCATTACGTGCGGTCGACCGACGAAAGTGTAAAAGCTACAGAAGCAGAAATTTAATGATAAAAAAGTGCGCGATGCTCAAACTGTTAAGTGTTGGAATGTTGAGGCAACAGTAAAAAGGAATGACTTGGTCTCAATTACAAGTGGTATGGCAAGGGCTGACTGATTCAAACAATGGTTTTGCTAAAATATGTTAGTTTACGAGAAGCTCGAACGTGCACAAATTAAATTTTAATCTATAATTAACCATGGTCGTAAAAATGTGAAATTAATGGTTAATTTTAATACTGCTAAGCATATACTTTCGCTCGGTGATTCATTTAGAAAATATTCAAGCCCACCATTTCCTAAAATATGACGTAGAAGTTATTTAAAATTAAATTGTTTATTAGTAAGTATCCTGTAGACAACAAGTTGGTATTTCCTTAGTAATGGTTTAAAGTGTTTTTGGTTATAGTAGCACTGCATCTTCTACAGCACGACTTGCACACAATTTGTGTGCGTGTGCTATCACCCTTTTGGATTTTTAATATGCACGCGATCCGTATAACATGGAAGACGTTTCCGATGTTTCTACTAACGGCATTCGCACCATCGACGATGCGAACCAGGTGCATGCATTGGCGCTAAATGTATTGGACGAGCAGCAAGGATTATGACGTCATTTAGTTCCCCGCTGAATCCTCAACTTCGTTCGGGTGTCTTCGGAAACCTTCGGTTTGCATTCTATAGGGTACATAAAGCAGGTGCGCAAGAGTAAACTCTTTAGTTATAAGTTAGTTCGCTTACAAGTCAAGTCTTATAGTGCGGATTTTGTTTTGTACCAAAATGGTACCTGCAAACGTTTTAAATGCGAGCCTGCACGTCTACTTTACCAGAAAATGCTCTCAAACGGCACCAGAACAAATGTTGTGGTGCAACATCGTCCAGGTTGCTTTATACATCCGTCTGCAGCAAAGTACTTAAACTGTGGGACTTGCGGTTTCGCTTTTACGAGAATGGGCAACTTACAGCGACACAAGGAAAACAGCACGGCATGTCATTAAGCCGTAAACGTTCAGCTCCGCCAGCTGTTAAAGGGTCTTGTACGAAACAACCACGAATTATGTGTAAAGTATGCGATTTCGAAATGGAAAACTACGTATGCCGCACATTTAAGGAGCAACAGACATAAAATGCATCAGTTACCGCTACTAGCGACGATGGTGTAGAAATGGTTAGCACTGCGTTTAACAACCGTATGGCTAGCTATCGCATAAAGAACGCCAGTGTCGACGATGGAGTGCCGAGTTTCTTTGGAAGCAGAAAGAGCGATTTATTCGATTAATAAATGAAAAAGAATACAACATACAGCAGTAAAAGTCTATTGCGAACTCTACGGCGTTTACATCAAAATGGGGAAAGAGGCTACCGATGTGAAATCCTTTAACACAAAAATGTGGTTATAACGTCTTCTAGTAATCTGGAAAATATGTACGAGGTCTTAAGCGAAACCATAAGAACAAAATCAGAGGAATTTGAAACATGGGTCCGGTTGGTCTTTGGAAAAGGTGCTCTATTTAGAAATAAATATTAATAAGTATAAGCCGATATGAGTCTAGGTTAAGAATAAAAATTGTAAATATGTATTTAGAAATGTGGTTTACAAATTTAAACTGTATTAGTAAAAATTGTTTGTAATAAAAAGTTTTAAGAATTGTTTTAGATTTTCTTTAGGTATGAGCCGCAGGAAATTTATAATTTAGAGGTGTGTGTAAAATGGTAAGGGTCGTTCGATTTTAAATCTATTTAGAGATTCGGATTGTGTATAAAATTCTAGACTAACAAGATGTGCTACATGTATAAAAATTTATGAGAACGCTCAAAAGTCGCTACAGGTAAGAAATCTTAAAATGGGGTAGCTCTCTGGGGATGGTGCTATGTGAAAAATTTAAAGAGATTTGGGTAGCTTAGAAAATTCTAATATTGATTGATACCAAACAAGGTAGGTTTATCTCGTGGGTGGAAATGTGGAGAAAGATTTATCTCGCAGAGGGTATATGTGTAACTTTGCAGGTCGTGGTCCGATTTCAAATCTGTTTGAGATTCAAATTCTGGTAAAATTTTAGACTAACAAGATGTATCGCATGACTAAAAAATTATAAGAACGCTCAAAAGTCGCTACAGGTAAGAAATCTTAAAATTAGGGTAGCTCCTTGGGGATGGTGCAATCTGAAAAATTCCTAGAGATTTGGGTAGCTGAGAAAATTTAATATTGATTAATACCAAACAAGATAGGTTTATCTCGGAAAGATGCAATGGATAGACGAAGGAAAACTATTTGTTAGGTTTGCTTATAAAGCAAAGACGCAAAATTTAGAAGATCAGTGACTTTAAAGGGTATAACTTTGCAGGAGACAATAGGTCCTGATTTGAAATCTGTTTACAGATTTGAATTCTGTGAAAATTTTAGACTAACAAAGATGTATCGCAATGTATAAAAAATTTATAAGAACGCTCAAAAGTCGCTACAGGTAAGAAATCTTAAAATGAGGGTAGCTCTTGGGGATGATGCAATCTGAAAAATTCCTAGATGATTACAGGTAGCTGAGAAAATTCTAATATTAATTGATACCAAGATCTAAGATAGGTTTATCTCGTGGGTGGAAATGTGGAGAAAGATTTATCTGCGGGTGGAAAGAATGCGGTGTGATGTAATTAACAATGGTTGGGGTAAGAAATTCCACAAGGAGGAGATTCATCTCCACAGGGAGAGAGCAGGTGGAGATTCTTAAAAAATAAGACTTTATAGTGCGAATTTACATGTAAATTTGGTCCAGATGAGGGAGCAAATGAGGGATTCTGGAGCAAATGAGGCGGTGATTACGCCATAAATACACTACTAAGAGGAATCAAATAAAAATAGGATAATGTCTGATGCCGAAAGCTTTTGTGAACAACATTTTGAAAAAACTACCAGGCGCGATCCCTCGGGGTAGATTTATCGTGAACATTCCATTTAATGAGTCTTTTAAGGATATAGGTGATACCCGTCGCATGCCATTAAAGAAGTTTTATTCAACTGAAAAGAAGCTAATGAATAACTCTAATTTACGTAATGAATATGTTAATTTTAAGAAATAGTGCAAAGTTTTAGAGCACACGTCCGCCATAGATGAACAAAATGAAATAGAAGGCAACAAAGAATATTCTTTACCACATCCGCGGTAATAAAATCTAGGAGTTTTACAACAAAATGTTGGGTAGTGTTTGATGGTTCCGCAAAGACAGATTCTGAATTATCCTTAAAACGACGCTCAATTTATCGGGCCTCCTTTACAAAATGAAATCTTCGCTATTCTATTGCGATTCCGGAAATTTAAATATGGCATTACTGTTGTACAGGCAAATTTTAGTAGATACATCCCAGAGAAATTACCAAAACATTCTTTTGGCGAACGGCCCGTAGTGAAATTTTAAGAACGCATCAATTAAATAGAGTAACATACGGCACTGCCTTTGCACCGCAGTCAAGTGTCTTATGCAATTAGCTAAGGAAAATTTTAAGGAATATCCTGCTGCCATTAAAGTTATAGAAACAAATTTTTATATTGATGATTTATTAACAGGGTCCGATTCAGTAATCGAATTAGTAACTTTACAGAAGGATATAAACAATATTTTACCAGCATCGGGTTTTGAATTAAGATAATGGTTATGTAATGAACCTAGCAATTTAAATAGCATGTCAGTCAATCCAGAAGTAGACGCTATCATAATAAATGTTGTGGATAATAACAATAAATTCTGGGTATTTATTTGAATCCAATTTATAACACTATTCAATATTCTATACGTCAATTTGATGACGAAATTTTGCATATTAACAAACGTGCTATTTTATCCATATTTTGCCAAATATTTGATCCTCTTGGATTAATAGGTCAGGCTATTGTTTTAGCAAAATTTATAATGCACGAATAATGGAAGAATAAACTATCTTGAAATGAAGACGTATCGTCTGATTTGTTAACAAATTGGTTAATTTTTCAAAATGAGTAAATTTATATAAATTATTTAAAAATTCCCCGGCATGCAGTTTTGTTAGACTATAATTGTTGAACTACATGGTTTCCAGACACCTCTAAAAAGGCGTATGGAGCGTGTCTATATATTAGATGTATAAATTCGCTGGGAACAATAACATCAAATTTATTATGCGCAAAATCTCGAATTGCACCCACAAAGCAAATGACGATTCCACGTCTAGAGCTATGTTGTTCTATTTTTATTAGCAAATTTAGCAAAACGGGCTCAAGATGCTCTAGAAATTAGTTTGAATGCCAAGTACTTTTGAACAGATTCCACCATTACATTGGCGTGGTTAAAAGGGGACATAACCCGATGGAATTTTTTTGTTGCTAATCGCGTTACTGAGATCAGTAACTTAACCAGTATTCAGGATTGGCATCGCGTAAAATCTGGGGAGAATCCTGCAAAAATTTTATCAGGCGGAATGACATCAAAATCATAGCGTGAGTCTGATTTGTGGTTTCAAGGCCCACCTTGGACACTTAAATAACTTAAAATAGAGTCTGAATGAAATTAGTACTGACTTTGAGGTACCAGAACAACGAGCCAACTTTACAATGTTGGTGACTGTCACTACGTTCAATGTTATTTTAGATCTAATTAACGATATTTCATCCTTTCCAAACTACAAAAAGTTGTCGCATATTAAGATTTATCAATAATTGTAGATTCAATAATAAGTTATCTGGTAATCATACTTCAACTGAACTGTACCATGCATTAATGCTGTTAGTAAAGGTTGTTCAAGTAGAGTGTTTTGAACACGATTATAATAATTTATTGCACAAAAAGAATACATTACTGCCACTTGAACCTTTCATGCATGAATCCGTGTTACGAGTAGGAGGTATGATTAAAAATTCCAAATCTGATTTTGACTATAAACATTAGATAATTTTACCAAAGAATCATAAATTAACTGAATTTACATTAAATGAGGAGTATCACAATCTTTTGCGCTGTGGGGTTCAAAGTCTGCTTTATTCGGCTAGATAACTATTCTGGCCACTTGCCGCAAAAAATGCGTCTAAAAATTATTAAAAATTGCATTATTTGTTTTAGAGTAAAACCTAAAAGTTTAAATTATTTAATGGGTGACTTGCCTTACCCTAGAGTTACAGAGTCTGTTTCCTTTATAAATGTTGGTATAGGCTATGGCGATCCATTTGTAATTAAAGATAGGAAAACTCGGGGTGCAAAAATATTAAAGGACTATATTTGTTTTTTTATTTATATGAGTACCCAGGCGGTTCACTTAGAACTGGTTAGGAAGTTATCTACAGTTGCCCTCCTTGCCACTTTACGCAGATTTATAAATCGTAGAAGTAAATTATCTAATGTAATCTCAGACAATGGAGGTAATAATGAAATAAAATAAATCTATGAATTTTTAAGTTCAAATTCAGAAATTTTATCAAATAAATTAGATGAAGATACTATAACGTGGCACTTTATTCCGACAAGCTCTCCTACTTTTGGAGGAATATGGGAAACGGGAATTAAAGGTACAAAATTTCATTTAAAGAAAGTAATCGAAAACAATTCACTAACTTATAAAGACTTTTCTCTTCTGTTGGTACAGGTTGAGGGTGTTCTTAACTATCATCCCTTGTGCCATATATTCAACGACCTGAACGATTTAATCGCGTTGACACTGGCGCATTTTTTAATTGGAAGACCGCTGACTGCACTTCCAGAAAAAAACATTCAGCATATATCACAAAATCGATTGCGGAAATTTCAACAATTGCAATTTATGTTACAATATTACTGGGTGCCGTTGGCACAAAGAATATTTAAATCAGTTGCAAGCATGTGTCAATTGACAGCAGAATTGGCAGGAATTTTTGAAAATTGGCATACTTGTTTTAATAAAGGACGATAGGCGAATTACTTCGTTACATCCGGATATTGTAAGTATTACCACAGTTGTAGATATCAAGGTCCAAGGAGGAATTTTTCGTCGGGCTAATACGAAAGTGTGAACATTACCAATTGATCGACATTATTAGTATTTTAGTTATTAATCATTGCTGACTAAGCAAATGTTAAACATCTAATTTTAGTTGTAGTAGTTGCAATATTTTCATATACCTTATAAATAAGCTAATTAGGAATAAATATGTATTACTTGTGATAAAGTTTATATAATTTTTTTCTTTGAACTACTTGAAATTAACGTGTAATTACATCGAGCAAAACGTCCTATTATGCAGACTTGCCACACATACGAGCGTCAACAGAACAGCTTGCGCACTTCAGGCTTTTTCAAAATGCCTCTCAACATTTCACGGCTACGTGCATGCATGCTAGAGGTAGCATTCCTTTATTCACAGTTTTTCCAGGAGTGGTCACAAAATATACCTTACGGAATAGAAGGAAATCATCCATTATCAAAATTATAACCTTAATACTGACTTGCCATCTATGAGACAAGACTGGTACTAACAAAAAGCGATTTCTTTAATTGTGCTGTTTGCACTACTAACGTGCCAATTTATATTTTGTTTAAAATCCAAAATTTGATTGAAAGTAATAAAACGAAATGTATGTAAAATACGTGTATTAAACAAATTGGAAATTTATAAATACAGTAATGTAAGACAGTTTATGAATAAAATATCAATACAATATAAAACTCATCTTATATGAAAATACAATTTGTATTTGATGTTAGTATTCTATGTACATAAAATTTTAAAAATTTGTGAGACAAATTTTTAATAATCTAAAATTAACTAAAAATAATGCATGAAGAAGATTCTAGCGTTCATTAATACAAATTTTTGCAATTGACATTGCAAAGTGTATTTTGTCTGGTTGTGTCAATTATTGAAGCAAATTTCACTTAGGATAGTATAAATACAATCAGTGCTTCTCATAAGCGAACCTAACTAAAAGGACTTCCCTAAATTAACATTAACAATAATGAATTAATAATCTACTTACCTTAAGTGTTAATTATTTAAATTGCTATTGAAAATTCAAGGTTCATCAACATCCGTAAATTAAATTTTGCGGTTATGTTATGTTTAATTATTGGTTCTGTAGCTTTCAATTTTTATTGCCGACTTGTTCCTGCGTGCTGTCATCTTACAGACAAGGAAAGAAAGCATTATTTGAATCAAATATGGACTATTCAGTTTCCACCCCTTGGAAGTGGCTTTTTGTAAGGGCAGCTCATTTCAAAGAACTACAAGTACCTAGTCAAATTGCACAAATTGTTCTACGGCGCCGTTTAGCGACTATGCATTTTGACAGCCGAGGTTACTTCTAATCTCTCTACATAGAGTGCTTTCATGCCGCAGAAAGCGCTCTGTATAGTAGGGTTGAAGCTACGCGTACAGACGCCAACTTTGAGTAGTTTATGTTGTTAAGCTTATTGCCGTTGCACCATAAAAAAGCTGCCGTGCTAACTACAATCGTAGATTGGGGTGGGGAGTAAAAGATAATTACAAACAAAGAAAAAGAACTCAAGAAATAATTCGATACCCTGAAATATAAGCAATATTAGTACATATACATAAACAATATTAGGATAAAAAATGCCAGTAGTCAATAATGGAACCAGAGCTTTTTTATTATAATTCCAAACATATCATTTCCACAATAGTACTTGCAAAACGGTTACTTTCCAGTGTCCACCGTTGGGTGGGAATAGCAGTTGTATATAGATAGGTTACAAACAGTACACACTTCGAAGTCGATATTTAAGAATAGTACTATAAAGCTACAGTGGTAAATCACATACCAAAATCAACACAACAATTAATTTCACTTAAATATTCTTAACCTAACGAGCTAATATAATCACAGAAGCGCTATTATTACAGAAAGCGTTGGATATTTTGCAAACGCCCTACCCAGGACTAGATGGATACGAATTCAAAAATATATTCATTAACAAACGCTGTGGGACAGCACTTGCATCACAAACCACACCGTACAAATATCATATAATTTAAGTAGGTGCCTTAACCATTGCACTATCAACTCATTCGAAATTACTACTAGCAACATCTCGTATTATTGTATAATGCATTGATTTCATTTTATTTTAAAGATTAACTTAAGAGTGCGTTTAAATTTCAGGATGATTAAGAAACGGCTAACAGATTTCATTTTTAGGGATTAATGTATGAGTACCTAACCCCAAATTTTACATAGATTTACCCTGTATATTTTTTTATTAACATGTACCACTAAGTCACCTAATTCTCAAAAAGGTACGCTCTATACGTCTGCATCGGCAACAGTCACTTAAACCAGCTGACCAACTTGAGGATTAACTTTCTTTCAAATAGGTGGAGGTGGAGAGTGGGTTGTGGTGGTGGAGATGAGGGTGGTGGGAGTGGATGGATGTGGAGGCGGAGACTGAAACCTAAAAATAAGAACAACATAATTTAATACATTTATTAATAATTTTTGCTGGTGTTGAGGCAAATAAGTAAAATAAATTTTATCAAGAAATATAATAATTTTATTAGAATATATACATGTATTCTAAACTAGCATCCGCTGTGATAACTGAAATCTGAAGAATTGGGGATAGTCAAATCTCTAAACATTTGCGTAAGGGTTCGCCCTACATCTGCATCTTCTAAATACTGGATGGGGTAGTAAGGTTATCATCTTCTGTCAATAGGACTAATGAAAAAAAATTTAGGATGATTGTCGGCCCCTGTTAAGCAGGGTAATTGCATCCTTAAAATTTATTTAAAAAAAATTATATTTACTAGCATTAATGTTACAAGTGATTTACAAATACCTTAATCAGACATAATCATATCTAGCCTTCATGACGTTGTACATGAGACTTTTCAATAGATCTACGACTGCTAAATCCGCATAAATCGGTCTATCATAAATCACTTTAACCTTCTTTATTTAAATTACGGCTTTAAGCCAAGTCTTAAATATATTAATATTTTAGGTAGTTATTTACACAAGATAAGTTGATAAATACTAACATATTACAGTTAATAATATTTATGTATTTAAAACTTGGTTTATAACCGTAATTTTGAGCGTTGCTTCTTGTCTATAACCAATATAAGTCAAAAACTTGACAGTGTCAGATATCATTAGTAGATATGCTAAGAGAGTACAAGCGCAAAATCGACCATTTTTACATGTAAATTCCCATAAGCATGCTTAAAGTGCGTTTTGCACTTTTTTATAGCCAACATTGAAATTCCGCAAGGAAAAGTTGAAGATCAATTCAGACTACTTTTCAGCCCAACACCCCGACGCGAGAGTCTATTACATTCAGTTTTAAGAATAGCATAACACTAATATAAACTATATAAAATTTTATTGAAGATAATGCTTGGATGATTGAATTAAATTCTGCGTTACAAATACTTCCTTGTAATCTTCTACACAGTTAACATAATCTTCAAACTTCTTTATTCTTTATCACCAATCTTTTAATTCCTTTAATTTTCTTTGTAACATCAAAGTGATTCTTCGTCTTCTCGTAAGAGTTCAGCTTTTTCTTCCTCGGCAATATTAAAAATCCTCGTTGCAAACATTTTTGCTCGTATCCCAATAAAATCTGTCATACGTCGCCCATTATTTTCATTCTTCATTATATCCAATACTATTTTTTTAATTAGCGGAATTCCATAATTGTTGTTGGCAGGATAGTCGGAAGTATCGAAACGTTGCTGACAGTCCCGCTTCATAGTTTTATAGGGATCATGTTTTACTATTCTATAAATTCGGCTATCCGTATCTGTGTAAAGAACTCGGCACCCATCTCCAAAGGCGGCGATTATATATCCATAGTGAAAATCGTAGATTGTCAACTTGGCTATATCGAGGATACACATTCCAACATATATAGGTTTATTAAAATATATTTCCGATTTGACAAGTTCCACTGCCACAAGGTTTTCGTCGATGATGGTAACATTTTTGAACAAACTGATTCAAATTGAAAATAATACCCCTTATATACTAGCATTACGGGAACTCGCATGGACAGGGGTGTGCATGCGTAGGGTGCACATGGGCAAGGTGCGAATGCTCAGGGGTGCGCATGGGCAGAGGGGGCGGGATCTAGCCTATAAGTTAAATGACAACTTGAATAGAATTGTTCAAATACTTCAGCCAATAGCATGACATCGGTCTTGAGATATGTCAGAGTACAGCCCTAGATTTTGAATATTAAATGCCTCCTACATTTTTTTAGCATGGGTATAATGCTTCTTAGTAATACCTCTACCTTTCAGCATGTTGTAGAATTCCTGTTGACTAGGTATTGAACTGTAATTCAGCTTTTCAAACGAATCTATGAAATTGTATGGGTATATACCTTTTTTAGTTAGTAATTCAAACTACTCATTTGTCAAACCAGAAAATTCTTTTTTTAGTAATGGGTATGCATTTAGGTAGAAGGCCAGTGGTTCTAAGGATGAACTCATAAAGCGGAAGCTGTCGATGAATCTATAGTCGATTAAGTTCTCAGGAATATATTTTGTAAAGCAGATATATTTTTCTTTTGTTACTGGTAGCAATTTTATACGACCATCTAAATGAACGACAATACTTTTAGTTATGAAATGGCTATCATAATCACTCAAGTTGTGGAGAAATATCGGAATGGTGTGAGAAACTTGATATTTGATATTACAGCTTTCATGCGCGGGTTCTCTGTAATTATTAGTCGGCACTAAATGATTATGATATTGAACTTTTTTATTTTCTGAACTGAAGGGCTCCTTGCAAATATGACAATGAGTTGCTGCTTCAAAATCAGCTTGTTGTTCCAATAAAAATGGAGTTATATCGTTGGGACACATAAATACCGTCTCAACGCCTTCTGCAAACTGTCGTAGTTCCATAGTAAACCACTTTATACAATCTTCGCCCCGATATGATTGGTAAAACGATAAAGAGTCATAGTAGTCACATTTCACATAATACACAACACTATATGGTACATGTTCTTGGTACTTCTTTTCTTTTCCAGTAGACTTTAGTATACATTCCAGATCTGCATATATCACAAACGGAACTTTAACTTTGTTTCTGAAATCCTTGAAGCGAAGTATCTTTTCTTGTCTTCTTCTGTAGGCAGTTGAGGTATACATAATTGCTTCATTTTATCGTTTTTTTTTGGTACTATAGTAGTGTAGACAGCGATCACAAATATATTTCTTTCCATAATTAGAACTAAGTTGCGATGAAACGAGTCGACTTGGGTCTTTAATCCATACATAGTGTTTGTTGAATGTTTCAATTCAATCGTTGTAATTAAAACAATCGATATCTTTGTCATAAAACTGCATTTATACCACCAAGAAAATAAAACTTGATTTTTCGAATATTTACACTATGGGAGTGTTTTCAAAACCCTAAAAATCATTAAATCCGCTACGCCACTAAATTTCAAGGTATGCGCATATGTCAAACGACGTACAGGCTCTTCTAAAATAAATTCTACTCTAGAAATATAAACCCTTAAAGTGCTTAGTTTATGAGATACAGCTTGTTAATGTTGGAGAAAAAAAATTATTTTTTGATCATATTTCGCAACTGCTTTATATTTTACTTTCAATCTTCGCATTCAGTTTTTTTTATTTAAGCTTTAAAAGTTTAGCAAAAATTATTCTTAGAATACTATGTCCAGTGGCGCACTATAAGGGGTGACGATGCCTTTCAACCCCCTATTTTCTAAGACACTGACAAAGTTAAAATTTTTCTTATTTTATTTATATCTGTATTTATACATAATACAAAAAGTTATAAACTTCAATTATGCTAAAATTAACAGTTTTTGCAGTATTTGGCTTTATACAAGAGTATACAATAGTATTGATTACAAGTACCGACAGAAATTAAAATACAACGAAATAAGAAATACTAAATCTTACATTTGCATTTTCATATGCGTCCTTATAAAAATAATTAGATCAGACTGAATAATTGCTGCAGCGACCTGAATTCTTCCTATTACTTTTTCTTTGGTTTCAACAATAGTGTCGTAAACTAAAGTTTTCATGTACCCCATAAAAAAAATCTATTGGGTTTAGATCAGGTGATCTCGCAGGCCAAATATTTGTGCCCCCCCCGTCTGATCCATTTTTTCTAAAACCGTCTATCTAAGTAATCTCGGGCAAATCTACTGTAATGAACGAATGCTCCGTCAAGCTGAAACCATAAGTTAGCTTTAATCTTTAATCGCACGTAGTGTAAATTGCTCCTTTTACCTCATTTACTCTAATGGTAAGCAAGTTGTTGACGTTAATATTGATGTATAAAAAACAGGAAACAATAAAAAGTGCTCTAACACAAGCCCGGTTTATACTAATCGTGATTTTAAGAATAAGTACATAATCGTTTGTGCTCTGTGAACGTAAATTTGTATCGTAAAGTCTGCAATTTATTGGGTAGTCACGACTAAGAACACTACAGCCCTTTAATAACCTGAAAAGAAGTGTTTATCTTCCACATTAGCATCAAAAGAAAAAAAAATAGAACAACTGTACCTTAGAACAAGCTAACTGCTTCCGATACTATCTTAGAGGATTAACAAATACTTGCTTCACTTATTTACGGGTTGGATACTGGACTAACCAATTTAACTAGAATAGAACACTAAGTAGAGAAAGCATATTAATATCGCGACTTACAAGGGTTTCCTTTCCACAAAAGAATATAGTATAGAATAGGACTCATTCAAAAGCTCAGCTTGTATTAATATGGATTGACCAACCTGTGTCAAAACAATTCCTAACGATAATGTGTGAAGTATTCTGCGAATATTTGTAAAAGCTGCAGCTGCAATAAATTCTTAGAAGAATATCCAAATAAGGCAGCAAACATACTACAGTGATTTCCACTGAAAATTAGTGTTTGCATGGAAATACAACGCATATTAAAATAGGTTAGCAACCCTCCATGCAGCGGACTGGAGAGAAATGTATAGAAGATTGCCTAAATGTTATAACAACAAATGCGGTTTGTTATATTACCGAACGGGAATACCAAGAATAAAATAAGGGGGACGCTTTTATTGTTGCTCTTAAACTTAACCGAACTGCACTTGCAGATAATGAAATAACGCGTTGATTATTTCCTAGTAATAGAGTAGATAATAACCCATTAAAAATATTTTAACGATGCGAGAAGTTTTAACCTTTCAACGAAAACTATGAAGTATTTGCTGCAGGAGCTTTAGAACGTTGAGACTTACCTCTTATACAAGGGTTCTTTTACGTGATTAAAACAGAGTGAATAATAATAGTTACGCTTCTCTGTATAATCCTTTAAAGCAGTTATTTTTGTCAAAGCATAAAAGAAATAATGAAACAAACCTTTAAACTAATTACTATATCGCCTTCACACTACTTAAGAAAATTAACACTAACAAAAATAATAATTGGGATCGATCTTACCATATATCTTAGACAAACTATACTTTGGATAAGATTTCAGGAAGCTTCACAACTAGACTGGATTGTTAAACACAATTCCGTTTGCACTTGCATTGTTTACAACACACTTGCTTACTGCTTAGTCGCGCTTTACTCGCTACACTGCCAACCGAACGACACAGTTCGTCGTCCCTTCATAACAGAATGAACCTGTTTGACAATTGGCCTTATTCAAAAACCACTTGAAACATTCAGGATGAACCTGTTTGGCAATTGGCCTTATTCAAAATCCACTTGAAACACTCAGTGTGCAATCGTTTTTGGTCTTGGACCAATCTTGCATTGAACTGCATATAGGGTGATTCATTTTTTCTTCTTACACCCATAAGATTAACCAAAACACGTGTATGAAGGTATTTCTATTTTAAAAACAACACAGAACAACAGTTAAATGGAACAACTAAAGATACAACTCGCAATTAAAATGGCTTGCACAAAGTCTTGTAACAAAATACTTAAATCTAATAACAAACAAGCAAACGTATATAATAATATCAAACACAATTACATGGAGTATACATAAGTCAATCATTAAACAGGCAATATAACATATAAAGTTGTAACTGAAAAGAGGTGGCTGCGGGCTGCTCTTAATTATCACATTAAACCCAAAACTTACTAATGACGAATTATAATCTTATTTGACTTAATGAGGCATTGGTTTTTAATAAACAACTTAAACGCATAAAAATGCACGTTTCTTTAAAACACGTAAATGTGACTGAACTAAATTTTGTATAATGCAGTTTTCTTAGAGTTAAGTAAACGTTTACTTCAAATGCATGCAAGAGAAACAATCAAGTATAAATACCTGTCACAAATAAATCCACGTCTCTGGCCTTTTTGGTATTCAGGGGTATAAGCTTGGCAAAAGAGCATTTCATTTTCATGTTTTATAAGCTGGTATCAAAACCAAAATACATAGAGCATCTATCCAACCTTCGTGTAGCTTATGAGCGAATAGTGGGAAACATTATGTGTAAAACATCTATTTAATCTTCGTGGAGTTTATAGTTGATTGAGCTAAATGGACACAAAATGTGTAACTGACACGTGCAAAATTAATTCATTTTACTTGCTATAATGCTTTCGACAGTAGTTGTCTTATATAATTTCGGGTAATGTGATCTTATTATTTAACACAAATTGGATGATAACCTTTGATTGAAGTTGGGTGGAGAACTAATACGCATTCGTTAATATAACTGCCCCGGCTGAAGACTCCGTCTTCTGAACAGCTCTCGCGAACCAAATCGCTAAAAACGAAACCGCAAAGGTCGAAACGTGGGTTCATTTGCTCAAAGGAGAAGAATTGTCGGGTTCCGCGTAAGGAAACAAACAAATTTTAGTTATGGGACATTACAAAATCTCCGTTTTGGGTTTTCAATTTTACCACTCTAACTGTGGGCGTCCAGTAAACGTTTTGTATTCTTCTAGGGTCACTTTTGTTTGGTTAATACATAGAGACAACAAATGTGTATAATTTATTTACAATGGCTGCAAGAAATATATACAATAAGAAATTGAAAATAACTGTTACATAAGATTCTAGATGCATATGCAATATACAAATGTCCTTGAATGTATGCATGAGAATAAAGCTTTTACGTGAACAAATTTTGTTAACACTAGAAAAGCAAATGTCCTTTAGCGTTAGAAAATTTATGGTGTGGCTTTGAATGAATGTAATGTTTGTATACAAGAATAAATGAAATTAGCGCACTGAATTCACTTTCTAATAAGAAACACGGCTCAAAAAGAAATCTACGTTAAAATGTATTAGCATAGGAGAAAGTACTCACAGATACGTTGTCGCCTGGGATCTGCGGGTAACAGTTGTGCTGGATTGACGTCGGTATAAGGCGCTCCACGTGGCAGGTTGATCAAAGCAGGTGCTATGTGCTGTGCGGGTTCCCTTATCCTGAAACGGCATACGGATGGCGGATTCTTTGTAAAGGGCGTCGGAACTGGTGTGGGGTGTGGTATGCACACATCCAGACAGCTAGGTTTGCTTCAGTGACGGTGGGCGGCGAAGACGAGGACGTTACGGACGACTCGGACATCAGCTCTCGGTGAACCACGTTCAGCAGTAGATACGGATACCATAATGTTTTACGAAGTAACTTTCTTTGGTGGAAGTTCAGATTCTGGTGGTAGTATTTGGTGCACCCTACCGGCAGGGTGTAGAGTATCCACGTTAGTGCCTAACGCACAACCTTCTGGTTTAACCTCCAGGCTTGGGTGTACCGTGAACAAAAATCAGAAGAGGTGTTTATTTTGGTGCGGTGGACCCGATATAAAAGTAAAGCCTGACCTGTTAAGATTTCAGAGGCTGAAGTAAACAATTGATGTGAGGACACACCTCTAGAAGCACAAATTTTCTCAGTGTGGATAAGGAAATCCATCAAGAACTCTTCACCAGAAAATTTTAACCCAAGTTTAGAAACTGCATTATTTTTAGTATAACCACTAGGTGGCCTTATCATGGTTTGGGTTCATCTTACGATTCAGGCTCGAAAGTGAGTAAAGGAGGTTTATCTGAATCCGCAGCAGGAGTAGAAGTAAGACTTGGAGTAGTCAAAGATGTACCTGGTAAGGCAATACCACAACGATATTTTTTTATTTTATCTTCGTAAGCACTGCGAAGACTGATTAGAGCAAGTAACAATTGACGATGTGTTCTTTGTTCATCCCCTTTTGGGGACATGTTTGTACAATGACGTTTGAGGTGTAGCCACACAGAACTAATACGTTTAAAAACGTCTGAAGATTTATCTACGTCAAAAGTAGTAAGAGAATTTTCAAGCTCTTTGATAGCAGATTCAACAATTGTATGTTCCGAGGCAAAGTACGCCTCCACCGGAATGAAAGGTAGCTTTTCTTCTTGTTCAATATGAAACAAACTTCGAATGGATCTACGTAATTCATCCACTTTAGCTTCCAAATCAGAATCTCTAGAAGATAGTTCATATTGGAGTTCCGTCTTCCGTAGACGATTAACATTTATGCGCCAGTGTGTTATTAGAAACAAATCTACTTAAAACGGCAGTCTATCTAAAACCAACACCAACAAGACCAACAGCGTAAGAATTCACAAGAACCAATAAGACAATTAAAATACACCCAAAGGGTATCAAAATCAAAATAATCCAATCGAATACAGGAAGAGCAACAGAAATAAAATAAAAACCGCTAGACGTAACAAAACCAACGTAAAGAACTGCCAAAAAGTAAAATAAAATAGGACTAGGAGTAGGAATAAAAGTTGTAACAATTACGATTTTCAGCTATTTCAATATACGCTTTCGTTCAATACACCTATTCAATAAATATTAAACTTCTATTGAAACCTTATATTACGAATTCATACATCGTGCCCAATCTACATTAGAATAGTCAAAGTAACCTTTAAGTGCTCTTCTATTTGCTTGTATCTTGATTCAATATCCCCTTTCCCGGCGCATGCTTGAATAGTTAACATTGCCTCGTGGTCAAGCCATTTTGATATCAGCATGTAATCTGTATAGAAGTGTTATCGAGAGCCTGCAGGTTTTAATTAAACATGCCGTCCCAGCAAGTAGTAAAGTGGAGTCAACGTATACCATGGGTTCAGTTTTAGTTGTAGCATCGACCTAAGATGGTTGTAAATATATTTCTACGGTATGAAAATAAGTCGCAAACTTACCTTTAAATTCAATTTTCCAGTTTGATTTCAGTGCAAGTTTTTTAAAGTACCAAGTATTAGATATGAAGCAAGTTTTTTAAAGTACCAAGTATTAAATATAAAGCAAGTTTTTTAAAGTACCAAGTATCTATGAAATATGAAACAAGTTTTTTTAAAGTATGAAGTATTATGCCCGTGTTATGCAAATAGCAAGTTTTTAGTATTAATTCCAAGTTTTAAAATATTTATTTCAAGTTTCAAGTAATGGAAATTATGTATTATATAAAACAATCGTTAACCATATGGCAAGTACGAGACTGAAGTAAAGTAAAGACACGTTTTAAATTCTTTTGGAAATTGGTTGAGCTTTAGATGCAGTTTCAATTGTTGCTAGGCAAGGGAGTGGAGGCCCTCACATATGATTGGTTAGTATGAAGGTCAAATACGGACCCCTGCGTCAGACCTGGCCGCCCCGCAGATAGCCAGCGGTGAGTCATCCTCCATTTTATACCTATATTCTTTTCAAGGAACATTTATTTAAGATGTACAAATAATTTTTGTAGAAGCTATATATGTTTTATTTAAAGATAATTCTCGAATTTTTGTGAAGGTTTGAAGGTTTGATTCACGTAAAATTTAGTTCAAAATTTAGTATTTGAATAATGCATAAATGATCTTATTATTTTTAAGGTAGTTCTGTAAGATTATTTTTGAAGTTACAAAGTTGTATTTAAATGTTTGCATAACTAAACATGTGATACGATAAAAATTGTTTGCCGAATTATTGTGTATAACACATTTTGACAGTACACCTGAAGTACAGCTTAATGCCGACAATCAAAATTTTTCTTTGACCTTTGATTCCATTAAAGATGTCTATTAAAAATATAGTTCTATAATCTATAAAAACTTTTTTTGAGCATTTAATTTGTTTCTTGTAAACTAAACAAGATCCTATTCAAGTACCATGAATAAACTGTAGCATGAAAAATGAAAATCATATATTTCTTATAGAGAATTAAGGTAAATTATGCAATTAAAAAATATCCCTTGAATATTTAGAGATTATTGTTAAATCGTAATAAAGAAACTGTTTTGAAAGTCTCCGCACAGTTAACTTTATATAACCAATGTATATATATATATATATATATATATATATATATATATATATAATAAGGGTTTTTTTTTGTGTTTTGGGATATTTTAGGTCAAATAAAAACAATCGTCTTTAAATTCCTCTAATTACTTGACGTTTCGGTCGGGTTTCTGACCTTAATCGTAAGTATAGAAATATTTAAATTAGAAATAGACTATGACATATGGTTTTACTAGTCAAGTAATTAGAGGAATTTAAAGACGATTGTTTTATTTGACCTAAAATATCCCAAAACACAAAAAACCCTTATTATATAAAGTATAATTGGTCAAGAAAATTAATATTACATATATATATATATATATATATATATATATATATATATATATTAAATTAATAGAAAAAATAATAAGTTGTCGTAAAACTTTCTTTCTTTGAAGTCAGCAATAATTGTTCTATACAAGCAAACATTTTACAAATATGAAATTTTGGTATTGAAGAAAGATATTAGTGGTGTTAAAGTTAAAAGTTTTTTTTGAAAGTATAATTTTGACTAGTGGATCTATTTATAATTTTTTTTTGTGATAAAGTGACTAGACTCTAACGAAGCCCTAGTTCGAGCATGTTTAGATGTGGTTAAATTTTCAGATAGCACGAGATCGTCGTTCCCATTCCAGATTGCAGAGACAAAAGTAAGTATTTTTTTTGTTGCTCGTCTTAAGTTTTTTTTTATTCGAAGATTTCCGTATCTGATCTTCGATAGTTTCTTATCATAACACTCTTTAAGATACGGTGGGGTCCAATAAAATTTCTTTCGTTTTATCGTTTATCATCCTACGACACTAGCTCATAGCTCTGCCCTAAGTTGAAGAAGCTTGGCTGGCTGGAAGATCTCTTTAAAGGGACCCTTTTCTCTCAAAGCCATTTAACATCCTTTTTACCTTGGACTTAACCGTTAAACAGGAACCCTTCGTAATTTATCGAGGCTCTGCCGCCTATATGGTAGAGCAGACATACTATTTACATTTTGAGGAATTTAGTATGCTACAAAGTATAGGGTGCCGGTGTTTTCAAATCTTCCTACTGAGAGTACCAAAATTATCAGAGAAAACACGAGTCTGATAATTTAAGAAAACAATTTCGCAGTGGAGCGTTATGTATGAAGAATCGGTGTACTATTAGGAATAATCGGACTCCTCGTTGGTCATGCCAGATTTTCTATGTTACGGTAAAACCGCAACATGCACGAAAAGGATGCCGGACTTGCACTAGCCGTAGATTGGGGTGGGTGTAGGATCAAGCACGGTAAAATATATGGGCTAGCTGATATAGAAAGATTAATATATGTACAAAGGTCAATAATGACTGCACCTTCGTCGGTCTGATAATAGTATATATAAAGATAAAAGTAATTAAACGTGAATAGATATTTTATTCAAAAAATTTCAGTTGAGGATTTTGTAATGACAATTATCTACAGGCTCAACCACGGCATATAAACCAAGTCATACAGTACGTAATCGTTGTCTTTACTATTTTAAAGTACAGGGTTAATGCTTAATACAAAGGAATGGGTTACCAAATACATTCCCCCTATTAGGGTTTCGTAATTCACTATTTACTACTATAGCTTTATGCGTATTCAGAAACGTTTCCAGATAAGCAACAGCTTTACAAACTTTCATTGGAACTTGCATAATAACGGGAAAATACCTGTTTATAGTAAGCTCTGGTTTCTAGTTGCTAAGATCTGACATATTTTCATGAGTTTATAGCGTGGTCGTGAACCCACGGGACTCGGCTTCTAGCAGCTATATAGGCGTGGAACGTCATAAACATTTATAGTAGTACGTTTAGAGATTTGAGTGGTACATGTATACATAATAAAAACTATACTAAGAAGATCTCATCACAAAATAATGCGGGACAGATGCAGCATCCGCAAGTTAGGGTTGCCCTGGGGACAATCGAGTTGTAGCCAATCATTCACAGTTCGTACGGCAGCGAATCTTCAACATCAGCAACTAGTACTCCTGTAAAGTGATAACATATATACCAGGTGGTAAACCCCAGGTAGGTAGTAATAGTACAAGTATAAAGGTAAGTATCCACTCTTTATCCTACAACGGAAACCCAACCATGGACGAGCTAAAAAAGCAGGCACTAACTTTTGAAACTTTACAACTGACGGCTATTTACCAATTAACCGGAAGGAAGAAATATTGAATAGGAATTGGTAATTTCTCACTTAAAGTGCAAACACATTACGTGTACAGACGAAATACAAAGTATAATCTAAAAACGGTGTGAATTATTTTTCGTATGACGACTATCAAAACAAAGTCGAATAGCTACTTAGACAAAATTAAATGTAGTACTAGCAGTGTATACAGAGTAAAGTTGGTTGTCTAGTCACAACGTTTCCTGAATTTATAATAAGCGGAAAATGTAGCAGCAACGTGATATCTAATTAGGAGTAGACAAATTGTCAGCCGACAGAAAATGAACGTAACAGCCGTGCTTCACACATATGCTTCCAATACGTTTGTCCTTGTTTCTATATTTGTTGTCTTCAAACATAGCCGCTGCTCTTTCTTGTTATATACAGTTCAGTTTCCCTTCTATTGTTTTGTAAAGATATACCCTATTTCATCGATATTAAGTGGTATGTGAAGGGGGTTATGCAGCCTGTGGCTACCAAGAGCCCACAACTCTTGAAGATTTGTAATCCTTTTTGCACAATCAGGATTAGTTGAAAATATTGCAAAACCAACACCTGTATTTGTTTCTAGCACTAATCAGGTGTAAGTGCAATTAGTTTTTCGTCATAAGGTTTCCCGTCTTGGAATAGGTTGGGCGCGTACCTTCACTGATTCCTATTCTGAGAGCCAGCGCAGTTACTTGACATTCCTGCAGCCTAGATACAGGTAGATTCCTTGAAATTGTTTACTAAATTTATACCCTATTGGACCAATAATCAGAGGTACGTGAAGGAGGTTAAGCAGCCTACGGCTATCAAGATTCCCAATACAGACAATTGCCAAATTAATAACTTTCAAGTAAATTCTTTCACACAATTAACATTTGTTGAGATATTGCAAAAGCAATACCTGTAGTTCTTTATAATAATCATCAGATTTAAGTATAATTATTTTTCGTCCATAGGTTTTTTGTCTTGAAATTTGTTTATAATAATCATCAGGTTTAAATACAATTATTTTTTTGCGTAATAAAGTTTTCTGTCTTGGAACTGGTTGGATGCGTACCTCCATTGATTTCTATTCTGAGCTAGCCAACACATTTCCCTGAAATTCCCACAGCCTACATCTTTGACTATCTGTGTACAGTGTTGTGCTCCACATATATACTTTCAGCAATCTTTTGCTTGTTTTTATGTTTGTTGTCTTTGAACACAGTAGTTGCTTTTTCTTGTTAAATGTAGCACGACTTTGTGCTAATCTTTGTTTTATATCTTTTGCGCTTTTCCCATCTTGCGTTATTTGGCTTCCTAGGCAGCAGACATTTTTAACCACTTGCTAGTTCTCGTTTCCTATTTGTATTCCAGTTTTTATTTATTTTCCTCTCTTTTGCATACTAGTACTTTAATTTTATTTTTGTTATTTCTCTTACCGTATCTCTCTGTTAGAACTGTTTCATTTCATGAAAAGCTGTTTCTAACTCTACCTTGCTAGATATTAATACCGCTATATCATCTGCAAATATAAGCATATCAATCTATTGTTCCTGCATAACAATCCCAAAGTCTACCTGCATTTGACAGTATTCATTGCCTCTTTGATGAACAAGTTAAAGATTATAGGGATAGGACACATTCCTGTTTTACCCTTTCCAAACATCTACTTCTCTGTGTTCCTGCTCTAATTCTATTACCACTGTTTGCTCTTTGTATAAGCTATGTACTACAGTCTATCTTTAAAACTCATTCCAATCTTTTTGAGTATTTGGAACATTTTTCTCTATTTTACATTGTCGAATGCTTTTTCCAGATCTACAAACCCTATATATACACTTTCTCCCTTTTCTATTGTTTTCTCCATTATCACCCTCGGAGCTAAAATACTTTCTCGTGTTTCCCTCTTTAGCCTAAACCCAAATTGATCTTCTTCTAATACTTCTTTGTCCCGTTTTTTCACCCGTCTTTGTACAATTCTAGAAAATATTTCTTACACGTGCGGTGTCAAATTTATTGTCCGAAAATTTTACATATATCTGCGCTCTCTCTTTTTGGAATAGTGAATATGATGTTACGTTTGAAATATTTGAGTATCTCGCCTGTTTCGTACATATAGCTTACAAGTTAGAAAAGACGTTCTGTTACTGCTTGTGCAGTGGCTTTTAGAGTTTCTGTTTGAACCTTGCCTAAACCCGGTGCCTTACTATTTTTTCAGGCCTTTTAATGCTACTTTAAACACATCTCGAGGTATAGGATATCCTAAGTCCTCGTTTTCAGTGTCTGATTCCTGTTCTAGTGCTGCTAGTTCTCTCCTACATATAAATTCTGTATATATTCTTGCCATCTAAACATTTCTACATTATAATGATGTCTCCTTCCACGCCTCCTATATTTTAGTTATACGGTTTTATCTCCCTAAAATTCATTCTAACTAGTTTGTATGCTTCGTCTGTTTTTCCTATTTCCATCTTAGTTTGTATCTCTTTGCACTTTTCATCAATCCATTGCTCTTTAGCTTTCCTGCATTTGCAAATAATTTCCCATTGCATGGCTTTGTATGTTTCTTGTACAGCTTTATGCGATTTGTTTTTGTATTTTCGTCTTTCTTCTATTAAATTCGAAATATCCTTTGTTATCCATGGTTTCTTATTTCTTTTTTGTGTATACCCCAGAATATATCTGGCCGCCATGCCTAAGCTGGATTTTAATGCTATTCTATTCTGTTTCTGCTTCTTTAGTATTAGAAATCTTCCGACATCTTTCAGCAATTCATTTTACTTTTTCAAATCTACGAGGATATCTTAATCTTTAGTTTCTCAAAGTCAAAGTGTCTTTTTCCATTCCTTTTCACAAATTTGTAATTTTAATAAGGGACTTCATAATTACAATATTGTGGTCAGTGTCCTATATTTGCTTCTGGGTATCTTCTAAAGTCTTTTACTTGATTCCTAAACCCTTGCCTAACAAGAATGTAATATATTTAATATGTTCATATATCTCCTGGCATCTTCCGCGTGTATCGTCTTCTAGCTGGTTGTTGAATGTTTGATGGCTAAATTGTTCTTGTCGCAAAATTCTACCAGCCTATTTCCCTGTCCGTTTCTCGTGCCTAAACCAAATAAACCTACTACCGCTTCCTCCCTATCCTTCACTTATTTACGGGTTGGATACTGGACTAACCAATTTAACTAGAATAGAACACTAAGTAGAGAAAGCATATTAATATCGCGACTTACAAGGGTTTCCTTTCCACAAAAGAATATAGTATAGAATAGGACTCATTCAAAAGCTCAGCTTGTATTAATATGGATTGACCAACCTGTGTCAAAACAATTCCTAACGATAATGTGTGAAGTATTCTGCGAATATTTGTAAAAGCTGCAGCTGCAATAAATTCTTAGAAGAATATCCAAATAAGGCAGCAAACATACTACAGTGATTTCCACTGAAAATTAGTGTTTGCATGGAAATACAACGCATATTAAAATAGGTTAGCAACCCTCCATGCAGCGGACTGGAGAGAAATGTATAGAAGATTGCCTAAATGTTATAACAACAAATGCGGTTTGTTATATTACCGAACGGGAATACCAAGAATAAAATAAGGGGGACGCTTTTATTGTTGCTCTTAAACTTAACCGAACTGCACTTGCAGATAATGAAATAACGCGTTGATTATTTCCTAGTAATAGAGTAGATAATAACCCATTAAAAATATTTTAACGATGCGAGAAGTTTTAACCTTTCAACGAAAACTATGAAGTATTTGCTGCAGGAGCTTTAGAACGTTGAGACTTACCTCTTATACAAGGGTTCTTTTACGTGATTAAAACAGAGTGAATAATAATAGTTACGCTTCTCTGTATAATCCTTTAAAGCAGTTATTTTTGTCAAAGCATAAAAGAAATAATGAAACAAACCTTTAAACTAATTACTATATCGCCTTCACACTACTTAAGAAAATTAACACTAACAAAAATAATAATTGGGATCGATCTTACCATATATCTTAGACAAACTATACTTTGGATAAGATTTCAGGAAGCTTCACAACTAGACTGGATTGTTAAACACAATTCCGTTTGCACTTGCATTGTTTACAACACACTTGCTTACTGCTTAGTCGCGCTTTACTCGCTACACTGCCAACCGAACGACACAGTTCGTCGTCCCTTCATAACAGAATGAACCTGTTTGACAATTGGCCTTATTCAAAAACCACTTGAAACATTCAGGATGAACCTGTTTGGCAATTGGCCTTATTCAAAATCCACTTGAAACACTCAGTGTGCAATCGTTTTTGGTCTTGGACCAATCTTGCATTGAACTGCATATAGGGTGATTCATTTTTTCTTCTTACACCCATAAGATTAACCAAAACACGTGTATGAAGGTATTTCTATTTTAAAAACAACACAGAACAACAGTTAAATGGAACAACTAAAGATACAACTCGCAATTAAAATGGCTTGCACAAAGTCTTGTAACAAAATACTTAAATCTAATAACAAACAAGCAAACGTATATAATAATATCAAACACAATTACATGGAGTATACATAAGTCAATCATTAAACAGGCAATATAACATATAAAGTTGTAACTGAAAAGAGGTGGCTGCGGGCTGCTCTTAATTATCACATTAAACCCAAAACTTACTAATGACGAATTATAATCTTATTTGACTTAATGAGGCATTGGTTTTTAATAAACAACTTAAACGCATAAAAATGCACGTTTCTTTAAAACACGTAAATGTGACTGAACTAAATTTTGTATAATGCAGTTTTCTTAGAGTTAAGTAAACGTTTACTTCAAATGCATGCAAGAGAAACAATCAAGTATAAATACCTGTCACAAATAAATCCACGTCTCTGGCCTTTTTGGTATTCAGGGGTATAAGCTTGGCAAAAGAGCATTTCATTTTTCATGTTTTATAAGCTGGTATCAAAAACCAAAATACATAGAGCATCTATCCAACCTTCGTGTAGCTTATGAGCGAATAGTGGGAAACATTATGTGTAAAACATCTATTTAATCTTCGTGGAGTTTATAGTTGATTGAGCTAAATGGACACAAAATGTGTAACTGACACGTGCAAAATTAATTCATTTTACTTGCTATAATGCTTTCGACAGTAGTTGTCTTATATAATTTCGGGTAATGTGATCTTATTATTTAACACAAATTGGATGATAACCTTTGATTGAAGTTGGGTGGAGAACTAATACGCATTCGTTAATATAACTGCCCCGGCTGAAGACTCCGTCTTCTGAACAGCTCTCGCGAACCAAATCGCTAAAAACGAAACCGCAAAGGTCGAAACGTGGGTTCATTTGCTCAAAGGAGAAGAATTGTCGGGTTCCGCGTAAGGAAACAAACAAATTTTAGTTATGGGACATTACAAAATCTCCGTTTTGGGTTTTCAATTTTACCACTCTAACTGTGGGCGTCCAGTAAACGTTTTGTATTCTTCTAGGGTCACTTTTTGTTTGGTTAATACATAGAGACAACAAATGTGTATAATTTATTTACAATGGCTGCAAGAAATATATACAATAAGAAATTGAAAATAACTGTTACATAAGATTCTAGATGCATATGCAATATACAAATGTCCTTGAATGTATGCATGAGAATAAAGCTTTTACGTGAACAAATTTTGTTAACACTAGAAAAGCAAATGTCCTTTAGCGTTAGAAAATTTATGGTGTGGCTTTGAATGAATGTAATGTTTGTATACAAGAATAAATGAAATTAGCGCACTGAATTCACTTTCTAATAAGAAACACGGCTCAAAAAGAAATCTACGTTAAAATGTATTAGCATAGGAGAAAGTACTCACAGATACGTTGTCGCCTGGGATCTGCGGGTAACAGTTGTGCTGGATTGACGTCGGTATAAGGCGCTCCACGTGGCAGGTTGATCAAAGCAGGTGCTATGTGCTGTGCGGGTTCCCTTATCCTGAAACGGCATACGGATGGCGGATTCTTTGTAAAGGGCGTCGGAACTGGTGTGGGGTGTGGTATGCACACATCCAGACAGCTAGGTTTGCTTCAGTGACGGTGGGCGGCGAAGACGAGGACGTTACGGACGACTCGGACATCAGCTCTCGGTGAACCACGTTCAGCAGTAGATACGGATACCATAATGTTTTACGAAGTAACTTTCTTTGGTGGAAGTTCAGATTCTGGTGGTAGTATTTGGTGCACCCTACCGGCAGGGTGTAGAGTATCCACGTTAGTGCCTAACGCACAACCTTCTGGTTTAACCTCCAGGCTTGGGTGTACCGTGAACAAAAATCAGAAGAGGTGTTTATTTTGGTGCGGTGGACCCGATATAAAAGTAAAGCCTGACCTGTTAAGATTTCAGAGGCTGAAGTAAACAATTGATGCGAGGACACATCTCTAGAAACACACATTTCCTCAGTGTGGATAAGGAAAAACATCAAGGACTCTTCACCAGAAAATTTCAATCCAAGTTTAGAAACTGCATTACTTTTAGTAAAACCACTATGTGGCCTAACCAAGACTGGTTCGGGTTCATCTACCGATTCAGACTCGGAAGCGAGTAAAGGAGGTTTATCTGAATCCGCAGTAGGAGTAGAAGTAAGACTTGGAGTAGTCAAAGATGTACCTGCTAAGACGAAACTACGACGATGTTTTGTTATTTTATCTTCGTAAGCACTGCGAAGACTGATTAGAGCAAGTAACAATTGACGATGTGTTCTTTGTTCATCCCCTTTTGGGGACATGTTTGTACAATGACGTTTGAGGTGTAGCCACACAGAACTAATACGTTTAAAAACGTCTGAAGATTTATCTACGTCAAAAGTAGTAAGAGAATTTTCAAGCTCTTTGATAGCAGATTCAACAATTGTATGTTCCGAGGCAAAGTACGCCTCCACCGGAATGAAAGGTAGCTTTTCTTCTTGTTCAATATGAAACAAACTTCATGGATCTACGTAATTCATCCACTTTAGCTTCCAAATCAGAATCTCTAGAAGATAGTTCATATTGGAGTTCCGTCTTCCGTAGACGATTAACATTTATGCGCCAGTGTGTTATTAGAAACAAATCTACTTAAAACGGCAGTCTATCTAAAACCAACACCAACAAGACCAACAGCGTAAGAATTCACAAGAACCAATAAGACAATTAAAATACACCCAAAGGGTATCAAAATCAAAATAATCCAATCGAATACAGGAAGAGCAACAGAAATAAAATAAAAACCGCTAGACGTAACAAAACCAACGTAAAGAACTGCCAAAAAGTAAAATAAAATAGGACTAGGAGTAGGAATAAAAGTTGTAACAATTACGATTTTCAGCTATTTCAATATACGCTTTCGTTCAATACACCTATTCAATAAATATTAAACTTCTATTGAAACCTTATATTACGAATTCATACATCGTGCCCAATCTACATTAGAATAGTCAAAGTAACCTTTAAGTGCTTTTCTATTTGCTTGTATCTTGATTCAATATCCCCTTTCCCGGCGCATGCTTGAATAGTTAACATTGCCTCGTGGTCAAGCCATTTTGATATCAGCATGTAATCTGTATAGAAGTGTTATCGAGAGCCTGCAGGTTTTTAATTAAACATGCCGTCCCAGCAAGTAGTAAAGTGGAGTCAACGTATACCATGGGTTCAGTTTTAGTTGTAGCATCGACCTAAGATGGTTGTAAATATATTTCTACGGTATGAAAATAAGTCGCAAACTTACCTTTAAATTCAATTTTCCAGTTTGATTTCAGTGCAAGTTTTTTAAAGTACCAAGTATTAGATATGAAGCAAGTTTTTTAAAGTACCAAGTATTAAATATAAAGCAAGTTTTTTAAAGTACCAAGTATCTATGAAATATGAAACAAGTTTTTTTAAAGTATGAAGTATTATGCCCGTGTTATGCAAATAGCAAGTTTTTAGTATTAATTCCAAGTTTTAAAATATTTATTTCAAGTTTCAAGTAATGGAAATTATGTATTATATAAAACAATCGTTAACCATATGGCAAGTACGAGACTGAAGTAAAGTAAAGACACGTTTTAAATTCTTTTGGAAATTGGTTGAGCTTTAGATGCAGTTTCAATTGTTGCTAGGCAAGGGAGTGGAGGCCCTCACATATGATTGGTTAGTATGAAGGTCAAATACGGACCCCTGCGTCAGACCTGGCCGCCCCGCAGATAGCCAGCGGTGAGTCATCCTCCATTTTATACCTATATTCTTTTCAAGGAACATTTATTTAAGATGTACAAATAATTTTTGTAGAAGCTATATATGTTTTATTTAAAGATAATTCTCGAATTTTTGTGAAGGTTTGAAGGTTTGATTCACGTAAAATTTAGTTCAAAATTTAGTATTTGAATAATGCATAAATGATCTTATTATTTTTAAGGTAGTTCTGTAAGATTATTTTTGAAGTTACAAAGTTGTATTTAAATGTTTGCATAACTAAACATGTGATACGATAAAAATTGTTTGCCGAATTATTGTGTATAACACATTTTGACAGTACACCTGAAGTACAGCTTAATGCCGACAATCAAAATTTTTCTTTGACCTTTGATTCCATTAAAGATGTCTATTAAAAATATAGTTCTATAATCTATAAAAACTTTTTTTGAGCATTTAATTTGTTTCTTGTAAACTAAACAAGATCCTATTCAAGTACCATGAATAAACTGTAGCATGAAAAATGAAAATCATATATTTCTTATAGAGAATTAAGGTAAATTATGCAATTAAAAAATATCCCTTGAATATTTAGAGATTATTTTTAAATCGTAATAAAGAAACTGTTTTGAAAGTCTCCGCACAGTTAACTTTATATAACCAATGTATATATATATATATATATATATATATATATAATAAGGGTTTTTTTTTGTGTTTTGGGATATTTTAGGTCAAATAAAACAATCGTCTTTAAATTCCTCTAATTACTTGACGTTTCGGTCGGGTTTCTGACCTTAATCGTAAGTATAGAAATATTTAAATTAGAAATAGACTATGACATATGGTTTTACTAGTCAAGTAATTAGAGGAATTTAAAGACGATTGTTTTTATTTGACCTAAAATATCCCAAAACACAAAAAAAAAACCCTTATTATATAAAGTATAATTGGTCAAGAAAATTAATATTACATATATATATATATATATATATATATATATATATATATTAAATTAATATAAAAATAATAAGTTGTCGTAAAACTTTCTTTCTTTGAAGTCAGCAATAATTGTTCTATACAAGCAAACATTTTACAAATATGAAATTTTGGTATTGAAGAAAGATATTAGTGGTGTTAAAGTTAAAAGTTTTTTTTGAAAGTATAATTTTGACTAGTGGATCTATTTATAATTTTTTTTTGTGATAAAGTGACTAGACTCTAACGAAGCCCTAGTTCGAGCATGTTTAGATGTGGTTAAATTTTCAGATAGCACGAGATCGTCGTTCCCATTCCAGATTGCAGAGACAAAAGTAAGTATTTTTTTTGTTGCTCGTCTTAAGTTTTTTTTTATTCGAAGATTTCCGTATCTGATCTTCGATAGTTTCTTATCATAACACTCTTTAAGATACGGTGGGGTCCAATAAAATTTCTTTCGTTTTATCGTTTATCATCCTACGACACTAGCTCATAGCTCTGCCCTAAGTTGAAGAAGCTTGGCTGGCTGGAAGATCTCTTTAAAGGACCCTTTCTCTCAAAGCCATTTAACATCCTTTTACCTTGGACTTAACCGTTAAACAGGAACCCTTCGTAATTTATCGAGGCTCTGCCGCCTATATGGTAGAGCAGACATACTATTTACATTTTGAGGAATTTAGTATGCTACAAAGTATAGGGTGCCGGTGTTTTCAAATCTTCCTACTGAGAGTACCAAAATTATCAGAGAAAACACGAGTCTGATAATTTAAGAAAACAATTTCGCAGTGGAGCGTTATGTATGAAGAATCGGTGTACTATTAGGAATAATCGGACTCCTCGTTGGTCATGCCAGATTTTCTATGTTACGGTAAAACCGCAACATGCACGAAAAGGATGCCGGACTTGCACTAGCCGTAGATTGGGGTGGGTGTAGGATCAAGCACGGTAAAATATATGGGCTAGCTGATATAGAAAGATTAATATATGTACAAAGGTCAATAATGACTGCACCTTCGTCGGTCTGATAATAGTATATATAAAGATAAAAGTAATTAAACGTGAATAGATATTTTATTCAAAAAATTTCAGTTGAGGATTTTGTAATGACAATTATCTACAGGCTCAACCACGGCATATAAACCAAGTCATACAGTACGTAATCGTTGTCTTTACTATTTTAAAGTACAGGGTTAATGCTTAATACAAAGGAATGGGTTACCAAATACATTCCCCCTATTAGGGTTTCGTAATTCACTATTTACTACTATAGCTTTATGCGTATTCAGAAACGTTTCCAGATAAGCAACAGCTTTACAAACTTTCATTGGAACTTGCATAATAACGGGAAAATACCTGTTTATAGTAAGCTCTGGTTTCTAGTTGCTAAGATCTGACATATTTTCATGAGTTTATAGCGTGGTCGTGAACCCACGGGACTCGGCTTCTAGCAGCTATATAGGCGTGGAACGTCATAAACATTTATAGTAGTACGTTTAGAGATTTGAGTGGTACATGTATACATAATAAAAACTATACTAAGAAGATCTCATCACAAAATAATGCGGGACAGATGCAGCATCCGCAAGTTAGGGTTGCCCTGGGGACAATCGAGTTGTAGCCAATCATTCACAGTTCGTACGGCAGCGAATCTTCAACATCAGCAACTAGTACTCCTGTAAAGTGATAACATATATACCAGGTGGTAAACCCCAGGTAGGTAGTAATAGTACAAGTATAAAGGTAAGTATCCACTCTTTATCCTACAACGGAAACCCAACCATGGACGAGCTAAAAAAGCAGGCACTAACTTTTGAAACTTTACAACTGACGGCTATTTACCAATTAACCGGAAGGAAGAAATATTGAATAGGAATTGGTAATTTCTCACTTAAAGTGCAAACACATTACGTGTACAGACGAAATACAAAGTATAATCTAAAAACGGTGTGAATTATTTTTTGTATGACGACTATCAAAACAAAGTCGAATAGCTACTTAGACAAAATTAAATGTAGTACTAGCAGTGTATACAGAGTAAAGTTGGTTGTCTAGTCACAACGTTTCCTGAATTTATAATAAGCGGAAAATGTAGCAGCAACGTGATATCTAATTAGGAGTAGACAAATTGTCAGCCGACAGAAAATGAACGTAACAGCCGTGCTCCACACATATGCTTCCAATACGTTTGTCCTTGTTTCTATATTTGTTGTCTTCAAACATAGCCGCTGCTCTTTCTTGTTATATACAGTTCAGTTTCCCTTCTATTGTTTTGTAAAGATATACCCTATTTCATCGATATTAAGTGGTATGTGAAGGGGGTTATGCAGCCTGTGGCTACCAAGAGCCCACAACTCTTGAAGATTTGTAATCCTTTTTGCACAATCAGGATTAGTTGAAAATATTGCAAAACCAACACCTGTATTTGTTTCTAGCACTAATCAGGTGTAAGTGCAATTAGTTTTTCGTCATAAGGTTTCCCGTCTTGGAATAGGTTGGGCGCGTACCTTCACTGATTCCTATTCTGAGAGCCAGCGCAGTTACTTGACATTCCTGCAGCCTAGATACAGGTAGATTCCCTTGAAATTGTTTACTAAATTTATACCCTATTGGACCAATAATCAGAGGTACGTGAAGGAGGTTAAGCAGCCTACGGCTATCAAGATTCCCAATACAGACAATTGCCAAATTAATAACTTTCAAGTAAATTCTTTCACACAATTAACATTTGTTGAGATATTGCAAAAGCAATACCTGTAGTTCTTTATAATAATCATCAGATTTAAGTATAATTATTTTTCGTCCATAGGTTTTTTGTCTTGAAATTTGTTTATAATAATCATCAGGTTTAAATACAATTATTTTTTTGCGTAATAAAGTTTTCTGTCTTGGAACTGGTTGGATGCGTACCTCCATTGATTTCTATTCTGAGCTAGCCAACACATTTCCCTGAAATTCCCACAGCCTACATCTTTGACTATCTGTGTACAGTGTTGTGCTCACATATATACTTTCAGCAATCTTTTGCTTGTTTTTATGTTTGTTGTCTTTGAACACAGTAGTTGCTTTTCTTGTTAAATGTAGCACGACTTTGTGCTAATCTTTGTTTTATATCTTTTGCGCTTTTCCCATCTTGCGTTATTTGGCTTCCTAGGCAGCAGACATTTTAACCACTTGCTAGTTCTCGTTTCCTATTTGTATTCCAGTTTTTATTTATTTTCCTCTCTTTTGCATACTAGTACTTTAATTTTATTTTTGTTATTTCTCTTACCGTATCTCTCTGTTAGAACTGTTTCATTTCATGAAAAGCTGTTTCTAACTCTACCTTGCTAGATATTAATACCGCTATATCATCTGCAAATATAAGCATATCAATCTATTGTTCCTGCATAACAATCCCAAAGTCTACCTGCATTTGACAGTATTCATTGCCTCTTTGATGAACAAGTTAAAGATTATAGGGGATAGGACACATTCCTGTTTTACCCCTTTCCAAACATCTACTTCTCTGTGTTCCTGCTCTAATTCTATTACCACTGTTTGCTCTTTGTATAAGCTATGTACTACAGTCTATCTTTAAAACTCATTCCAATCTTTTTGAGTATTTGGAACATTTTTCTCTATTTTACATTGTCGAATGCTTTTTCCAGATCTACAAACCCTATATATACACTTTCTCCCTTTTCTATTGTTTTCTCCATTATCACCCTCGGAGCTAAAATACTTTCTCGTGTTTCCCTCTTTAGCCTAAACCCAAATTGATCTTCTTCTAATACTTCTTTGTCCCGTTTTTTCACCCGTCTTTGTACAATTCTAGAAAATATTTCTTACACGTGTGGTGTCAAATTTATTGTCCGAAAATTTTTACATATATCTGCGCCTCTCTCTTTTTTGGAATAGTGAATATGATGTTACGTTTGAAATATTTGAGTATCTCGCCTGTTTCGTACATATAGCTTACAAGTTAGAAAAGACGTTCTGTTACTGCTTGTGCAGTGGCTTTTAGAGTTTCTGTTTGAACCTTGCCTAAACCCGGTGCCTTACTATTTTTTCAGGCCTTTTAATGCTACTTTAAACACATCTCGAGGTATAGGATATCCTAAGTCCTCGTTTTCAGTGTCTGATTCCTGTTCTAGTGCTGCTAGTTCTCTCCTACATATAAATTCTGTATATATTCTTGCCATCTAAACATTTCTACATTATAATGATGTCTCCTTCCACGCCTCCTATATTTTAGTTATACGGTTTTATCTCCCTAAAATTCATTCTAACTAGTTTGTATGCTTCGTCTGTTTTTCCTATTTCCATCTTAGTTTGTATCTCTTTGCACTTTTCATCAATCCATTGCTCTTTAGCTTTCCTGCATTTGCAAATAATTTCCCATTGCATGGCTTTGTATGTTTCTTGTACAGCTTTATGCGATTTGTTTTTGTATTTTCGTCTTTCTTCTATTAAATTCGAAATATCCTTTGTTATCCATGGTTTCTTATTTCTTTTTTGTGTATACCCCAGAATATATCTGGCCGCCATGCCTAAGCTGGATTTTAATGCTATTCTATTCTGTTTCTGCTTCTTTAGTATTAGAAATCTTCCCGACATCTTTCAGCAATTCATTTTACTTTTTCAAATCTACGAGGGATATCTTAATCTTTAGTTTCTCAAAGTCAAAGTGTCTTTTTCCATTCCTTTTTCACAAATTTGTAATTTTAATAAGGGACTTCATAATTACAATATTGTGGTCAGTGTCCTATATTTGCTTCTGGGTATCTTCTAAAGTCTTTTACTTGATTCCTAAACCCTTGCCTAACAAGAATGTAATATATTTAATATGTTCATATATCTCCTGGCATCTTCCGCGTGTATCGTCTTCTAGCTGGTTGTTGAATGTTTGATGGCTAAATTGTTCTTGTCGCAAAATTCTACCAGCCTATTTCCCTGTCCGTTTCTCGTGCCTAAACCAAATAAACCTACTACCGCTTCCTCCCTATCCTGACTCACGACACCGCAGTTTTATACTATCCGTTTCCAATCACCTCCAGGACCTTACGCTCCTAACCTTCACAGCGTTGATCCTCCAACAGATGTAAATAGATCGTAATTTTAGTTGTTAGTTGTAGTTATTCTTATCCCTTAGATCTTAGTCCTTAGATATTTAAGTGTAGGCAATCCTTATGGCAGAAAATGGACCTGAACCTGAACCATGGAACTAATACTGGACGCTGGACTGAAACCTGACGCTGAAACCCGTGCTATCACGGGATTAATATTTTATATACAATTTCTAATCAGTACGTAACCAGTTTTCTTCAACTTCTTACTACCTATCTCTCACGCAAGACTATAAAATCAGCGAATCTGCAACTACTTCTTCGACACCTATCGACCAGAGTTTCTACTGCACCACTGCTTAATATCATATAATAGACCCTCCAGAAATAATTAAATTCTAGTTGAACAATCCCGAGTACTTCGGAAAAAGTATACACTTTTAAATTGTATATAGGCACCAGCCAACTTTTTACTTCAAGAAGAAATTTTCGTAGTTTTCTGCAGACCCAACCGCTTTCTACAACGTCATACGCAAAAAAAAATTAACAAGATATCACATCTGTGTACAAGGTTCATAAATTTATTCTTATCACAACCGAAAGTATAAATTTACGATATTCTATTTCGCTATTAATTGTGAACGAATTTAAAGGTGAAAATGCTATGCGTTAAATACAATAATATCATAGCCTGACACGGTCTGGTACCAAAAATAGATCAGAATTAAACAATGTTCTGGAAAATTATCCAGACTGTTGAATTTCAAAATAACAACATGCGGGCTCAAGCTTACACTAACAAACAAAAATATGTACAAATTTGTACGGTTACGAAGTAGCCGTTACACTCTAAGTACCAAAACAGCTGCTGCCCTCTTTCGGGAACCTGTCTTAGTCTGGTTCCTTACTAAACACCTCATTACTTTGGTTAAACCTGTTGTTCGGCTCTGTAGATCACTGGAGCTCTCAAACCGTTCTACCCGTTCTAGTAATCTAGAACTTCTTCAAGGTGCAGGTCCAATCAGAACAGAACTACAAGAATATATATATTTAAAAATATAATACCATGCTACTAGTGTACAACATTCAATTTATGTATTTAATTTACCTTCTGTAGGAGTGACAGGCCTATCAACCAATGGTAAGTGGAGTTACCCCCCAAATATGTTGATAAAATAGATATTTCTTGCTATACACTTTTCATACCACGTTCCTTACTTATGGATATTGCAGATGTTCGAGGGATCGACTGAACAATACTGTCTATTTATAGTAGCGTTTGGGGTATTCCACAAACTAAATCTTCTGCTAAAAATACCTATCATACAGCTTTAGTAAAAATTATTCGACCATACTGATATTAACATTGTCAAATAGAACAAAATTAAAAAATCAAATTGTACCTACCACACTAAACACTTTTATACAAGAATCTCATCACTTAATAAAATCTTTTCTTTATTCACACATTTAGAACCGCTACAACTAGCATCTGTAGACTTTCTACCATTTGTAACATATACATTGTAAATATTAAGTTACGACGTTGTTCCTGAAGTTTCAATAACAAGATGTTGTTTAATTGATTTTATATGGCACTCGTACAAGTTTTGTGCAATAAACATCTCCGAAAATACTAGGATTAAAAAATTGACTGTACACCACTGGATTGCTCTAGTTGAGTTATGTAAAAGTATCAAGTCTCAAGATCCTAACTTTAAAAGTTCAAAAATTATTAGGAATTTTATTATTAAATATTGTTTGCATGGAGATAATACAAATTTTAATGTATTTTATAATTATCAATAGATATTATCTACAAATGGAATAATCTGGAAATTAGATTCTAACCATATATAAAATAAACCTTACTTCGTATATTGTAAAACAAATTCAAAACTTGCCTGTTAAAAATTTTGAAGAAAAAGCACACTGTTTACGTATACTCTTAATTGCAAAATCTTCCTCTCTAAAAGAAATTTGCCCACTCTACAATTAGAAAACACCTTCTCAAGGCTCATGTTTCTTAATAGTATATATTGGAGGTTATGTAGAACATTTTGATATTCGTTGATCTTACCCCACCACCTGTTGTAAATGTATATTTGACAGACAGACGTGTTTTGTTCTTTGTACGTTTGGCATCTCAAGCCAACATGTATGTATAATGTTCAATATACATTTTATTAAAAAGAAATTATATTATTTCAAATATAGTCCACTAAAAATTAAAAATCCAGCGTATTCTTTCAGGGAAATATACATCACCTTCAACAAATGCGTTAAGGTTGTACGCCCAAACAAACTATTGTTTTTACACAATTGTATCCATTTTAAAAATAAGTTAGTTTTTTTTGAAAGATTTTGGTAACTTGTGTTTACTTGTATTTGAGCACTATTGATTTTCCACTGCACAAGAAATTCCAACCATTTTCAAACACAAGATCACAACACTTTATTCAAGTATATTAACGTTTACTATATATTCAAGAATATTAACCGAACATCAATAATGAGTGAATTCGTACACAAAACGTTGTTACGTTCAATTCCCTACCTTGTTCTAATTATGCACGCTCTACTGTTATTTTTCGTTTATTCTGAATATAGCAACTGTTTTTACCTATTCTTAATACTGTAACAAGTTTATTTCCCTTCAATATTTTGACAAATATTTATGTTATTATTTTTATAGAAGGTCAATTCAAACCTAATATCCCTACACATTTTACGTAATATTTATTACATGTTGTTAATCTAACATAAGCTTTAAAACCGCGAGCATAACTTAGAAGTTGAGCCGTGACATAAAATACCATTTACAAGTGTCATTATAAGAGCTTCCTCCTTCAAAAACTATAAAGATCTTTGTAACTGTTGTCAAGCGGTAGGCTACGTCAGAATACGACACTTTCACCTGGGCTGTTGCTTAAGAAAGTCGTTTGTTCTTGTGATAAGAACATGGCATCAGGTGGTTACACTTGGTCTCTGTTAGTGCACTCTATGTCAACGTTTTACAGAATATTTTTGCACTAAACTAGGCGATAAATGAAAATGGTTGGCGTTAGAACAGCAGTAAGTATTATCGAGCCTCAGGGCCCTTGTTAATTTAAATATGCAGTGCAATTTACTTGACGTGGATACACGTGATGTTCGTTTGATATTCTGTAACAAGATTAATTAATTTATGTGGTTTTGGAGAATTCTAACCTGATTATTATTGTAACAAAAAGATTTCAATTATCATTAAACATTCCGAAAATGGTCTAAGTACATCCCAATTATTCTTCTGATGGATAAACATCTGGTATGTAATTAGTACTCTTTAAGTACGTAAAGTTGTAACATTTGGAATGACAAACAAGGAAGTTTTTTATTTGTTCAACGTGGAAATTTTCTAGTTTGTTATGTTGTTGACCTCTGGATAACTTTGTTATTGGTGAAAAGAACCTGATAAACTTCACTTTTATTTTTCATTAGTACAAATAAAAAGATGACAGAGAACAGTATATATATGTATATTAAGGGTTAACTTTCAGGGCTAACAAAAATTACAACTATCATTTGAATACAAAATTATCTAAGTTCAGATAACTAAATTGTTTCATTTTGCTCTACAATATTTATTAATTGAAATATTTTAAAATACAATTTAAATGTGAAGTCTCTAGGTAGTAGTATACCCTTCGTTATTCTTAATGATCAAGTTTAAACAATAAACAAGAATAATCATTGCTAAATTTTTATAATGTAAAAATAACAACACTATCTAATTTTTGTGAGATACAAGTGATGAGAAGATTATCGTTATATAAGTACATATCTTCCTTAACTATAAATTAGTTGAATTTTTTGAACTAAATTTGTTAAGATAAAACTTTGTAAATAATTTTCAACTGATACTTAAGAGAATAGAAATTCATTTCGGTCATGCCTATGATTATTAGTTGGAATGAACGAGGTTTGATTTCTAGTAATGATAAACTTTTTTGAATTAATTAACAGAATGCACAAACTGTGCTAGTCTTGGTTTAATTTGATTACAGGTGTAGCAGTGCATCTTTAACAATTAGTATCGAGCCAGAAGGTAAGCATTTGTAAGGGTTATGTTCACGTAATATTTTTTGTACAGCGGTATTTGAGCATAGAATTCCGCATTCCCCTTATACAAACAGACTAAAATTAGGTCTTCATTGTATTCAAAAATTCGGTGGCGCCATATTTACTATATTTTTGGTCGTAATCCAACACCGACCCCAACTCATGTTCTACCCAGAGCAAATTACTCGACTAGCCGCTTGGCCTTTGGAGGTTTCCTTATCTATGAGCCGTTTTTCATCTAAACTAACCTTGGGCTCTTTACATCATCAGGAAATCCCTGTTAACTATCCTTGTGCCTTTCAGTTGGCGATATAGGAGTAAAGACCATTAGTAAGGCAAAACGTAATAATACATGTCACATTACTTTTTACTTAGCCCTTACGTGTACCAGAGATAAAATGGGTCAAGTGGGTCTGTGGGTCCAAGCGGTCACTTTTTTGTTTGGGTCACCGGGTCAACGGGTTATGTGAATCGACCCAAATTGACCTAGTGACCCAAATTGACCCGGCAACCCAAATTGACCCTACAACCGAAATTGACTCGGCGACCCAAATTGATCCGGTAACCTAAATTGACCCGGTGACCGAAATTGATCCAGTGATCCAAATTAATAAAGTGACAGATTGGCTTTTTCTAGATAAAGCCATAGTTTAGTGAACTTTCAGGTCAGTCTATTAAGTACGTTCACAAAATTATACATAAAGTTATTGGCTTAGTTAGTTACTTGTACTCATTTTATGAATTAGAAGTATGCGCCAAAATAATTTATAATGTGATAAAAGTACGGCGCCTTTCTTTTAATATGAAAATGCATTTTTAAATTTTTTCAAAGAAACGTGCTATGGCACACAATGCGGTGTTATAAACTTATAGAATTTTTTATGTTATAATCTTAACAAATTAAAAAATTTTTGTTTCTAGCTTCTCTTCTCACTGTTGTAGCAATAATACTATAAGATTTCAAAATTTGCATCATTCTGGATTGTAGTTGGACTTAAAAAAAAACAATGACAATTAAGTACTAACATCAGGGTTAGTAATCGTCATATTTAAACATGACATTTTTTAGATTGAATCAAAGAATGGTTTGTGGAGTTTGCGCAGGTGTATGTATGCTTGCAAATCCTTCCCTCAAAAGCAGAAAATATTGCGTTTGTTTTAGATACTATATTATTAGAATGCAATTGTGATGTTATCGATATTCCAATTAAAACAGATTGCGGTAGTAATATTATAGCTGCTACCAATTAAAAGTGCGAGTAGACTGTGCGTGTCATAGACTAAACACCAGCATGCAAACTGCTTGGGAACAGTGTAGACAGTTAAATGAAAATATCAATCTTCTGTATGAAAGTTCGAATGCACTTGTAATGTACGTGAAGAAGACAACAGACATCCAATCGGAATTGGCTCGTTCTCTGAAGCCTGGTGGAAAAACAAGGGCCTGGCGGTCATTACTCAACATGTTTAGTTTGATTAGCAAAAATCTGAATGTAACCGATGAACGGAAAGTTTCAGAATTAGTTTTTCCTTTACGACACGAGAACGCATCGGTTTGATTGCGTGCATTGATCGTCAAATGCATAATGATGTGTTAAATTTCTTAAATCCTGTGGAACAAATGTTTGATTTTCTTGAACAGTCTCTCCGGTGCACTCTCTAAAACGTCTTACCTTCGTTTTACTGTTTGCGAAATATGTGGGAAATTCAAAGTCCACAAGATGCCGCCGAAATTAAATTATTGAAGCCAAAATTTGTTGAAGCATTGGACGAAAAGATTTGGCCTTCAATAACAACCTTGCATTTGATGGCAACATTTCTGGATCTATAATTAAAAGATTTTCTATTTGTCAACAAGAGTGAAGATAAAAATAGTTTTTATATGCAAATTCACGAAGGTTTGATAGAGTATAGAATTTCAGTAGCTAAGGAAATAAGTCTTTCCAACATAAATTCATCAGGAGATAAAAAAGCCCAGGTAATATTTTAATGTATTATATTGTTTTTTATCTCGAATTAATTTATTAAAAATGCAAATTTCATAGTTAATCTATTTAAAATGTTAATGGTGAATTGTATAAATTTTACAAAACCATGGTTCTATTATCTGTTACTTATTGCTGATTGCTTTTCGAAGTTTAATGTAACATTACGGAAAAGCAGTGCCGATTTAGTGCCTGCTATGGAATTTTTGTCTAGGAGTCGCAAGTTTTCATAAAATCGATATTGATAAAACAACTTGTTTTTTATAGAAATCAAATGGAGCACAACGCGAAGGTATGTTTTCTACATCTACATGCACTTTAGATTTTAAACAGCAGACCGAATAAGAACTGCGGAATTTTATAAGCAACGAAGAACGCACTTATAATGATTAATTGGTCCTTTTAATGGCGATAAGGATAATGATGAAGCACGATTGGATTCATTAAAATGGTGGGGTGTTAATAAAAAGAAGTACCCACTTCTAAGCAAAATTGCCAAAAAAATCCTAGCAACTCCAGCTTCATCAGCTCAGTCAGAGAAACATTTTTCTGGTGCTGGAAAAATAATACGCAAAGATAGGGCACGACTCAAGGCTGATGCCGAAGAAAGTCAACTTATTGTATCAGAATCTTTAAAAAACGGAATTTTAAAAATATAGCCTAGTCATCATAAATTCATAAGTGATGTAACCTTTTTTATTACGTAGGTTTACAAGATAATTTGTATTTATATATTATAATTCTTTCTTATTTTTAGTGCTTTTGTTTACATTTTATGTGATTATTTAAAATAAAGTATTTTGTTGATCACAATATTTGATAAGTGTAGACGTAAATTATCTTGGGTCCATGGGTCAATTTGGGTCACCGAGTCAATTTGGATCCCCCGGTCAATTTGGGCAGTGGGTCGTGGGTCACATATGTATTGGGTCCCTGGGTCAGGGGTCACTTTTTCGGTGACCCATTTCATCTCTGATGTATACTACGGAAATTGCAAGGCTGGATGAAGTCCTTAAGCAATTGTACAACAAAATTTATTTCCTCTATAGCGCCTAGTACAATTGTTCGTACTATGCCCTGGTTACGCCCTGGATTATTATTTATGCCCTGGTTCATTGTTACGTCCTGATGTACAATTGTTCCTACCTAACTTAGTTACAAGATTTGACATGGTGGCTGCGTTAATATTGGCTAATTTTGGTTAGTGACTACACCACACCAGACTACAGCTGGCCGTGATGCCGAGACAACCCAAAGTTTATTGTGTGATGCTTGGTACCTATCATTTTGGGTGAGAATTTTGTTATTTTGTTAAGCGCGTATAGACATATATCTATATTTCCTTCATAGTTACTTTTCTGTTACGATGAAGGTGTCGTACTTTTTACTTGGATAGTTATGTGGTAGAATAGCCCTCGTTCGTATCATATATTGATCTACACCTACGAATGTTGGCAGTAAGCCAAATCCAAATTTTATAGTGTACTAATACTTTTGACTGCTACTCGCGTTACTTGTAGTAGCAGCGGGTTTGCGAAAGCTTTATTTTGGATCCCTCAAGAGATATACATTAATTTATTGTGTATATAGATATTGTTGTTTAGGTTAAAGATGTAAATCGTATTATCCGGCTTGGCCTGTATAAGAACGTTCTTTTACGTGCATAACGCCCCATTAATATTTACTAGAGTGCCCCATAGCAATAGCAGAACCAATATTGCACCTAGCTCTTTTGTGTTAACTAAGAATGGTTTGTTGTATATGTACCTACTAACATATTGCATACTATTTTTGAGATGACATTGAATATACCGCTTACCAGGTATTAGTGTTTATTTTCTACAAGGTATACTGCTAATTCTTTATTTCCGTTGAGGACTTGGTTTCTAAGAATTGCTGTAACTTCCATACCCACTCTCCGACTACAGCTAGCGCGGTGTCCTTTTTCTATGTGTGGTGATTTTACCGTAAGAACGTTTAATATGTAGACATAGACAGATAGGTTAGGTGATGCAAGTCAAAGTTAATCGTAAGGAGTCGGAAAATTTCATGAAATCTGTTATTGGATTTCAGTGCCACAACGTTTTGGAAGATACTACAATGAATATATAGGGAATGCAGTTATAAATGTCTACTTGTTTTTGTATATGCTTACGATCCGCCGTTGCATGTGTAGTAGAATTCATCATTCTAGCGTTTGAATATTGCGGTTATATTTCGTTTATGTTCCGATTTAGACGTGTATAGCGCCTGCGCTAGAGAACAAACATTATTATTGCTTAGGCTTTGTGATTATGTTAATTATAGCCGGTAATGGCGTTTGCATTTTTTATGTATTTATGTGTTTCATTTATGTTTTAATAAGTAATAGAGTGCGTTATATCCAGTCTAGGTATTTCTACAAGTTCGAAACAAAGCGTTAGCCATTTCCTACAATTCTCAGGTGTGGGGTTACAGTTCTCACGTATGTTTTCCATATCGCTAGGTTATGTTATATTTACCGGATTCGGCCGGAAGTTTTAGTAAATACAATGGAAAATATTGGTGAAGAACAATTTGAAACATTCTTCCAACAACGGTCACTCGAAAATCAGAATACAAGTCCTGTTACGGGAGCCGCTGCGGTTACGGAAAATACACCGGTTTTAGATACGATGCATCCGTTTATGGCGTCAATAAATGCCGTGCTACAGCAAAATTCACAAATGCTGCAATTACTTGTGCAAACTCCAGGTTCACAAACGCAACAAGTGCCTATTGTTAGTGCTGCAGTCACTAATTTTAATGTGATGCCTGATCTTTCTAAAACGATTGAATTATTTGATGGAGAAAAGAGGCCCAGTGAAGCGAAGTTATGGTTAAATCGTTTACAAAATACCGCATTAATTGATCGTTGGCCAGATGCATTCATATACCAAACTGCGATTTGCAACCTGAAAGGCGCGGCTACGCACTGGTTCGCAAGCCGAAGAGCTGAAATTCATAGATGGGGAGAGTTCAAACAAGCTTTTGAAAAAACTTTTATTTTTGCAAGGAGTAAGACCGAGTGTTCGCGTCAGATGCAAGCTAGAATGTAAGGTGCCAAAGAAAATGTTTGTAATTATTTCTACGAGAAGGTGGCACTGTGTCGCGAATTAGAATTTACTTTTACTGAAACTAAAGAACAAATTATCATCAGACTGTGGTCAAGGGAGCTAAGTAATATGTTGACGTCACGTTTACACACAGATGAGGATTCACTGTATCAGGACATAGTTTGCTACGAGCGAGTCGACCAGGCACGAAGAGAACGTAAGATAGAAGGAAGAGTAGCTACAAGAGGTGAAGTGACTAACAGTTATGTGAGGCAGCCCGAGGCGAAAGTTAAAAACAAAACAAGCACAATTAGTCAACAGAAACCTGGCACCAGCGGTAAGTGTTATAATTGTAATTTAATTGGTCACCGGGTGGACAAGTGCCCAAAACCAAAGCGTCCTTTTGGAAGTTGCTTTTATTGTGGTCAAGCCGACCACCAAATCAAAAACTGTCCACAGAGATGTACATCAACTGCAATGTTGATACAACAGCCTATTTTAGAACCGCCTTATTTATTACTGTTGTACTTTCCTGAACTTGATATTACTTTGGATGCAGTGGTGGATTTAGGTAGTCCTGTTTCACTTATTTTAGAATCGTGCGTTTCTGTGAATTTTGTTAAGCAGTGAGGAAATCACAACTGATACATTTAACTGGTATTAGTAATTCAGTATTGTAGATTTTGGGTATGCACGTTGGTAGTTTAAAATGTAAGGGTTATGTTTATGACGCGCCCTTTTATGTTGTTGGCAAGAGTAAAATGAATTGCCCTTGTTTGTTAAGTAGGGATTCTATAGCAGGCAGCAATTTTTCTATGAGATTTGATAAAAATAGTATTTTACTAGAACCTGTGGAGCAACACCCAGAATTTTTAAGTAATGAAGTTTTATTGATTAGTGCAGTTCAGACTGATAGGAACAAAGTATTTAACATAAATAACGATTTAGAGGCCTGGGTTATTGTTGAAGTACAAAATGTTTTAAATAATTTTTATTGCAATACCAATAAACCAGAAGTGCCCAGAGTAAAATTTGAAATGCATTTGAATTTAACGAAACATGAACCATTTTTGAGTAGGCCAAGACGTTTATCTTTTTATGAGAGGAATGAGTTAAATAAAATCATCGATGATTTGCTAGCTCATAACGTTATTAGAGAAAGTGAGTCTCCTTACTCTTTCCTCATTGTATTAACACGAAAGAAGACTGGAGAACTTCGTATGTGTGTCGATTACATAAACTTGAATAAGTATTTGGTTAAAGATGCTTTTCCCATTACAATAATTGAAGATCATCTAGAATGCTTGCGTGATAAGAAATATTTTACAAAACTAGATTTTAAGAATGAGTTTTATCACGTCCCTTTGTCACAAGAATCTACAAAATTTACTTCCATTACAACCCCTTTAGGTCAATAAGAGTTTTTGAAAATGCCATTTGGTCTTGCGACAAGCCCCTCAGTTTTTGCTAGGTTTGTAAACAAAATATTTAGGGATCTCATAAAAGAAAATAGGGTGTTAATTTATTTTGATGACATCTTGATTCCCACTGATACAATTATTGAAAACATATAAATTTTTGAAAAACGTTTTACGACTGATGGTTGATAATTTATTGGAATTAAGATTACATAAGTGCTCGTTTATGACGACAGAGATGGATTATCTTGGATACCACGTCAACAAAATGGTCTTTCGCCAAATACAGCTAAAGTATCCGCAATTGCAGACTATACTATTCCCAATAATGTCAAACTTCAAACAATTTCAAACTTTTATAGGAATGGCGAGTTATTATCGGAAATTTATTAAGAATTTTAGTAATATTGTATTCTGTCTGTATAACTTGCCAAAAAAAGGAGAAAAATTTGAATTTACAAGCACACATCTTAATATTTTTGAATTATAGAAATCTAAACTAACTAGCCAGCCCATTTTAGCAATTTATTCACCTTTTAATGAAACCGAACTACAATGCGATGCGAGTTCAGTAGTTTTTGACTCAATACTTATGCAAAGACAAGGCGATGGCATGTTCCATCCAGTGTTCTACTTTAGCAAACGTACATCTGAGGCTGAATCAAAATATCACAGCTATGAATTAGTATGTTTGGCTATTGTATATTCACTTAAAAGATTTCATACTTATCTACAAGGACTTAAGTTTAAGATTATTACTGAGTGAGTTAGTTTCAGATTAACAATGAACAAAAGAGATATTATTCCAAGGATAATGAGATGGAGTCTTATATTGAAAAATTATGATTACTCCATAGAGCACAGGTCTAAAAATCGAACGTGTCATGTTGATGCCTTAAACAGGGCTCAAACTATTTTTGTGTTAGAAGGAAACACCTTGAAGCAAACTTTGGCAGTCAAGCAGTGCAGTGACAATGAAATCACGCGAATAAAAATTAAATTACTTGACGGTTATCATCCATTTTATGAGTTACAGCAAGATTTATTATATAGGAAATTAGGTGGCAAAATTCTGTTTTGTATCCCAAAGTCAATGGAACGTACTATACTCCATACTTACTACAACGAGATGGGTCATTTTGGAGTCGATAAGACTGTCGAATTAAGCAGAAGAACTTATTGGTTCTCTAATCTGAAAACTAAGGTCAAGAAATATATAAAAGCAATAGCCTAAAGTACATCGAGTTTAACGCTAAGCAAGGTAAAGTAGAAGGTATGTTGAACAGAATTCCAAAGGGCAAACTACCATTTAAAGTTCTACAAGTTGATAATTACGGACCCCTTACAAGAACCAGTAACCGCCATAAGTATATATTTGAGGTTGTATACCGGTTTTCAAAATTTATAAAGTTCTATCCATGCAAGAGCACAAATACTCAGGAAGTAATAAAAAATTTAAATACCTATTTTAGGAATTATAGTAAACCTACAATTTTAATAACTGATAGAGGCTCAACATTTACGTCGCACCAGTTTAAAGAATTTGTAAATGAAGAATGCACTGAGCACATATTAATAGCCTCCGGAGCTCCAAGGGCTCACTAACCTCCGTACTAGCCAAAACGGTCACGAAAAAAATATACCAATGGATGATGCCTTAGGTAAAGTAGAATTCCGCTTCAACAACACCATAAATCGATCGATAGGCGATTGCATTTTGGTAGAAATCAGATTGGTCCAATCGACGATAATCTAAGAGTAGCTCTTGAATCATTTTCCGAGCCTGTAATAAATTTAGAGCAAATTAGGCAAGAAGCAAGCGAAGAGAATGAACGAATTCAAGAACATAACAAAATCTATTATGACAACAAACATAAGCAAGGACATGTATATAAACCTGGAGATTATGTCATGGTGTCCAACAAAGACACTACCATAGGAGCTAATAAAAAAAACGAATCCCTAAGATTAAAAGACCGTATGTGATTATGAAGGACCTACCACATGACAGGTATGTTGTCACAGACATTATAGGATTCCAGAACACCCAAATCCCTTATGATGGAATAACTAGATGTTAGTCGTTTAGAACCATATTCAGTATAGAAGTAATAGTGTTAGCTTTAAATATGTACCTATTATAACTTGGGTATTAATGCCATGGGAATTATGAACTCTATGTTTATCTTAACTTTTGTTTTGTATTTATGTATTAAAACACTTATGCATGATGATAGGTATTATGAAACATTATGTTTGATGTTGTATTAATCATATTTATGTTCTTTGACAGTTATGTTTATGAGATCAACTTTGGGTTTATTATGTAAAACCTAGAAGTTGTATGAGACATGACTTTAATGCTTTATGCTTTATATTCTGAATATTTACTTATGTCTCTATTACTGAGTGGTTAGTTGTTTGTATGTTTAACTATGATTGAGGCGATCATATGGTCAGGTCGGCCAAGTTGTAGTAAAATTCATCATTCTAGCGTTTGAATATTGCGATTATATTTTGTTTATGTTCGGATTTAGACGTATATAGCGCCTGCGCGCTAGGGAACAAACATTATTATTGGTTAGGCTTTGTGTTAATTATGGTCGGTAATGGCGTCTGCATTTTTTATGTGTTTATGTGTTTGATTTATATGTTTTAAATAAGTAATATCCAGTCCAGTTATTTCTACAAGTTCGAAACAAAGCGTTAGCCATTTCCTACATATGTCACTTTCATGTCTTGTAATAGTCTGTATACCATTATAAAATATATAAATGTTTATATAGTTGTTAATGCACGCTAAAGTTGTGTACTAAAGCTCATACTTTTTTGCTATATGCAATAAATAAGTTTAACAAAGTGGTTCAAACCTATATAGCAGCTTCAATGTTCTGCAAAAAGCGAGCACCTTTTTCAAAGTATCGGATATTATCTCTAACAGCATAAAGTTGGGATTGTTCATACTCAACTTAACAGATGTTGCTCCAACCTCTTCTAGAACGTGATAACTACCATGAAGTATCAATAGTGGCAATATATTCTGTAATAAATTCAATTCTTTACTAAGGCAATCTGCTACGTAACACAAAGAAAGTCAAAGAAATGACCCGGCTCAATCGGAGAGTAGGGGGGGTTGTAGAAAGCAGACCAACATATAAGGTACGCGGCTGTAAGGAATTAGTAACAGTACCTGCAATAGAAGAATTAGATTAGTAAACCTGCAATAAAAAAGATTAGTCCTGCAAACCTGAAATATAGAAAAAGAATAGCAGCAATGCATAGTCTAAGTTATTCAGTACTTTGTAGAATGTAAAAAAAAACTGTTTAGATAATCTATATAATATAAGAACGGTAAAAGCAATACAAAAATTTTTAGTACAAAGTGAGGTAATATTGGGGAGTAGCAGAAACGTTTCCTCACACACCAATTAAACATGAATCAGACAAAATGTTAACAAAAGATAAATAGATAAGACACAATTGATATGAGTAATCCAGTAGTATTGATTCTGTTTTTCTTTTTTTTTTCTTAGTAGCATGCACTTCTATTGTAAAAAGTATCAGTACGACAAAGATATTGCAAAACAACGGATAGATATTTAAAGTCATATCAAGTAGGAAATAGTTCAACTTACAAAAAGTCCTTCAGGAACGCCTCCTTGCATTTGAAGTGTGAGATTCACGAGGTCCTGCACTAACGAAGCACTTCACCCTTGACTGTGAGGATGTTGATGGAATTTCTTACACTATACACTAATCACACCTTCGTATTTCACTGGTGTTAGCAGCAGACATTATCAGGCTGATGGAACTATGTAGCATTGATAAATTTATTGTTAATTCTATTTCCTGAGACAATAATGTCGAAATACTTTATAACACAAATCGAAAAAAAATGGTAATAAAAATTTAGAATCACGGGCCTTCAAGGCACGATGTAATGCATTAAACTAACAGTAACGTGAGGACTAGATCGCACACACAGTTCAAATATAAAAAGACAAATCAACTAAAAAAACACAATCAATAAAGCAACGCGTATCACTAAGTCAATGTTCCGTCAAAATCCTTAAAACATTTATCTCACAAGAAAAACAACTAAAAACAATTAGGAAGACACGCGTATCACTAAAATCATGTTCCGTAAAACAAGCACGTGCGGTCGAGTCAACAAGCACTATCACTTTTTTTTTCAACAGAAAAGCAACAAAAAGAACAATTAGTAAAGCTACGCGTATCACTATAACAATCCGATCCTTTTCAAAGCAAAACCGCACACACTATGTTTTACGTAATTAATTCGTAGGATCGAAGAGCAAACTCAAAACTCTCAAAGCAAACAGGACACAGTATTATCAACGTAAACAATATATAGGAACGAAGAACAAACGACAACTGCTCGTCTGTAGATCTAAAATCGTTGTTATTACAACCGCTTATCGCCTATCAACTCGACTCGTATATCCACATAAGGAACAAAAATGTATATCTACTAATTACTTACGAGCTGTTTATCATTTTCGATAAGTTTATTAATGAAAATCAATCTTCAAATTAATACACTTTTAAAGTAATACACACGAGTTAAATTGCATACAATTCTGCATTATTCTGAAGTATTTACTTGATACAAACAGCGATCTCAAAGAAACGATGTATTTTTAAGTACGTTAACAGAAAGGAAGCGAAAAATGTTAAACTACAAGAATGCCCGTTACAAATTGTTCAAAGACAAACTATTCAAAGTTCGCGTGGATGCGTCAAAAACTGTCGTATCCCAACAGCTAACAGCTTTACCTTCAACTTCCACTACCTACTCATTTATGTTCTCTTTTAACTAAATAGAAAATACATCCGCATACTCTTTATACAAATATTATTTTTTCAGCTTGATTGTCATTTTATTAATCTGTTTAAAGTAACCTCTTTATTCGTATTAAATTCAGGATGACAAGTAAGCCACGCTAACGCCATCTAATACCTCCTCTTTTTTAAGAGAGATAGTTTCAAAAAATTGCAGTAGGATTTCCCGTTCTATTGGCTCATGACTTTTGCTAAAAATAGGATGCTGAATACAAATATCTTTTAGTTCGTACATACTCACGTCTAAATTTTGTAAATTTAAGCATACCGACTCGACAACACGGCTCCTTTTAGAACCCAAAAAGCGCCACCCAATTTGGTCTCAATAACAGACAACCCACATCTTAAATACTTTCCCGGTCAGTAACATCTCTAAGTGTTCGGTTCCTAACAAAATTTATATCGGTAAATCTTCATAAACATTTGAATACACAATACTCCTCTCTTTTACTTCTTTCAAAATTTTAGGGTCTGAGAATCTAGCTATAGTTCCACAAATTTTGTCAGTATCAAAAACAGAAATATTAAAATAAACGCATTCACTTATATTCTTCAACTGAAGTGTATACCTTTTCAGTACCACATTGCGTGTTACTATCCCACCGAATAAATCATGTTTTAAAGGATCAGTCTAATACGCTGAACATTCAGAGCTTTTATTAAAGATTTACCCATGAGAGTCATCATCCAAGAGAGCTCTTACTAACTGTTGTTTATATCACGAGTCCCCAACTAACAGCTATTAATAAAGTTATTAAATATACTTCACTACTATACTGACTGTTATGCAAATCAGTTCCTACCTTTTCCTTTTCTGGTTTTTCTTGAAGAAATCTATATTTGGTAACCTCCTCTACGGGACTGCAAAATCGTAACATGTTTTTGTTTACAACTTATACATTTTTCAAATGATTGGCAGTTTCTACCCATATTACCGGATCTAAAACAAACCAGACATCTCTTACCTTTTATTACAGCTTGCCTTCTCTCATGAACCGTCATACCTAATGCAACATAACAATTTTCGCTGTATGGCATACTTTATCAGAAAAATGGCACGACTTATCTACTTTCCTTTGATTCACAGTCAATAAAACAGTCGCGGTAGGCGTATCTAGTGAATCGATTGTGCTGTCTTGGTTTCTTGACATCCTGAAAGCAGTTTTTGGCCATACAAATTCCTTCATCTCCCCGAACTTTATTTCCAAACAATTCCATTAATTTACTTAACCGATTAACCTCAACATCTGAAACACAAGAATATTTAGTACTTAGCAATTTTTCCCACTGTTTAATTATAAGTGGGTATAACACGGAAGCATACTTAGTACTGATTACGCCCACTGTTTCCAAAGATCTTAGCTTAGCACAGAGTTGATCATATTATACAGCTAAAGACAAATGCTGGCTTTCGGTTATTTGATCTAAAATGAGAGACCGTAAGTCCTTAATGTGTACCTCAATAAGAAGGTTTTTGCGACCAAACCTATTTCTAAGACTTATTATCTTCTTGTAATTTTCCTTTGGCGTGGGGTAACTATTTACAATATCAAAAGTCCTAGTGTTAGGAGTGATAGACTGGAATAGATATTGAAAATTATCTTCTTCGTGGGTGTTCTCATTCTCTTCAATTCTTCTAAATTGAGTCCAGAAGTAATTCAAGTACAATGTCCCAAATCATTTTAAGGTCTAGTTTCGGCAGACGTTATTTTATGCCATCTTTCTCCTTTATTACCTCCTCTTCGTACACTACATTGTTTGATGCTTTATCCACTGTTTTCAAGAACTCCCCCATAGTGGCATTGGCAACAATAAACCTTAGCTTGTGCATACTAATCTTCGACGACCTTTTCTTCATATTCATTCAACGGGATATTCATTATTTCCGTTTCTTTACCTGATAACCGACTCCATTTGTCATTTAGGATCTCAGACCTAAAAACGACGTCCTTACAATTGCTACCACTAATACTTTCCAACAATTTATTCGTGATATCAGTTCTGCGAATGTGTTGTAACACTCTAAACTATAACTATTTTCAATGAAAATGTATAAACAACTGCTTCTCCAAACAAACAATATCGTCTAAATACAGGATGAGATAAATTCTTGATTAAACCTCATATCTAGTTGAAATTCAAGATTGTAAAATTACAATCGCGTACTGGATTTGAATAGCAATAAGGACGCCTGAACTATTCATGATCCTCAGAATTGAGTGTAATTTGTTCGAGTATATCATAACATACTTTAAACTGAATTAGATAACGCATAACAAGTTTGCTTTTTGCTATTTTGAGAATACCGAATAATAACTCAATAGATAAAAACTTACAACATTGTAATGAAAAATTTTTCTAACTCTTAAGACATAAACGGTTAGTCGAGTGTTAGCTCTGGGTAGACCATGAGCTTGGGTCATGGGTTGTTAAAAGACCAAAAATATGTTTAATGAGCGCCACCGTATTTTTCAATACAATAACCAACAAAATTTAACTGTGCTTGTATAAGGGGAATGCGGAAACCTTATGTTAACACCACTAACATAGCCATAAAACCTGAATTTCACTCTTTTAAACACACTTACCAAAACCTCAAACACCATATGTCATACAGATGTCTCGGCTTGACCTGTGAACAAACAAAGGTACAACATGGACACCATTTGTGTCCTCAAAAATATTTGCCAAAAATAAAATAATAGAATTTAGGTTTCTAAAATATACACCCAGGGAATTTGTTTTCATTACACACAATTTCTGATCAGGGATGGCTTGTAATTGTTACTTGAATTTTTAAATAATGAAAAGTCATTCAAAAACAAAATAGATTCTATTTGAATAAATTTCTAGATTCATGTTACTATAATATTTTCACTTCGTATTTCTATATTTTCAATTAATAATTTTTTTATGGAACAGACATATACTACTAAAAAATTGTATTCAATAATATAAAGATCTCTGAATGGATATTTCTACAAAATTTAAATGTAAGGATTTGAATTTTCTTAATTATTCATATTACATATATTCTTCAAGTCATAGAAGTACTTCTTCGACCTTCACAGTGAAATTTAATTACCTAAGTGCTGATAAAATAGCATGAATTTACCTAAAGTTACGTTTACTTAACAGTTATTATGCGAATTCCACATGTAGACTAATAATCAAAGTTCATGACCTCAAAATATTTAAACATATTTTAAATTAACGTAAGATGACATGTGAGGTCTAAATAGGACAACTGAATCTATGTTTTTTATATCTGACATAAAATGTTATTCACAATTTTTTAAATGTACACTTTGTGTGCATGTGTAAACATTCTGACAAACAATAGATTTGTTATTTAATTCGCTGTTTCCTTAAAAGCCTTAGGCGTTACAAAATTTTTAATGTTCTATTTTCTTATTGCAACTTAATTAATATTCAAAGTGATTAATTCTAAGAAACACTCACGTGTTGTAATACTGCTCTGAACGAAAGAAATAGGACCTTGACCTCAGCTGTCGGAAATTTCCATAACTATCAATTATCAAAGCTTTTCTGAATACAACCATTATTTAACAAAACTAACTTCTGCTTGAATTTACATGATATTAAAATTTAGTACTCCAACAAATTTTCTAGATCCAAGATTTGCTTATTCGACATTATTTATTTGCGAAGTTGAATTATACGAAACAAATACGAAATTGCCTTTTATGATATTGTATAAAATTTTATCATATCCGTTCTTATATAAAATGTAGCGATATATGATATTGCACTAATAGGAAAAAAATTAGAAAATTTATTTAAATAATTTTATACCAACTGTATTAATGATGTGGGTGAGCTTCCATTTCATTCAATTATCTATTCTTTTTCGGACTGTGTTACAGGCCACGTGCCTAGACACGACCATCTTGACTCCGCTACGCCGCTTATCGCAGCTTGTTTTTTCAAACGTTGATAGCAAAGTGATCAAATTGACAACTCGATGGAGCTTAATAACGAATCTTAGACCACTAAGGTAAAGGAGTCTATATGCTATTATTAATTTTATGTATTAATTTTACTGAACGGAAATAATAAATTATTTATTTTATATTATTGCTGTTTTATTCTATATTAAAGAACGAAGCGTAACAAGAAAAAAAATACGTTACAACATATCCACTTGAAATTTATTTATCCTTGTACTAAACTAAAGCAAATTCGTAGAATATTACGAGCAAGAAAGAGAGACGGTGGGGTATATTTTATATGAACGACACCACAACGTTTTCAAAAATTTTGTTAAATGTCGGCGAAAATCGTACTGAAAGTATCTTTGAGGTTGTAGCTTGAATATAGCAATTTTACATACCTTGAAATACTGATAACGACAAATTTTGCTGGTCCAACTAATTGATAGCACGACGAATTAGTAGACTGTATTTAATGATGTGGTAATGCTTCCTCTGCAAGAAGATACGAAATGTCCAATGAGCGACAAGTTAATCAGCACTCACAAAGTTCGCACCAACCGTTATGGCCATAATACGTAATACGTAATACGTAATTACAACCTTTTATTCCAATCACTAATAGTAAGCCAATAGTGAAATATTACTACTTCCGCAACAAATAGTAAGTGTGTGTGTGTATCTGTGTGTGTGTGTGTGTGCGTGTGCGTGTGCTTGTGCTCGTGCTTGTGCTTGTGCTTGTGCGTGTGCGTGTGCGTGTGCGTGTGCGTGTGCGTGTGCTTGTGCTTGTGCGTGTGCTTGTGCGTGCGCGTGTGCATGTGCGTGTACGTGTGCATGTACGTGTGCATGTACGTGTGCGTGTGCGTGCGCTTGCGCGAGCACGCGCGCGCATACGCGCCCGCATGCGCGCCCGCATGTGCGTGCGCGTGTGCGTGCGCGTGCGCGTACGCGCGTTCGTACGCGTGTGCGTGTGCGTGTGCGTGCGCGCGCGCGCGCGCGCGTGCGTGCGTGCGCGTACGCGTCCGTATGCGCATGCGCATGCGCGTGTGAGTGTGCGTGTGCGTGTGCTCGTTCGTATGCGTGAGCGTGTGCGTGTGCGTGTGCGTGTGCGTGTGCGTGTGCGTGTGCGTGTGCGAGCGTGTGCGTGTTCGCGTGCTTGTGCGCGTGCTCGTGTGTGTGTGCGTGCGCGTGCGCGTGCGTGTGCGTGTGCGCGTGTGTGTGTGGCTACTACACCCAAAGTCCGGAGTTCGAATCCCGCCACGGTCCGCTTGAAAAATGTTAAGCGAGCATTTTTCACAAAAATACACCCTTGTTCGTTAAAGATCCCTACCTTGCTTGGAACAGCAAGGGTTCGGCAAAATTTCAAATTTTCTAGATAAAAATACTCGCTTCCTGGCCAATGTAGTACCTACGTGCGGAGCATTGGAAAATCACATATAGGGAAAGGAGAAGAGTAATGACGTTATTCATGACGTCACTCAATAGTAAGCTTTTAACATACACAAACATACTGAACTCGCCAATATCCGTTACTCTTGTGTTAGTAAATGGCTCGCGACATTTTATCTAAGGTTAGAAGTGTGTTTACACAAATAACCTACCTCTCGTCTGTGTTTCTATTACAGCCAAACATTAAATTTTTTACAAGTAACCAATGGTTAGACTACATCGGCGTGCGGTGTTATCATATCAATATATATATATATATATATATATATATATTGCTGTGATAAGGGGTTGTTTAGGGGTGTAGTGAGTAGTAAGGGTCGCGTAGTAACTGTAAATAGCAATTGGTATCAGAAAGCTGCATTTATTTAGCAGGAAAATAAATAATTCGTACATTATGTAAATAGCAAGCATTTAACACCCTGTATATGGAACATAATTAACTTTAATCAATGCTAGTAAGCACATCTTTCAATAATAGGACGCTTATTCAGCAGAGAAATAATCATACATGTAATTCAACTACGTTGAGAAGTGTTCAACAAGTTTATAAAACAGATACGCTGAAGATAAGATAAAACCTAGTAAATCTACATGCAATTACGCTTGTTAGAAAGAAGGAACAATAAGCGCTTTGATAAGAAAACGCATTTTCAAAGATGAGTTTAAATAAATACATAAACGAAAACAGCACTCGTGTTACATCATGTAGTTTGTACAATTCTCCAAAAGCTTTATCTACCAGACATAAGCTAAAAGTACAGCAACGATAACAGTAACAAGGCAATCAAAAATCGTAAAACAATAGTAAATAACAGCATGATACGGAACTCCAAAATAGTTTTATCAGAAATCAGCTTGAAAATATACTAGGAATGTCCAAGACAAATATGGTTGGTCGCAACAATTTGCAAGACTGCTTGGAAAATCAATCCAAATGTAGAGGGAAAAAGCTATATAACGCCCAGAGGTGATAAGAAACAGTCAGTTTCAATTTAAAGCACGTCGAATCCACAATATTCTTAATCAAATATTAACGCGTCAGATAAATAAATTGTATATAATAGTATAATATAATGTTGTGTAAGAATTGCGTTAAGAATACATCAAAAAGCTTTTGCCTTTTTTTCCAGAAAACGTGAATAGAAATTGGGTAATTAATTTAAATTAAATGTTTATAATTATATAGGGATTCCAATTCTATGTCCACTTCAATTCTAATTCTGGTCTACTTCAATTCCAAATCTGGTCCACTTCTAGTCCAATTCTAATACACTTCTAATGTAATTCTAATTTAGGACGATAAGTAGAATAATTCAGAAATTCATAATACTAAGAAAGTTACGAATTCCAAGTGGTATTTAAGTGAAGAGGTCCAAGGCGTATACAGAGAAATATAGAATAAAGCACGAGGTGAATTTTGGAAACAAGGGGCAACCGTACTGAATTATTGGTTCAAACATACGTTAAGGAGTACAAAGCAGAGTATTGGGTTTCGATTGACGACAATAAGGGGGTGTTGATCCACAACACGAAACAACTCATCAGGAGATCACAGGTCAGGGCTTCCCAGTTTTAGGGAATCTTTTTAAATTTAAATTTTAACGCTGAATATATACATTTTCTCTAAAACTTGTAAGGAGTCGACAAGAATATTGAAAACGTTGAAACTTACGTAATAATCATAAAAGGGTCTCGAACGTTCCAGAATTTTTTGTAAAAGGTGTTGTTTTTGGTGACTTTAAATTAAATTAGAAGGATATAAATTTTGGGATAAATAATCAATATAATATTAATTGATTGAAGGGTGTATTGAAGGATTACAAAAATTTTGAAGTGTAAACATTATTTCCTTTCATTATATGAATATTGATTGACTTCGTTATATCAATTCACACAGGTAAGAGTTAATGTGGTAAATAATAATTGATCATCGTTACGTTGTGCACTCTGTGTAAGTTCAAAAGGGCTAGCCGTGGCATAATAAAATTAGAAGATTTGAGAAGAACATAGAGCGGCGGCGTTCAGCTGGACGTTTATTACATCCGGCTGCTCAAGCGTGGGAGAGTACTACATCAATTTTAATCTGACGTAACAAACGTGGGCGGAGAATTACACAGCAATATATACATATATATTGCCGTGGAACCTTCGGGACAGTCTCTGAAACCTTCTCCTAAAACTCATTCGAGCCCCAAAAATTTTCCCAATATAAAATTTTCAAAACAAAATTTTTATAGAAAAAGTTTTCTTACCCTTTATTGGACGCCTTCAGATTTCTCTGCTCACCCTGGCTAGCTCAGCAATCAGCCTCTTCTTGAATACCTATCTTTCAGTACATACCTCTCTCTCTCACACACACACAATCAAATGAAATTACCAAAATAATACAACAGCCATACAACCTTTTATTTACACATGTTAACAGATAAATATTTACACTTAGGTATAAACGATTTGGTACAATTTTTACCAGCTCATTTATTAAATGCTTTAATGTCCTTGGTTTTTAAAATTATTTTAACAAAATTTCTACATGATATGAGTAGATGGGCCCCACGTGCAACCCTAGTTTGACTACCTACTGGTCTATCGTGAGCTCATTATAACCCAGTTTTGTAAATGTCTTTTAAACCTTGTATTATTGAAAACAAATTTACAGACCCGTTTACCACTTACAACCACAATTTATAGCCTGAATAAACCTTTATATATCATCAACAAACCCTTTTGTAATAATAAAAATTAATTGTCCAGCACATTACCTTTTTAAACAAGTTTTAAAAATAATAAATACGCCACCAATAAGTCAAATACACAAACACCAAAATATTACCACAAATGTTTATACAAAACAGAAATTTAAAGTTTGTTACCTGGAGTCACCTACGTTTTTCGTCACTGCTGCAGATGGCAACCGGAAACCCTTGTTGATGTGTCTATCTACTACTATGAAGTATGGATCCACAGATCCCCACCATCTAATATCTCCGCTACCACCCAGATATTAGCTTCGGCTCAACAGTAACATTTCATACCAATATTTCATGCATACAGATTGCTTTCAGTTTGGCTTACCCCAAATTATCATCTCTTCATTTAACAACTTTGACGTAGTAACGGGACCTTTTATCTAAACATGCACTAACTAATGCAAACACTTTTATAACTTGTGGTCCGCTACTACAGCTTTTATGATTTTTAACCAAATGTTTAATGTAACTTTACTGCACACAATAATTGCTAACCGAAAGCTTTTACTATTATAAGTTGTAGATCTGAACCCGTATTCACATCTAAATGGAAAGAAAAGAGGGCTCTAATATATTCGTTAGCGTATTTATATCATTCTCCAACCCCTCTAGTGGAACCTGTTTCATATGAAAAGCTTGTTTTCGAAACGGCTTCTTAAAATTTTGAACGTAACCGACTATAATTTTCGAAAATTTTCTTCCGTGCGTCGTGCTGTTTACATAGAATTTTCGTTTCCTACCGTACCGTACGCGCACTTTTCGAAAACTGTTTGCTATCAACCAATGATATAATTTCCTGTCGTCACAACGCTCCACTATCAGCTTTTATCTCTGTTCTATGCATATCGATATTGTAGTCGTCCTTCATAAATACCCATGTATATCTTACGTGACTTTTAATCCAACGCTTCATTTATTCTTTCCTCTGTTTATTTTATATTATCGATCGTTCATTCCACTCACTCCTTAAGGGACTTAATATTGTAGCAGCTTATCCAAATTGACCGTTGCAACAAACTTTATAGGAATTCTATCTTAACGTATAATCCAGTTCTATGAACCTGACATTTAACAATAGGTGTTTCTTGAAGCAATCAACCGTTTATAAAATAACAATTTTTGGTTTCTCCCTTCTTAGTATTTGTATAACGAACGTTGGCTTTTAAAATTGAATACATTTGCGTTTGAAATTATTGATTTTCTATGCCTGCACGCTCCCATTTTAGCTTCCATGCGTCTGATTAAATTATTATCATTTCTTATGCGCATCCTTGGGTTTTTACGTACCTTAAAGCTTTTCTTTCCTTATGTAATTTTAACATTCCAATTTAAATATAGAAAAATACTTTAATACCCGTCCGTTTTCACTATATGAATTAATTGATTTGACGCGTAATTAATTTGCTCCTATTTCTATGTACACGGTTGCTAAAATTTTATTGTCTACACCTATTTACCCTCTAAATCCACAACAATATATAATGCAATAATAAGGGGGTTATTTGGGGGTGTATTGAGTCGTAAGGGTCACATAGTAAATGTAAATAGCAATAGGAATTAGAAAACTGCATTTATTCAGCACAAAATAAATAATTCGCATAATATGCAAAGAGCAAACATTTAATACTTTGCACAAGGACCGCAATTAACTTTAATTAATGCCAGTAAGCATGTCTTTCAATAATAGAACACATATTCAGCAGGGAGATAATTAAACATGCAATTAAACTACTTCAAGAAGCGTTCATAGATATATAAACAAATAGATACGCATGGAATAAAATAAAACCTAGTAAGTCGTCACGCAATTAAAGAAAAAATGTAGTAAAGCGCTTTGAAAAGAAACGCACATTTCAAAATAAGTTTTAAATACCAGCTATAAACAGAAACATGTTGATTTACATCATTCACGTTACATCAGTTTATTTATTCAATTCCCCAAAAGCTTTAGCTACACAAACAAAAGCCATAAGCTAAGTTAAAAACCAAGGTAAATTAAAATTTCCAATAACAATAACCAAACAAGTGGTCAAAGATTGTAAAATAATAGAAATACGAGCAGAATTTGTAATCACGGAATAGTTTCATCAGAATTAAATTTGTAAACTCCTAGGAATATCCAAAACAACTTATGGGTGGCTAGGAGATTTTCAAATAAACCAATAAAATTTAGATAGCATAAGCTATATAATGCCCAGAGTTTGATAAGAGGCTCAGTCTCAATTTGAACCACGTCGAAGCTGCATCACTGTTACTCGAAAATTTACGTGTCGAAATAAATTTGAAATTAAATTATTAAAATTTGTGAAAAGTGGTGTTATATAATATTTGTGAACAAATTATAGTGAAGACATGTGAAAAAGCTTTCGCCGTTTGCCGAAAACGTGAGTAGAAATTTGTTAATTAATTTAAGGTTAAATGTTTATAATGTAGGGCTCTAAGTTAGGATATCTGAGTGGCACCCGGGATATCTAAGTTGGGAAATCTGAGTGGCACCCGGGATTTCTAAGTTCGGAAATCTAAGTTGCACCCTGGATATCTGAGTAGCATCCAGCAATCTAAAGTTGAGAAACCCAAGTAAAGCACGAGGGAAATTTTGGAAACAAAGATTAACAATACTGAATAAAATTATTGGTTCAAACTTACGTAAAAAAGCACAAAGCAGAGCATTGTTTTAACGAAGCAACTCGATTGATGATAATAAAGGGGTGTTGATCCACAACACGTAGCAGCAGACCAAAAAGGAAAAAGGACACACCAAGAAAATCACAGGTCAGGGCTAACTAGCATAAGGAATCATTTCAAATTTTAATTTAGACACTGACTATATTTTCTATTTTGTAAGGAATCAACAAAAATAATTTTAATACGTAGAAATTTACGTACAAAAGGGAAAAGATCGTTCTAGATTTTTTAGTAAAAGCGTCGTTTTTGGTGACTTTAAATTAAACAAAGGGAGACAAATTTTGGGATAAATAATCTAAATATTATTAATTGATTTAACGGTTTATTTGTCAGATTACAAAACTGTGAAATGTAGATATTATTTCTTTTTATTATACAAATATTAATCGACTTTGTTTAATCGTTCTAAGCAGGTACAGATTTAAAAGAAAAGGGGTAAATTATTTGATCATTGTAACGTTGTGCACTCTGTGTGAATTAATCTGGGCTAGTCGTGGCATAATTAAAATTAGAATATTAGAAAAACATAGAGCGGTAGCGGACAGCAGGAAACTGGACGTTTATTACATCGGCGTGCGGCGTTATCATATCAAATAAAACTTTTGCCCAACGTGGAGCTCGAACCCATGACTCTGAGATTAAAAGTCTCATGCTCTACCGATTGAGCTAGCCGGGCATAATTAAAATTAGAATATTAGCAAACAGAGCGCTGGCGGACAGCAGGAAACTGGACGTTTATTACATCGGTGTGCGGCGTTATCATATATATATATATATATATATATATATATATATATATATATATAACGGTTATAAGATGAAACGAAAATCCAACTTTATTATGTAAAGTTGAATTACCATTTAAAATCAAACTGGTAATTGAAAACCGCTAAAAGAAGAGCTACAGCAGGATTTGAACCTGTGACTATTGATTTGCCGGATCAACGTTCTAACCAACTGAGCTATGCAGCCAATTGATTAGAATGTGTTATAATTTATACTACTGAAGCTTATTCTTATTTTTAATTTTTAATTACGTCTTGCATTGCGGCCTGAGACGGACGGTCACATAGTAACACAAAGCCAAAATGTTTATATCAATTAATTTGTTTAAGTTAAATATAAAGCTTTCTTAGCCACTTCTAAGAATGCTCCAAAACAATTTTATCGCAAAACATTCAGAATTATGATAACATGAAAAAGCTCAGTGACGTCAAGAAGCTATTTTTAGGCAATGCAAAAATATTAATTAATCAGGTACCAGTATGAGCAGGGACGTTGTTTGGATATTAGGTCTAACGCCTTCGATTTCAATAAATTTCAATGCGTTGTGAAATTCTAAATTTAAATATTTATTAAAATTGTTCCAATGTTTTTGCTGAGTCCAACTAAACCAATCTTAGGCCCAACACAACTGATTTATATTAAAAAACCGATAACAATTGGCATTGACACAACTAAAAACAGGGGAAACTCCATGAGGATGGCTCCAATTTCAAAATTTTTACAGATTTAAATCTCTTAGAAAATTATATACTAATTCGATGGGTTATACAATGGATTTATCATCTATAAAATAATGAAAAATGAGGATGCCCCTGCATAATATTTTTGACATACCCCCAATTGACATACCAAAATTTGACATGCCCAAAAATTTAAAATACCCAAAATTTGGCATCACCAAAAATTTGACATGCCCATAACAAACATTTTAAAATAAGAATGCTACAAATTCAGGAGTTCTCACGTTTAAGCTCCTATATAATTTAAGATGAAATCTGTAACATGTTTTCTTAATCATCTTGAATCTTACCATTTATAGTGTTATATTTAAAAGTATGATGAAGATAAATTTTAAACGGAACAATTGGTATTGACAAAACTAAAAACAGGGTAACTCCATGAGGATTGCTCCGATTTCAAAATTTTTACAGATGAATCCCTCAGAAATTATATACTAATTTGATAGGTTACACGATGGATTTATCATCTATAAGATGATGAGAAATGAGGATGCCCCTGCATAATAAATTTGACACACTCCCAATTGGCATGCCAAAATTTGACATACCCAAAAATTTAATATACCCAAAATTTGACATGCCCATAACAAACATTTTAAAATAAGAATGCTACAAATTCGGGAGTTCTCGCGTTTAAGCTCCTATATAATTTAAGATGAAATCTGTAAGATGTTTTCTTAATCATCTGGAATATTACCATTTATAGTGTTATATTTAAAAGTACGATGAAGATAAATTTTAAACGGAACAATTGGTATTGACAAAACTAAAAACAGGGTAACTCCATGAGGATTGCTCCGATTTCAAAATTTTTACAGATGAATCCCTAAGAAATTATATACTAATTTGATAGGTTACACGATGGATTTATCATCTATAAGATGATGAGAAATAAGGATGCCCTTGCATAATAAATTTCACACACTCCCAATTGGCATGCCAAAATTTGACAAAACCAAAAATTTAATATACCCAAAATTTGACATCCCCAAAAATTTGACATGCCATAACAAACATTTTAAAATAAGAATGCTACAAATTTGGGAGTTTTCACGTTTAAGCTCCTATATAATTTAAGATGAAATCTGTAAGATGTTTTCTTAATCATCTGGAATATTACCATTTATAGTGTTATATTTAAAAGTACGATGAAGATAAATTTTAAACGGAACAATTGGTATTGACAAAACTAAAAACAGGGTAACTCCATGAAGATTGCTCCGATTTCAAAATTTTTACAGATGAATCCCTAAGAAATTATATACTAATTTGATAGGTTACACGATGGATTTATCATCTATAAGATGATGAGAAATGATGATGCCCTTGCATAATAAATTTCACACACTCCCAATTGGCATGCCAAAATTTGACAAAACCAAAAATTTAATATACCCAAAATTTGACATCCCCAAAAATTTGACATGCTCTTGACAAACATTTTAAAATAAAAATGCTACAAATTCGATAGTTCTCACGTTTAAGCTCCTATATAATTTAAGATGAAGCCTGTAAGATGTTTTCTTGATCATCTGGAATCTTGCCATATATAGTTTTTATATTTAAAAGTATAACGAAGATAATTTTAACGAATTCATTGTTATTGGATTAAAACGTTCTGTATAACAGTAATATTAACTAGGGAAATTTTGGAAAATTTGTTGAAGCAAAGCAAAAGAATAAATAAGTCTCTAACCGAGTAAGTTTTATTTAGTTGATACAATAAATGCTGTGTTGTGTAAGATTATATCCAGTGGTGGACGATGTATCACTCGTTAAAGATAAATAAAATTAAAAAGCGTACAAATTTTAATTGAATTTTATACTTTGCTCGTTAAACATTTGAAAATATAGGGGTTTTTGTTATTGGGTCTTTTGACTTAAGTTATATGTAAAGAAGAATTGTAAATTTAAAACCCGTAAGAACTTTTTCATTTTGGCTTAGTAGTAAAAATAATTATTATTATATTTTTCGTAATGTTTATATAATTTCTTACATCTTCTTAAACATCTGTATAAGTTTCTAACAAGCATTTTAATAATTTGTATGTATTTATGAAAAGTGAAAATTGCAATTTGAGTTCGTCTCAGTTAAAGGTTTTGTTTGATACTCGGAATTGAAACAAGGAAATCTGGTATCAGTTGGTTGGTTGATGTCATAATAGGAGAGTATAGCATTAAAAATTAATTAGATATTGCATTGAATCTCAAAATGTACATTTGCTGTTTTCCAACAATATTTTTATAAAATTTGTTAAAACAGGAAATGTACAAATTTCATTTAGAATAATGGAGTCGTCAATTGCAAACATATAATATAGGAATTTTAATATAGTTTAATAACCACTTTTTAACTTTCATATGGAATTCCAAAAACCAGTAGTTACAAAAACTGTTCGCTGATGGTAAAGGTTGATTAGTAATGCATCAAAATAACGGATAATGATATTATAATTGCCTTCACATCCTCATTAGAAAGTTTTAACAGTTTAATTATTTTAATAAAACTTAGAACCTAGAAATAATATTTTGAAATTTACTTTAAGCATGGATTAAATATTTTGATTTATTAAATTGTAGCTAACAACAAAATGTTTATGTTGTCCAACAAATACAATTCTTACACATATAGGTTTTTGAATGTAATTATACTTATGCATACATTACTGAAAGGATAATATAATTAGCGTTGATTAGTACTTTCACAATACGGTATTCCTAAGCAGTTGACGATCGACAGGCAACCAACACGTGTATGTCTTTGCATATTAAAAACCGCCAATCTTTTAAGTTGTTACGATTATTTTCGACAATGGATTCAGATGCGTCCTTTTTGTGGTAATTCGTTTTTTATTCACATAACTTCTGTTTCTATTCAAAACCCCATACTGTATTTTTACCTCGTTACAATAGTACGCGCAATCATAACATTTCTAGTCAAATCTATTTATGCTAAGAACGAAAATTTGTTCGATGATTAAATGGTTTATATCCGGTATATTTTGTTTTCTACAATGAATACGCTTTCTAATAATTCCGCAACTCAAACTCATTGTGCATTAAAAACGAAACTTTATGCTATAATTAATTAGTCGGGACCTTGTTGGAGGTATCCGTTGATTTGTTAAACATTTCGATAACATATAATTACTTTCTCTGTTGTTTCATTCTAAACCTTGGTCTAAATAGTGTATTGAACTATTCCGATAAAACCGTATTTTCCAGTTTCAATTGTTCGATAACGCGAATGTTTGTATTTCAAATTCGTGTTATTTGAACTCATTTTTGAACCTGAACCTGAAGCTGTGCGTCAAGATGTTGGTTGCATGATTCGTCACTGTACTTTGACAACAATGCACGCTTTTTTTTTGTTCGACAAGATAGAGATGGCTGGCGTGTATTGGTGAGTTTTCCCTCACTTACTCATACTAATCCGATTTTTTTTTAGCATTTCTTAGCTGGAGGCCAAAGGGCTCCTCTCCTTGTGTAGGCCCGACTGTTCGTTGCCGAGGCGCAGCTGTTTTTTTATTTAGTGGATTACTACTGTAGTTACGATGACCTTTACGTCGCTGTGTTGACTCAACCCCCACGGTTGGCAAGATAAGTATCCTGACGCATAGAGGTATGTGCCTTGTTTTCTTTTATACATGTCAGGGATTTTTATTTATCAACGGTTGATGGTGTGAAACCAGTTTACCACACTTGTTGAACAGCTGGCTGCGCAGGGTCTTCTGGTTATACTTCGTTAGTTCTTACTACAACATGTATTTAATGCTTAAATTTAACACCTGTACTATTGAGAATATCAACATTCGCTATTTTTAATTTTAACATATTTGCTATGGAGTAAATTTACATTTAATGCTTAAATTTAACACTCGAACTATTGAGAAAATCTAAATTTAAAACTTGCTATTGCTATTGATATTGAGAAAATCGAAACATTAATCTTTTTTTTTGTTTTAATAAATTTTATTGCATGTTAGCCGCGAAATGCGCACTTTGTGGATCCACTATCAAATTTGTCCTTTACAATATCACTAAAATTTAATACTTTTATTTGTCCATGCAAATCAAGAAATTTTTTTTTGTTTTTATTTATTTTTAGTTGTTAATAGATAATCGTGAACGATGTGCTTAATTTTTTTGTGCTTTAGTTCTATTTTTTTGGTATTTAGATACCCCCTCCCTCTCCGCGTTTCATAGATAACCTGGTACTTACGTTTCGTCCGGCTACGTTATTTTATGTAGCAAAGTGAAGTTTAAAATTGTGTTAATAGTTATGGTTTACGAGAGTATATTTATAGTGTTTTGATTCAGCTAAAAGTGATTCAACGGAAATTTTTACAAGTCATCAAAAGGTAAGCGTTTCAAGTCTGTTAAGCTGGACGTTGATGCAGTTTATGACTTGTTTCCTTGGTAATGCGTTATTCGTACCAAAGACAGTTTTGAGTTTCAATTTCACCTTATTTGCTTGGACAAGTTTATTTAATGGGGTTTACTAAAGGTTCGTATTCGCAAGCGCATCGTGTAAATACATACACAACTTAAACATCAAGTTCTTCTGCGACGTAATTTAATTCTTTTTAAAAAATCATACCTAGCTCAGTCATTCCTATCGCTAACGTGAATCTATATTTTACTGATTTTAATAATATTGTGTATAAGGTTTACGTTGGCAAAGACGATTTCTAAGATTCTAAAATTGTGTATTTTTTAAAATCAAAAGATGTTAATAAGTTTCCGCAATTGATTCACATTTTTATTATGTTTGAAGTAAAATAGTATAAAATGATGTGTTTATTTATGCCTTTTATGACAAGTGTGGTTGCTTAACGATATTGAACCTTCAAAGTAGGAGATTATTCTAAATACACCAAAAAATTAATTTTTAATGCAGATGTACGACAAGGTCCACCAGGGCGTGGTTTTGCGCTTACACCAGATGGTGAAAATTATGATTTACAACAAAAAAACATCGTCAACGTTTCGGATCCTAAAGATGACTACGACATAGTCAATCAAAGAAGCATCATCGTGTTCAAACCAACGAGTCTATTACTCTAAATGAAATGTAAATTTCTTGTTTTGATAAATTTTATAAAAACATTGTTGGAAAACAATAAATTCACATTTTGAGATTTAAGGCGATATCTAAATAATTAGTAATCTTGTACTCTCCTATTAGGACATCAATCAACGAACTGTTACCAAATTTCCTTTTTTTAATTCCGAGTATCAAACAAAACCTTTAACTGAGACGAACTCAAATTGTAATTTTCACTTTTCATAAATACATATAAATTATTTAGAGGCTTGTTAGAAACTTTAGAAACTTAAACAGACATTTAAGAAGATGTTAGGAATTATATAAACATTACGAAAAATATAATAATTCTTTTTATCTGAAACCGAAGTTTTTGCTACACCCTCCTTTGAAAATGGTAAAAAGCAATCGTTATTAATTCTTGCAAAAATTTCAGATTTCGACCTGCATAATATCCTATTCTAAAAATTATTATAGATAAGCCTTGCAATTAACATTCCTCTAAGAATTGTTTCTTCAAACTCATTTTAAAGGTAAACGTAATATTTTTTGATGTGGATATTTTCCAAATACATTTGTAGCGAGTAATGTATGAATCTAAATAATTAGGTAAAAAGAGTTTGTTTTTTATATTAACAAAATTTTCAGTTATCAATTATGTTACATCCTAATGATGTGGAAAAGATTGCTAAAACATGTGCTTCACTTAAATGGTTTTTTATTCTTTATGATGCAATTACCAAGTTTTTCGTATTTTTAGAAGACCTAAGATTTTATAGAGTTTAAAACCGAAGTTTTTGCTAAACCTCCTTTGGAAATGGTAAAAGAAATCGTTATTAATTCTTGCAGCAATGTGAGATTTCAGGTCTGCATAATATCCTATTATATTATAAATAAGCATTGCGTATAACATTCCAATTCAAATGCATCCTAATTCTACGTAAAAAAATTATGTTGCATTCTAATGATTTGGAAAACATCGCTAAAAGATGCGTTTATTGTTTTTCTTATTTATGTTTCAGGTGCAGCAGAGTTAAACTTTTCGCAAATAGTGATGCTAAAAGCCGAAACAATTTGCTTAAAATAGGGGAAATAGTGCGTATATCTAAATATAAGAATATCTTTGATAAAGGTTATTTGCCCAACTGGTCAACGGAATTATTTAAAGTGATACAAATTCAACAGACAAAGCTTATTACTTATTTGCTTGAGGACTTAAACAATAAACCAACCAATTTAAGCAAATAATCATTAGGGAATTATTTAAGCCTGTAAGAAAAAAATTTCTGCGCCTCCACACAAATCTGAAACATGTGAAACGCTATTTTATCCAGTCGGACTTATGTGAATTCCAATCTTACTCTCGTATGAACAAGGGGCACAAATATATTCTAATGTCCTTGGATTGCTATACAAAATATGCATTGACGGAACATTAAAAACAAGACTGGTCTGGAAGTTACAAATGCTATGAAAGAAAATATTGAACAAAATGTTGCATGGAAATATGAGCACAAAAGTCCATCTACAAACGGCTCAGGGGTTTGAATTCTATAACCGCTCCTTTAAGCAACCTATACAAAAATATAAAATAAACCATTATTCTACGTATTCCGCAATTAAAGCCGGTTTCTGCGAAAGATTTATAAGAACAATCAAAACAAGTTGTACAGAAGATTTTACTTGCAAGGCAGTCGTAGATGGTTGGATATTTTATCTAAGGTTATCGCGATACTGTAATTCTATAAATTTAAATGGTAAACGCAATCGTTATTAAGTCTTGCAGAAATTTGAGGTTTTAGGTCTGCATAATATCCTATTGTATTATAAATAAGTCTTGCGTTTAACATTCCAATTCAAATCCATTTCTACGTAAAATATTATTGTTAATGTGAAAATTTTCAAAAACACATTTCTAGCGAGTAATGTATAACTAATTATGTTTCATTCTAATGATGTAGAAAAGATTGCTAAAAGATGTTAATCGTTTTTCTTATTTATAGAGATTGCCATAATTAAAATCATTTCTAGCGTGATATTTCTTCGTGAATTACCCTGTGTTAAAAATACTGTAAATATAATTTCTAATATAATCTGTATAAATATAATATGGGGGGGGGGTCAAGTTTCTGTTCTATAAAACACGTCACTTTTAATTTTTCATAAATTCCGTGTTGTTGAAGCGCTAATGAAAAATGGGAAAGTCAAATGTGATATAATTACCCTGGCACCTTTACACATTCCAATGGTTTAATTTAGTTTTAATTTTAAATATGGCATGCTTTTTTGGTTTAAAGATTCCTAGAGTCTGAAATTTGTTTACGTTTGTAGTAGACCTAAATACGAAAAATACCGAAAGTCTCGTAATTAGTCCCTCTCCAAGACTACTTTTGCAATATAGAGAGTGCGTCTAAAATTTGTTATACAGGGTGGGCGAATGTATGTCATTCGTCCAAGTACCTCATCGTTTTCATCCCCTACAACAATAGTTAATGTATTTTAGCAACATTTAGCTTGCCAATACTTCTAGTTAAAGTTATTTAAATATAGCGATTTGATGTAACGTAGTTTTACTAAATACTTTAGGGTTTATGAAATACTTTTGAGAATGTTCCATAAACAATATGAAACCAGAGCGTTCTGTGAAGGGGTATCAAAGTTGAGGGTCAGGTTCTTTAGAAAAGAATTTAAGTTGATTGGAAAGGATCTGTTTATGTAATTAAGATTCATATAAATAGACCGAGTTTCTAGTTCAAATATCAGTTTCAACATCTGCGGAATTCGATACAAAATAGGTAAGACTTTTTAGTTTAAAATTATTATTCTTGCATCAAGACACTGAATTATATCTTTTACAACATCTCAAAGTATATTTCGGCCTAACTTATAAGTGATTTAATTGTAATATTTAAATTTCTACTTTAAAATTGTTAATACCTTATTTATTTTATTTCTTATTTGTCAGCTCATATAAAAATAGGGATTTTAAAAAATTAAATATGAATATGAAGCGTAAAACTATAATAAGCGCATCCGAACTTCCCACCGATAGAAAATATTGTATCTTAGGAATTAAGTCAATGTCAACATAGTATAGAGGTCGTGTTATTGTTAAAAGTGGTGATTTTTTTTGTTTTTTATCAGAGCGTTTTTTCAAATACCTAAAACTCGATGGAATAAAAACCTTCAACGAACTAATTGGCGGTAAGAAAAATGTTTATATGATTAGTCGGGGTAAAGCCGGTGCAACAGTGAATTAGACTAAAATTAACATTTCTATCAATTTACAGTTAAACGTATGTTAATTTTACGTAAAGTCACAAGCGTAAAATAATCTACATCAGTATTTCAAATGAAGGGGTGTTAAATTGAATTTACAACATTAATTTGAGCAACTAGGGCATAAGAAACGTGTTTATTGACCCCATGTTGCAGAATGATGAAATGTTGATATCATATATAAACGACGCGAATAACCTGGAGTGGTAATAAAAAGTAAACGTTCACCCAATTATTATATAGCCTGCAATACTGAATTTTTAATGTCATACAATTCTAGTGCCATGCCAGAATCATTGCTGTCTTTGCCCATGAGTAACTTATCTCTAACTTTAAATTGCAGGTTATTCCCTCCAAAAGTGTTTTATAAAATTTAACTTTACAGTCCCTAAAGTATTTTAAGTCATTTTCAATAAGTTCAAGCCAAATTCTTGCACATCCCTTTAACATGTATTTTACTATGTTCAATTTAGTTTGGCCATCCCAACTGCTTTGAATTAAAGTTTTCACATCGTTGAAGAATATTTTAGAGTTAAGTGTGTTATCCCCATAAAATTTTGATTATTGTTCCAAAGGAACACTCGTTGGACTCCACCTTATAAGTTCCACAAATTAATATTAGTAACCCTATCTTTTAAATTTTCAACCTTATTTTCCAAGTCTATTTTAAGACTGTCCAAATAATTTTGAAATGTTTTAAATCCAGCTCTACAACTTTCCTCTAGTTTACTTTTTAAACTACATTTTTTAATTTTACGTTAGTTTCTTGCTCACATGCATTCTGATTCGCCTTTATTTGAATAATTGCTTCTTTCATATCATCCATATCTTCTACAATGTATGCCACTTTTGTTCTAATTCCAAATTTCATTTCCTCTGTGGTTTTGTTAGTTTCTTTTAAGTCTGAAGTTAATTTTACACTCATTTCTTTAAATTTTCTTGCATACTTGTCACATTCTAATCTTAAACTTGCTCCCTATTTTACTAATTTGTCTCCAACTTCTACTCGTAGCTCCTGAATATTTGTATCAAATTTGTCTCCCATTCCTTTCATACTTTTTCATTTTCTTCACTCATTTCTTTTACACTTTTTCATGTTTTCACTTATTTCTTTCATATTCTCTTTCATGTCCTTTATGTTTTTCTCATTCATTTTCTGTATACTTTTGTTTAAGCTCAATAATATAGCCATCATTTTTGATTGCAGAGTCTCTCCTATACTCAATTTTCTTTTAACCTACGGATCTTCCTTTTTTGGATCTGCCTGAGAACCAATTCCTACTCCTCAGCTCTCAATTCTTTACGAATTTTTGTCACACAGAGAAAATTTTTGTCAAATACCTACGAGACAAGACACTCTAACTTTCAGACAACTTAATCGAGGTTCTACGTTGGGACCCTAAGCAAGGTGCTGTGAGTGCTAGCTTAATTCTGACCAAACGTTGGGCGCAATAAAGGTATTTTAAATGCTAGGTTGAATGTAATGAAACAGCAATACTTCAGCAAAGATACTCTAATGACAAAAATATTTAAAACAATCGTTCAAATTATAACAGTCGCTTAATCGACAACATTTTTCTTTAGCACACATTGTTGATAAAGATTACTTACATATCAATCTTAAAGCCTACCAATGCAATTTTACAACTTAAGTCTGGAAAATAATAACATTTCACAACTACTAATGATTAACATATAACCTGCCTCAAACTTTCTTATGTATGTTACACTATGTAGAGATTATTATTATTAGTTATGGATAATTGCAAAAAGCAAACTTTTATCTCCGAAGAAATCGCTAACTGATTAAATATCATTTTAGAACTTTTAAATTGGTCAAACTTTATCGGAATTTGACCTCAAAACAATATTACAGTATCAATCTACACAAAAATATATAAACGAAAAATCTTATACAAGCTATATCTACTTAAACTGATTATAATCACAAAATGTCCTACAAAATATTTAAACAAAGTATACTTGCGGTTTCAAAAGGAATTCTTCAAGCCAAGTCCTTGATCAAATTTCTATCTCAACTTGTACCATAATAATTGCATCGAAAAATCAAGTTTCAATTTCTTCGCTTAGACTCTATTATGGACAAATAGAAGGTGTTATCGTAGCACTAATTGGATCGGTCGTTCATGTTAGTTGTTAACGTAGAGATAAATACCTGTCAGCTTTATTTACATATGATTTCTGGCTTTACGAACAAACTCGAATAAAATTGCTTCTTTCAAAATTACTGGATTGGTTTTCAAATAGTACTTTATTACTAAATGCATTATTGAATGTTATTTAGCATTTACATTTTATAAAAATACGGGTCTCCAATTAAGGGTCGACTTCTGCAAGTTACATAACGCTTCAGTATTTCAATTCGAATTATTAGTTGTCAGTGAACAAAGCACATTTACCATTGAGAGTTCGTTTAAAAAAATACGGGGTTTACGTAATGTTTTACAGAATATACGCAACACGTTTCTAAATAGAGTATTTGATACCGCTTTAAAAGGATGTATGCATTTAAAAACTTGCTTTTAAATGATGCTTAGTATTGGAAACCAGAAATGTTTCACTCATAGGATGAGTTTCCAATTTCGCTGATTGTGTAATTATTTAGAACTTGTTTTCAATTCACGGGTTTCACATATATGCTAGTAAATACAATGGTAATAAGCTTATCGTATTATGCAGGGTATTTACTTACAATTAGTATAGTATACAGGACAGAAATTAAATATTTGAAAACTTAACCTTTTAGACATTGGTATGGTTTTATTTACAAAACATGGTGCTCAATGACCTCTTGTCACCTACACACATACACACGCACTCACGCACGCACGCACGCACGCGCGCACGCACGCACGCACGCACGCACGCACGCACGCACGCAGGCACACACATACACACACCCACACACACCCACCCACATACACATACGCACACACGAACACACGCACACACGCCCACACGCACGCACGCACGCACGCACGCACGCACGCACGCACGCACGCACGCACGCACGACACATACACACACACCCACGCACGCACGCACGCACGCACGTACTCACTAACTCACTCACTCACTCACTCCCGCACGCACGCACGCACGCACGCACACACGCACGCACGCACGCACCGCACACGCACACGCACACGCACACGCACACGCACACGCACACGCACACGCACACACACACATGTTTATAATCTTTCTTAAAAATGCTTGAACTATCGAACCAGAGTCGCTAAGTAAATACGTTTCAACAGATTGTTAATGGAAAAAGAATTTAATTAATTTTTTGCAGCAATTTAGATAGTATGCAATTGCAAACGGTGATATAGTTTTTCGTATAACGAATTTTATTCTAATTGTTGCTATTAGCGTTCTAAGAGATTACTTTAAATGATTACGTCAGACAAATATATATAATTTTTGATAACGGCGATTTATGGTGCTTAAGTTGGTTTTTCCTAATGATTGCAATGGATCATATATCTAGACTGGTAAACAACTACAAAGTCTAAAATAAAATTCCAATAAGTTTTCGTTCTATTTTGTTATAAGAAAGGTAAGATTTCTAAATAACTACTTAGAGACTGTACATCACCTTGAACCAAGCTTGAAAAATAAGGTGATAAGAAAAATATTTCTCTGAATTCATCTGATACTTCACATATAGCTATCTAATCTAGGATGAAAACCTAAGTAAATGAACAAGCTAGCTGTATCGTTACGGAATAAATTTACATGTATTTCGACACGAAACGTCGCTTGTGTTTCTTGCTAAGATTTAGAGTAAAGGTCTGAGAATGAAGTTTACTATTAAAACAAAATTACATAATACGCTTTGTAACATCTTGACTTAAGGCATGCTCTAGAATTTGTTATACACATACAAATTGGATGTCCAAATGTTGATTACGAAAAATATGTTCTCTGAATTTCAATTTAAATCTGTTTCGAAGATGTGTATCATTTAGTGTGGGATACAAGGGCGGATGTAGGATTTTCTTCAGGAGGGGGCTAGAAGGGGGGCGGGGTGGGGAATTTAACACACAAAGATTCAAAATAAAGTACCCAAACTCGACAACTGTTTATTGAAATTTTGTCTTATATAAAATTCACATGTTAATGATCGCAACTCGTATACAAAAAGGTTGGATAAAACTGTTATGTTATAAGTAGTAAACTGCTGGCCGTTCTTGTTCATTATTGCAATATACTCAAATTTTTGTGTTGCGCTATAGAAATTTAATCTTCTAAAAAGTACTTATCTTTATAGATTGCTTAATACATATCCTACAGCTGAGCAACTGAGCTTCGCTCGGGGGGGGGGGGGGCAAAACCTCGTTCGCCCCCCGTCTAAATCCGCCACTGGTGGGATATTGATAAGATTCCGTATTCAACTTTAAACAGAACACTATACAAATCATTCACAGTTTGAAATAAAAGAATTCATTCAAAATATAAGTTTTCATTTATAACAAATTTAATATAATATATTGTGCAATAAATGCAGAACTATGGAAATTTCTCAGAAACTTCTAAAAGCTACGGTCAAGTCTTAAGTTCGATAAATTATTTTTTAAAATTTTGTCCTTCTGAAAATATTCATCTAAGTCTAATATGGTCACCGAATTTGAAATGTTATTGATATCCATGTTAGTAAAATTAATTTTTTGAACGCCTGTAGCTTGGGTTAATTTTAGACTGAGAATTTTTTCGCTTACATTTAAAAACGTCGTAATTGCATGATCATTCTTAACTTTTACTATTGCCGAAGGCATTTCTAATCTTTGTGCAAAACTTTTGTGATTTATTATTGCTACATCTGATTTTAAGTTTACTGGAATTTTTACTGTCTATTCTGCTCTGGGTTCAATCAGGTAATTATATTCTATAGCGGCACTGTCCTGACAGCGACTGGGTATATTGCTAAATTGTCGCTCTTAACTTCTTTAGTAAATCCATGTCAAGTCCGTCATATATTTCCCAAAAGTCAAAAACGCAAAATTTGTGTTTCATGGTGGTGCTAAAAATTTTGAGTAAAGGAATGTTCCCTACGTATTTGTGTATTAGAGGTGTATTGTGTGCAGTTTTAATTATGAAAGTTTATTTTTCAATAAATTTGGAATAATATTTTGGTACTGTATGTCTGCTAAGTAATGTTCTAGATGTGTGTCAAAAAGAAATTTTAGTTATTCTTGGGGTATTTCGATATAAAGAGTATCATGGGTTTAATGTATTCATTTCTACAAAGTCGGGTGTAGTGTAATCGAGTCCTGATGAAAATTTGTATTATAGTTTTGATCTGTGTGCACGTCTATGTTTTCGTCGGTAGCAGAGGCTTTGTGCTATCGTCATTGTAAAATTCGTCGTCGTTTGTGCAAAATTGTTCGATTCCAGAAACAACCTTTTTCTAAAACCTTTCTCAACATGCTAAATCTATACTGAATGAAAGTCTACTTAATGACTTCATTTATAAAGATATTTCGAAAGAGCACAAGAACTTTCAAATTATTGGTCATTGCAGGGTTGTATTACACTATTTTTTAACCACTGCCTAGTATGACCCAAATAACAGGCTTCACATTCACAATGGATCTTATAAACTAGGTTGCTACACAGAGCTTTAGTTTTTTTTTAGCTCGGTATACAAGTCGCCAACGGATTTCCCATGTGACTGAACTATATTAACACGAAACTATTTTAAAGAACTTTGCTAGAAGTGGTGTAAGGTTAGTTATACATTGTAATTTTTTATACATGACATAGGTGTGTATTGCACGATTTGGAGCTTTTCGAGTGTTACAAAATAGTAATTTTGACAAAAATGGATTAGGGTATGCATTGTTAGCCAAAACCGTTTAATTCTTTCAGGTTTTTTGCTAGCGAGGTTCACATATTGAAATAATACAATTTTTAAGTTCTTGATTCTTATTAATCTTGTGTTTCATAGAACGAATTGAACGAAAATTTAGGTATCTACCTGAATTAGTTGGCTTTCTATACACATCAAAGTTGAGTTGGTTGTCTATATTCCATATAACTTGAGTATTTAAGAATGGAAGAGAATTTTGGATTCTACTTCTGTAGTGAATTGTAGGTGTGAATTGTAATTGTTAAAGTGTTGTTGAATGGTATTTTTTTGATATTGAGATGGTCATCATCACTAGGTCTTCAGTCCTGGAACTGGTTAGACGCGTACCCTCATTGTTTTTTATTCTGAACTAACCTATACATTTCTCTGAAATTAGCACAGTCTGCATCTTTCATTATCTTATCTAGGCTTACCTCCTTTTTCCTATCTCTGCTTGTAATAGATCCCGTACTATTCCCCAAAAATGTCTTAGAACGTATTCCGCCCTTCTATTTCTCTAATTCTTTTTCCACAGATATCTATACTACCATACTATTTCTATAACCTATATGTTATTAACCTTGTTTGTCCATGATATCTTCATCATACGTCTGTTGCACCACATTTCAAAGTCCTTTCTCTACTTCTACTACTGTCCAAGCTGTAACGCCGTACAGTGCTGTGCTCCACACATATGTTTTAAGCAATTTTTTCTTGTTGTTATGTTTGTTGTCTTTTAACACAGTAGATGCTTTTTCTTGTTAAATGTAGCACGACCTTGTGATAATCTTTGTTTCATATCTTTTGCGCTTTTCCCATCTTACCTTATTTGGCTTCCTAGATAGCAGAAACCCCTTGTAAGGTCTCGTTACTTATTTGTATTCTTGTTTTTGATTTATTTTCCACTCCTTTGCATACTAGTACTTAAGTTTTATTTTTGTTTACTTTCATAAGGTACCTTTCTGTTAGAACTGTTACCATTTCATTAAGAACTGTTTCTAACTCTTCCTTGTAAGATGCTACTACCGCTATATCATCTGCAAATCTAAGCATATCAATCTTTTGTCCCTGCATAGTAATTCCAAATGTCTTCCTGTATTTGACAGTATTCATTGCGTTTTCAATGCACAAGATAAAAATTAATGGGGATAGGGCACATCCCTGTTTCACCTCTTTCCTAATATTTACTTCTCTACGTTTCTGCTCTAATTCTCTTACCGCTGTTTGCTCTTTGTATAAGCTATGTACTATTTGTCTATCCCTATAGCTCATTCCAATCTTTTTGAGTATTTTAAACATTTTTTTCAACTTTACATTGTCGAATGCTTTTTCCATATCTACAAACCCTATATACACGCCTTCCGCTTTTTATATTGTTTCCTTCATTATCACTCTCAGAGCTAAAATAGACTTCCGTGTTCCCCTGTTTCACTTAAACCCAAATTGATCTTCTTCTAATATTTCTTCAGCTCGTTTTTCCATTCGTCTTTGTACAATTTTAGTTAATACTTTTGACACGTGTGTTGTCAAACTTATTATTGGAAAATTTTCACAACTATCCGCGCCTCTCCTTTTTATTATAGTTACTATGATGTTACATTTGAAATCTTTGGGTATCTCGCCGGTCTCATACATATAGCTTACAGGTTGGAAGAGACGTTCTGTTACTGCTTGTCTAGCGGTTTTTAGAGTTTCTGCTTGCATCTTATCTGTACCCAGCGCTTCACCATCTTTCGGACCCTTTAGAGCTAATTCAAACTCATTTCGAAGTATAGGATATCTGATTCCTGTTCTAACGCTGATAGTTCTTCTTCTACATATAAATTCCCTATATATTCTTTTCATTTAACGATTTCTCTACATTTTCTATAATGACGTTTCTTCCAGCGTACCTTATATTTTTGCTATATGGTTTTATATACCTAAAATTCATTCTAATTAGTTTGTATGCTACATATGTCTTTGTATTTCCATCTTAGTTTGTACCTCTTTGTACTTTTCATCAATCAATTGTTCTTCAGCTTTCCAGCATTTGTGAATAATTTCCCATTTTATGGGTTTATATCTCTGTTTTCCTGTTTCGTCTGATTTATTTTTGTATCCTCGTCTGTCTTCTATTAAATTCAGGATATCTTTTGTTATCCATGGTTTTCTATTTTCTTTTTGTGTATACCCAGAATATCTCTGGCCGCCATATCTAAACTGGATTTAATGTTATTCCATTCTGTGTCTACTTCCTTAGTATCAGAAATTTTCTCGATATCTTTCAGCAATTCATTTGACTTTTTTTCAAATCTTTCGGGGATATCTTTATCTTTTAGTTTCTCAAAGTCAAAGTGCCTTTTTCTATTTTTCTTTTCAAATTTTTAAATTTAGGGGCAGCTTTCATAAATTCGATGTTGTGGTGAGTGTCTATATCTGCTTCTGGATAGCTTCTACAGTCTTTAATTTGATTCCTAAATCGTTTTCTAACTAGAATGTAATCTATTTGATATGTTCTCATATCTCCTTGCACCCCTCCACGTGAATCGTCTTCTAGCATGATGTTGAAATAATGTATTAGTGATGATTAAATTGTTCTTGTCGCAAAATTCTACCAGCCAGTTTCCCCCGTAGTTTCTCGTACTTAAACCAAATGAACCTACTACTGCTCCTTCGCTACCCTCACCTACCACTGCACTAATACCCCCCGTAATTATTAAGTTTTCATGTCCGTTTTCGTATCTTAGTATGCCTTCGATATTTTTGTAGACCACTTTCACCTCTTCGTCACGATATAGCTAGAGGTGGTTTAGATCTTAATCGAACCATGAGTACTCTTTCGTCCTTTTGTGAGTGATTTTCTACACAGTGTTCTATCTTTTTTTGCATAACTATCACCACGCCGGAATTTCCTTCCTCTGCTCCAAAAATCCCCCGTCTCTGACTATCGATCTCCGCTGGTCTCTACTCCTACTGTGTCTAGTGCTAGCCTGGCCATTTTAATTTTCAAGCTCTCTAACTTACCTACTTGCTTGATACTTCTAATATTCCACAATCTGACTCGCAAAATGTTCCCGACTCTTATTTTGAACTTTCCGATCCGAATGGGGGACTATTTTAACTCCGGATTATTTTACAGCAGAGAATGCCATCGTGTTTATTATATTTTAAGTACGCGGTGTACTTGGGAAGGCAGCTCCTTGGCGTAGTTGGTATGCGTGTGACTACTACGCTCAAGGTCCCGCGTTCGTTTCCCGACACGGTGCGCTTGAAAAATGTTAGGCGAGCATTTTTCACAAAAATACGCTCTCGTACGGATGAGAGGTAAAATGGAGGTTTCGTGTGTGAGTGTTGTCACGCACGTTAAGGATCCCTACCTTGCTTGGAACAGCAAGGGTTCGGCAAAATTCAAAATATTTTAGGTAAAAAAAAACTCGCTTCCTGGCCAATTTAGTACCTTCGGGTGGAGCATTGGAAAATCATTTGTAGGGGGGGGGAGTGCTCGGGAGTAATGTGGTGGTTTCCCGTTGCCTTCCACATCACGGTAGTGTGTCTTACAATGCCATACCCACTCGCTATGGTCCCTGTCAATCTTAGTGCCGAAAGAGACCCGTCCTCTTTCCGTGACCTGTCTTAGCCTGGTTTCTCACTAAAGACCCTACTACTTTGGTTGAACCTGTAGTTTGACTCTTTAACTTATGGGATTACGCAAGCCACACCACTTGTTGTAGTAAGCTAAAACTTCGTCAAAGTGCAGGTTTATCGGAACGGATTGAAATGGTACAGAACACAAAATGTCATCTACGTATTTTACTAAATACATCATTTGAAATGGTAGTTAGGGAAAACTGTTATTAATATTTTATCCATTACTATTTGTGCCATCACCGGAGAGGTAAATCCATAGGAGTACCTAAAATTTGTAAATAAAATTTCTTATCAATGGTAAAATATGTATTATTGAAAATTAGGTTTATTGAAGTGATAAATAACTGTAATGAAATTTCATAATAGAGTTCTATACTTTCTTATTTTTCTGTTATGGTTTCAGTAACTAAACATACTGAAATATTTGCGAATAATAAATTGACATCAAGAGAAATAAGCACATGAATCATTGGTAGCTAAAAATTTCTAAAATGGTTTACAAAATTGACGGTGTCAACTATGTTATGGCCTCTGATGGGAAATGAAGTTTGTAATAGTTTAGAAATGAATGACTAAAAAGCATCCGTAGGAATTTGTGTGGACGAAATAATTGATCTGAGTGGAATTTGAGGTTTGTCTTTTATTTGTAATCCATAATATTTTCTTGGAACTGAATTATTACTGACTAGAGTGAATTTTTGTTGATTTGTAATCATGCCTTTTTGAAATAACAATTTAATATGATTACTAACTCTATTTTGAATAGTAAAGGTAAAATTTTTATGGAGTAGTTTATACGTAAATCGACTTCTAGTAGTGTGTTGTATTTTTCTATGTATGTATCGATATAAACTATTACTGTGACTGCCCCTTTATCTGCTTTAGTGATAACAATTTCAGGATGGTCCTTTAAAACTTCCTTATTTTGCCAAAAATTACATTATCTGAATGAATTCTATTGTTAGGATGTTGTATTTAGTTAGTAATAACGTTGGTAACTTGACAACCTTTATTACGTTTCTGTTCTATAGTAAAATTTGCCGAATCGAGTATTGACTCAAAATCTGATAACAAAGGTCCCATATTAATGTCTGCACTACTGGAGTTCACAATAAATTTAGGGTGTAACGATAAGAAGTTCTTGATGTCATTTGGGATGTTAATGTTACTATGATTGCAAATCCACTTACTGTTGTTCACATAAAGTTTTTCTTACCTTGAGATTGATTTGATTTCAACAAATTGAACTTTTTTTACACAATAACTTTTTATTATATATAAACTGTTTGTTGTATAAAAGACACTTTATTATAGAAATTATCGAAAAAGTGCAGCGGTAAAGAATCCTTGACGGTTTTTCTAATTTGAAAAAGTTGATTATGCCGAAAGTTTAACTCAATTTCTAAATTTAATAAGGACTTTTCTAATTTGTTGTTTTGGTTGTTGACATACCTGCTAGCCTTCTCACTTCTGTTCCCTATTAGGTGAGACCTAAATGTTGTAGAATCAATAATGTATTTTGGTTTCAACTTCTCTCTACAACACCTTTCTAAAAAAGCCTAGTCTTTTTGGAATTTTAGCCCAATATTTTTTTTTAGTTTGCAACTGCAACTTCTCCATGATTTCTGCGAATATCTTGATAAAATTTCATGTTTTCTGAAAAGAAATCCCCTGTTAACTCTTGAGCGTTAGATAGTTAGAAAGTAAATGTAATAATTTTTGGGATAGTCACTCACTGAAATAAAACAGCACAAATGCTAAATCATTTGTAATTATTCGTACGTTTTGGTGTATATTTCCATCTTATTTATTAAACTACATGAAAAGAATTTACAATCAGTTATATAATACCACATGCAATTTTTACTTACTTCTTGCTTGAAGTTATGCTAAAATCTTCAACAAGAAGAGAACATGGAGTTAATAATACACTAATTTACTGTCACGTGTTCGTATAAATTATTGAAAATAATCATTTGAATAAAATTATTGGAATTGAACCCACATGGTTGGATTCCATTATGATACTGAATTTTTTCATGTAGTGAATGATTACGGTGAAAAAGACCACCAAAGTGTTCGAATAATAACACATGATATAGCTTTGATGTTATTTTTTGTCAGTGAGCGAGTATGCCAAAAATTATTACATCTATTTTCGTAATTATTTCTCGCTCAAGAGTTAACAAAGGATTTCTTTTCAGAAAACATGGGATTTTATTAAGATACTCGTAAAAATCATGGAGAAGTTGCAGATGAAAGCCAGGAAATGTTGGTTATTAATATCATCCATCACTAAGCTTTTGGATTTGATTGATCATAAATACAGTATGGTAAAGTAATTTCAACGCTTTTCGCTTATTTCTATTAGTAAAGTAAGCAAGTTTTTTATGACTACTAAGCCTGATTCATCGTTGTCCTTAGACTTTTGCAAAAAAACCTAAATGTCGATGTAAAACGCGGTGTTTGACGACTTTTTCCGACAGAAATTTTCTAAAAAGTTTAAAATATAGTACAAATATTTAATAACAATTTAGCCATCGTTTTACTAAAGTTTGTTAAAAACTGTTATTTTTGATGTTTAGTCGTATTCTTTTGGATGTTTTCAAAAATTTTCTTATAATGAAAATCGTGTTTCTTTATGGTGTCTGTGAAATAAGGAACGCTACAAAATGTGTAAAATATGCATTAAATAACGATTACCCTGTCGTTTTCAAAGATTTTTGTCCAAAACTTCATTTTCAAAGATGCTCTGTTTTAAATTCTAGCGGACCTCTTTCTGTACAATTACTATTCTAATTCACATATCTGTGCAAGGCGGATGGGATGCAGTTAAATCTTTATTAAGGATTTTGCGTAAATTAGGAATCAACGAATTGTATGTATAGCACCTGTTACACTAAGTAGCTGCGACTGTTATGACTTCAGATAAATTTATATGTTGTTGTTTTCGTTATGATTTCTGCGTCTTCCTCTAATAGTTCTTTAATATTTCTAGTTTTAAGTTATGTATGATACTAATATACAGATTTTATTTCTAATCCACCGAATCAAACCTTGTACGGTGTCGCCTCAATAAAAAAGCTAGTCTATAAGTCTAAATTCAAATACGGGTTATGCTGTCTTTGAAGCAATCGTCTATGTAGAAACTTTATATTTATAACTTGCTAATTTTGAATTTATCTTAATTAAGATATTTCCCTTTCCTTAAATTACTAAAAATAAAAGACAAGCAGTTTACTATTGTGAACAGACAGAAGTCTTAAAATGTAGATAGAAATTTATTGAAATGTACAAGCAAAAAAGAAATGTTAATAACATCCTTTTGTACCATAAATAGCTAACGATTGATCATTTACAATTAACGTGATGTAATACGCTGTTTCAAAATCTATCGCGTTGTATCCTACAACGAAGTGATGATGTATATTATCTGGGAAAAGGCCGCTCATAAGATTACGTAATGCGATAAAGAGGAAAATATCGTCGTCATATAAATCGAAAATATCTTGGACTTTGATGGCGATATAAGTTTGATCTTTTTCAGATAAGTCACTTTCAATTATAGTTGCTTGTTTGGTTTTAATCTGAAAATATAAAACATATTTTACATGAATTGTACTATGTAAATTTCGGTAATCATAACAAAGCATCAAAAAATTCAATTGACCTTGATAGGTAAGCCATCATAATTTGTATACCCATCGCAAAATATCGCAGTTTATACTCGCTATTAACACGTTATAGCTGTCTGATTTAAGAATACGTTTAGCAGAAATAATTGCTGGAAAAAGTATTCCGTCGACTTAGACTACAAAACGGCGAAATCCGTTTTTTCGCAAATTTAGCTTAATATAGCAATACATTCGTTAAATTGTCTACTAATTGAGTAAAAACAGCTAACACCAAAGTAATGAGCACATTGTATGCAATTCTATACACAAAATACAGCTAACTCCACCTGGCAATTCAATATCACTTGAAAAGTATCTAACTCCTTTATCTCAGCCCTTTTGATGTAAGATTTGATAGAGTAAACAAGGTGCTTAGTGAATTGTTAAAACTAAATGAAATATATTATTAACTACCCCAGTGTTCATTATTTGCGTGTCAAGTTAAGTGTTGTTTAATTGATTTAAGTAGGTAGTTCCTTTAAATATCGCTTTTATATGAAATAATCAAGTAAAAATAGTTCTTTTGGAGATAGCTGTTATGTATATACAAGCCCTTACAGCCGCACTCTAAAACTTTAATGGAGTTAGCTGTTTTTTTTCTTGCAGATTCATTAATGGGACTAGTTCACTATTGCTATAAATAATAATTTCAATTCAATATTTGTAATCAACAGTCTACCTCTAAGTTTTTTATTTCTAAGTGATGACAGAAAAGATTAATTAAATTTTAAGGTTAGAGTTTGTTTTGATACGCTATTTAATTTGCAGATGATTGCGCGCGGTAGACGCCTTGTGGAATTAGTTAAAAATATTAATGTTAACAAGAATGATAATTTTTTGTTAAGATTACAAAATGAACCTGAATTAATTAACGATATACCTATTATAATTACCGATGCTAGTGTTAATATGCCATTGCAGTATTCGTTCGAGAGTTCGACAGAGATCATACTAAGGGATCTAGAGAACGTTGACTACCCACAATTAATACTAGTGCCATTCCACCACAATGTGATGATTCTAACAGTTATTTGGATCTCAATAACTGTTTGACTAGCTTAATTGATACTGATGTATCGACTAACATTGAAAGCAATTATTGTGAAGTAAGCACCGATGGAGAAATTTATTCCAATCACATTAATTGCTTCGCAGATATAACCAATACTCATTTACTGCCAGATAATCAAAGTTTCTTGACTGAAAATTATTTAGAATTTCCAATAAATAATGGTAACAATTGTGAAACTAGTGATGGTAGTAATATAGGAGTAAGTTTAGTGCCTTATTCAGATCATTCAGATTCCGATATTTGTGAGGAAGAGCCTAAGGTTAAGAGAAGAAAAAGATGTGAAGTCGATAAGTCAACTTGGTTGTATGAAAGGAATCGAAAGCGCCGAGAGTTGATTACCCTATTTTGGACGTAAGAAAACAGGCAACAAATATACCCAAATTGCGAAGTTTGCAAAACAACTAAAATCCAGGTGTACATGCAAAGTTAGAAATAAAAATACTCAATTAAAATGCCATACCGTGTCTGAAGATGATAGAAGAAATAATTTTGACATGTTTTGGAAAATGAATTGGGGTGAGAAAAAGATGCATATAAATTTTCTAGTAAAACTTACACCTACTAAGAGACAAAGAGATAGGATTGACCCAGAAACAACAAGAAGAAATTGTTCGGTAATCTATTACTTAAAGAAGAAAGACGAATTGGTTGAGTATGCAAAACAATGTTTTCGAATACAATAAATATTGGGAAATGGGCTGTATTGAAATGGAAAAATGACAAATACAATCAAAAACATACAAAAAATGATAAAATTGTTTTTCCTCAACAAAAATTAAAACGAAAGAAACCCTTTAAGAAGGAAAAGGAGGCATTAGTCAATTTTATGGACAACTTACCTAAAATGGATTCCCACTATTGTAGGAAATCAACCACAAAGATGTATCTTTTACCAGAGTGGACTTCCAAAAATGTTCTATATAGCTTTTATAAGAATGACTAGTGTTTGAAGTATAATGTGAAAGCACTGTCACTTTGTACATTTAATAATACCCTTGAAATAAAAAGCATTGCCTTTTATCAACCCAAAAAGGATCAATGCAAAATATGTTGTTCAAACAAACTTGGCCATATTTCAGATGCTGAATACACCATCCATGTTGCAAAAAAGAATGAAGCTACAATAGAAAAGAATAGAGACAAAAAGGAACGACCTTTTGTTTTTACAATGAACCTGCAAGCTTTATTTTTGGCTCCTGGATCTAAAGTTCAACTTTATATTATAAATGTAAATTGGCTGTTCACAACTTATGTAGTTTTGATCTGAAAACTAAACAAGGAGTGTGTTATCTGTGGAATGAAATAGAAGGGGGAATCGATTCTGAAGAGTTTGCTTCTATTACAGTACAGTTTCTAACTGAACTAGTCATACCAAGGTTAGTGACGGAAAGGGTCATTGTTATATACACAGACGGCTGCACTTATCAAAATAGAAACATTACAACATCAAACGCCCTCTTAAATCTATGTATGATAAAAAATGTGACCATATATCAAAAATTTCTTGAAGTCGGCCACACCCAGATGGAGGCTGACTCCATGCACTTGACAATAGAGAGGTAGTTTAGAAACAACGTGGTATATGTGCCTGCCGATTCTGCTGGTATTTGTTTGAAAGCTAGAAAGATTCCAGAACCATACAAAGTAAACTACCTTACACATGAGTGTTTGAAATCATTTAATATAGTTCAATACTACACGACAATAAAACCGGGAAAGAAGAAAGGAGACCCCAAGGTATTTAGTAATAGCAAATAATCATACATAAGTATAGAGTTGTTAATGGTTTTAGGTGACAAATCTGAGAGCAATCCAATATAATTTAATAGCACAAATACATTATAAATTAAAATTTACAAATGAGTGGACCCTCCAACCCCAAAGGAAAAATAATAAAGTGATCCCTCAGATTTTTGTCGATTTGCCTCAATTACACAATCAATGTAGAAAAATAACAAAATATAAATTTATAGATTTGCAAGAATTAATGAAGACACTTCCATCTGATTATTATGATTTTATGGCAACCTTCCCCACGAGGATTAAACTAAAACATATAAGCACAATGTGTATTCCCTTTTAAGCTCGACTTTATTTTGTTCTTAACCACTGGTTAATTATTATTAATTATTACAAATTAATTCATATTATTAGGTTTTTCGTTTCTTCTGATTACTAGCTAACTCCCACAGATTATTAGAATGAAGTATTTTGCAAAACGGCTAAATTCTAATTCGTACTCTTAAATAAAAGTAGTTGATTTTGGTATTCAGATTTATTTATTTATTGAAAATGTTGTTTCATTTCCATAAACGGGAAATTAGAAATTTATTTATATGGGGACGATAAAAAGTTATTAAGTTTTTTCTTTCTACTGTAAAAAGTTACACTTTGGAGTTAGCTGCTTTGTAGTCTAAGCCGACGATTCGTAAAACTACTTTCGTTGTTCAAGTATACGACAATTTTGCCCATAGACAAGCTCGATGTAATGAATTCATACTAAGCTCTAACTTAAAGTAAATAACGGACTGCACTTTAATAAATAATAAAAACATTTGCCTCTGTTAAGACAAATACTGTAGTCATTTTTAGTGTTCACTAAACCTTTGTACTTACTGGATCATGTCAAAAGTTGAGGTAATAGAACTAGCAACGCTGTCAACAAAATGCATATAAGATGCATACAACAACATTCCAGTAGTATTATAGTATTAACTTAAACCGATTATACACATCCCGCCTGTTACCGTTTAAAGTCAGGGTACAAAATATATTACTTTAAATTAATATTCTTGCTAAAAGTGACACTGTTATAAGTACTTATCAAATGGCATGGATGTTTATAAAAATTGTATTTTGTATAAGATCAAATAGTAAAATATAAAACTCCCACCTATTAATTGTTGAGGTGTCAGGTAATGTGTCTTAAAAGTATCTAAAGTAAACATTACCGAAGAACGCTGTCCTTCAAGTTCAATAATGATTAATTGCTTCGCTTATTTAGAATTCTGTAGTTGATTATGTTCGGAGATTTGCAAATATTTGATTTGAAAAATAAGCACAAATGGATAATTATATCTATACATTAAAACTTTAATGAAGTGGATCAGCATTATGTAGAATTGCTTTAATTGTTTTCTTTTTTTTGCCAACCTTCTTAATTATGGACACCCACATTAAGGCTTTTGAAACAAACGCCAAGTTAACATATCAAACTCTTCGTTAAATTTATCCAATAGAATTGGAGGTCATTAAAAATGGAATTGTTATATAAATATTATATAAGTAAAAACACAGATAAGGTAAAAGATTCACTAGGGAAAGCTTTTCTAACGTACTACCGTCGGTTAATCTGCAACACAGTAAGATGACTTCGTTAATAAAAAATAAGCTTTTGACAATGCATTTGTTACAACTAAGAAATCACTACCTAAATGAGGAAAACATTATTATTAATGAGCATAGAACATAAACAATTTACACAAATGTAAGGTTTCTTGATTTGAGAGATTTTCAAAAACTAGGATCTGAGTAACCATACAACGTTATTATAAGAAAATGTATTAGTTTTTTAAATATTCTGAAAGCGTTAAACAGAGGAATACACCAAACTTGAAAGCATGTTATAAGTAATTTCAGGAAATTGATTTGTCAATTGTATGTACATGATGAGGCCTTATAATGGTTGTTCTGGAAGTTGATACGAATTAAAAATGCCACCATTTTTCCTAACGACAATCCTTGCTATATCATTTTCGTTATATCTTATCTTTTTTGTTTAGTGCTTGTTTCGCCACGGGGAGAATGACTAATAAGCAACATATTTTGGTGTTGAAATTTTTTTACAAAAACAACGGAAGTTATACAACAACCGGTTCTGTATTACGCGGAATAGTCGGTCGTAATGATGGTGTAACTGAAAGTACAATTCGAAAAATTTTACCGAATCATAGTGGTCTGTGCGAATTCCTTGAAAACCTAGTTGTGCAAGATGCCCTGATGGTGAGACCATACCTATCAGTTGTCGTCAAGCTCAACATGTGGATTTGTAAACAAGTTCATAGCGTAATATCCTTTAAGAATTTTATATTGCATGTCCATCAGCATTAGTTTACTGACCACAGAAGAAGCTAAATAGCAATAGAAGCAATAACGTTTGTCAAAAGCAGGTATGTAGTGAATTTAGAAAGTTTTCAATTGTCGTTTTATGATAGTAATCACATAGGGACTTGAATTATATTACGTACATTCTGCTAATGTTAAGAGGGGTTGTTGATGGAAAATTTTTAGTGCTAACATCTTACCTTGCCTATAAGTTTCAATAACGGAGAATCGCCTGCGCTGTGATACATAACATTATCTTTCGCATAAACAATTGCGCAAGTTGACAGTGCAACTAACAACAGTACTTTGCTCGAAAACATTTTATACTATAAAGTATCTTCTGTTCGAAATAGTGCTCGTGAAACAATCTGAACGAGTACTAAAAGAACTTGTGTACCTTGTCTTTAAAAGTGTAATTTTTATACATTCTTTTAATCCTACTTCATCCGTAATCGATAAGAAGGCGCTGATAGTGATTCTCAGACAATACTGAATAGTAGATATGATGTCATTGTACTAATATCCTTTTTGATTTCATACACCAAAATTTGTGAAAACTTTTATTTTTAGTTCTGCACTATGATATTATTAATCTAAAATAAAATAATTAGAATTTTGAATTAACAGAATCACACTCATGGAACACGACAATTGGGAATAAGATATATTTCAGTGTAGAAATAAGTAATTTTTGATGTGCTTTCATATTAATATAAAACAAAATATAGGTCAGAAATATCTGTTATAATTATAAAACTTGATCAGCCAATATGTTGTATTTAATCTTAAAGACTGGTAGCTGAGTAGTTATTGAAATACATTTTTGTCACAAGTGATTAACGTATCAATTTTCTCAAAGAAGTGACCTATAAAATTCTCATGCAAAGCAAAAGTCTCCTCAAGGACGATAAACTTCACAAGTACGTGCATTATAAATCAAAAATATAGATACCGTGACTATTGGACTGGAAGAATTCTTTTATAAAAACTTTGGGGTGTTCAGGTAGATTGATGAATTACAATTTCCAAATTTAATACTTATTGTAAAATGTATAATTGATTATAACTGCTTTTGTAATGCATTCGAGAGTGCTAATAACGTTCTTTCATTCTGAGGGTATTTTTTAGCTTCCGAACATTTTCAAAAGTTTTCAGAATAAGCTATGAAGACAATTACTTGATACTGAGTGAAATTTTGTCTGTCCTCTACTGTCATTTGCTAACATAACTTAGCCTTTTGTGTAAATATTGATGCTACGTAAATATGGGATACTGCATTCTCTTTGGTTTATAAGTTGAGAAATGCAATACGTTTGATATCAAAGAATGCCGTTTTATTATGTTAAGACAGCAGTAATGCTGAGTATTGCATTCGGCTTTTGATCAGATAATTCAGCCTACATTACTAATCTCTCCACAATTCGTCAATAGTATTAGTTCACTATTATTTAAGCGATTTTTAGTAACAAACTGGCATACTGACGACCAGCAATTTCACTGAAAATCTTGATATCCTCGGATCTTCCGAAAGCTATGTAAATGTATAATTTCTATCAAGTTGGTGTATACGAAAAGCAAACCTCTTTTAATCTATTTATGTTAAATGCGATTATTTAACTGCTTACTGATTTAATAATTTGACGCAATAAGGGATCATGAAGGGTCATTGAAACCTAAATTCTAAAAATAAATCCCACTAAAATATAATAGAATCCGGAAAAAAATGTAAATTTGCGTAAATTCATGGTTCGCCCTGTATAAAACAATCGTACCTTTATTCATTAAAGTGCCGTGCAAAAACGCAAATTCTGCATGTATAAATAATCACCCTGTATTATACAAGTGTATTGTATATAAATAACAAGTAACTAAGTTGTATATGTAAAAATAATTAATGGTAAGATACCGTAAAACGCATATCAATACGATAGCAAATCAATTATTTTAAGGATAATTACAAAGCCAATTATTATAGTTATTAATTATCAATACAATTTTTGCTTTTTATTTGCTGTATAATACTAGCTTTACGCACTTAACTTAAGAAACTACAATCAACGTGTATTTAAAACCTCAATTTTGTGTACGAAAACACGAAAGCAAATATTTTCTATAAAATGCAAGCCCCTTAGCATTAAAGTTTAAATTAATTCCCATGTGGATTATAGCAATTTATTTTAAGTAGAGAATTTTCTGGAATGGACTAGATTGGGAAGCAAGTTTCGGAAAAATACGTCAATTCGTAAAAATTAATTAATAAATAAACATTTTAGTCCTAGAAGCGGCCGGAAGACAAAATAACCTGCAAAATTCCTGGAATAACTGATCAATTTATTTATGATTTTCGCATGCACTGTTAAAGGGAAGCGATACGCCACAATAATAGTATATGTGAAACAAGGAGGAATAGTGCGTCACGTGTAACTGGAATCATATAATTAGGTAATAAAACGCCGCAATGTTAAACCCTTATTGGTTTTTCGAAAGAGCATGCATCATAATGTTCGATACTATTCTGGTAACATTCTAGAAAATAGATAATTTGTATATAAAGAAGCGTTTATTGTTTCGAGAGGCAATTCATTCATTTTTTTTAATTTTATATTTTCAATTGCTTTTTTCAGATCTACAAACTCTATATAGACCTGTTTTTTTTCTATTGTTTTTTCCATTGACACCTTCAGAGTTAAAATAGCCTCCCGTGTTTCTCGGTTTCGCTTAAATTCAAATTGATCTTTTCATAGTATTTCTCCAGCCCCGTTTTTCATCCGTCTTTGTACATCCTTAATTAATATTTTTGACACATTTGCTGTCAAACTTATAGTTGGAAAATTTTCACATACCCACACTTCTCTTTTTAGTATAGTAACTATGGTGTGATGCTTGAAATCTTTTGGTATCTCGCCTGTTGAAAGAGACGTTCTGTTACTGTTTGTCCAGCGACTTTCGGAATTTTGGCTTGCGCCTTACCTATACCCGGTGCCTCACTATTCATAATTCATAATAGTCGATCTATTTGCAAAATACTTATCAACGATATTTTTTGTTGGTAGCTACAAATTGTAAGACTTGTAATTTAATTTGCCTGCGAGGTCATGCTTGATATTTAAATATTCCTTAAAGCAACGCACGTAGTAAATTCTATTGAGATGTGAACGATTTAAATAAGAAGAAGGATTACAGAGTTAATTAACGGAGGAATTGAAAACTGATGTTTTGATGCAAATATTAAGGTACAAAATGGGGAGTTAAATTTAATCAACTACTTGGTTTAAAAAACTATAAACCCTGCATAAATTTATGGTCAAAAACGCAAGTGTGTCTTTATTTAAATCTTTAGAAAGTGATTTGCACGATATAGTTTTCTTTTAGGCAGGTTAAACTTGTATAAGATTTTAGTGTATAGATAATATTTTTGAATGGATAATTTCCTAATGTTTTTGAGGTCTCGAATTAATTCGATCTTTACAAAGGTTTTATTATGGATCACTGATCAGTTATACTTAGACGAGTTGATCAAAGAGTATTCAAATTATCCATACCTGCTTAGAAAAGAAAATTTTTGTGACTTATAAAAATAGTTTTAGAATTACTGAGTATAAACTATGACTGGGGGAAATTCTTATTAGTGTTAAGTTGTATTTAGACTTATATAAATTGCATTTGAATGGTTTAATGTTTGTATGTAAGTAATTTTTAAGAACAATGTGTTTTGAAGAAAGATTTTAGTGAATTTAGCAATTATTACAATTTGAAGAATTCCTTATAAATATTTTATTATAATTTCGATGTTAAAATTTTGTTTTGCATTACATCTCTGCTAGATAAATAGTACGGGAATTTTCAGGCAATAAATCATATCAGATCAATTTTGTTTTTATAATATCTTTGATTGAAGCCCAACATACGGGCACATTTTCAAAAACAACACACATTTTACAGCAATATATATATATATATATATATATATATATACCGTTTCAGCTCTACCTATTGAAACATCTGTTACATTGATCACCCTAATATGTTGAGCAGTCTTTATAGCTGTGGCAAGCGGTTCATAGAATCATTCGACGCCAAAAAATTTTTTTGTAGACCTATTAACACTGGGGAGCATGGTTTTCATACCGAGCACCGTAAAATCCGTCTATCTCGTGTCTTTTAAATAGTGCATTTTATTAATGAGAAGCCGTATTAGCTATAAATTATTCGACGGTTAACCTTTGTCTTTTGCTACTAATAATATAATGTCATAGGTCTACACTTGGTAGTGTTGGAGTTTGGTTATGCATATAAAGAAAGCAATGTCGATAGGTGTAAACATGATGATTATTTAAGGCACAGCGCTACCTTGCACCTCCAACTCCGTCACTAAGTTGCACGGCGGGAAACGCGCGGAGCGACCACCTGGTTGCGTCTGGTCTCGTTTTGCCTAAAACTTATTATTTTTAAAACATTATACAATGTTTATAAAAATTGTATAATGTTTTAAAAATAATAAATTTATATATAATATATATTTTAGTGGTTTTAAAAGGTTAAATTTAGGTATGAACGTAACAATTTCAAACACCCTGTATAGAGGAAACAACCATAATTTGCGTGCGAAATTTATTTCATTTAGTTGATTGAAGGTAACAAGTATTACCATAATTTTACAAGTAGGGATTAAAATTTAGTAGGTACGTAAAGAAAATAAATAGTATAAGCCAATGGATATTAATTAATTAATTTACTTGAGTTTAATTGAAAGGGTTATAACGTCTAATACGCATAAGAGCATGATAAATCGATAATACCAAGGCGAAACGCTTTACTAACAAACAAACACGTCGAATATAAGAAATAACTTGAAACGCAAACTCCTAGAAATGTTATTTTAAAACGATCGTTAATTGAACACCTTATTATCGTTAATTGAACACCTGCATGTTCCTCTTATTTGTGTAGATAAAAAACAAGATTTGAGGTATATTGTGCAAACGGTTGGATGTTTTGCATAAATGCTAACAAAAAGTTTCCTTAAAGCGCAGAAGGGATAGACAATCAATGATATGCTTCGGAATGAGACAGGCATAATAGCATCTCACTTCGAAACGCACGTATTCAGTTCACGTGGGTTAGATAGCACGCAGACAGTAATATCGATTTTCTACCACTCAAGCGAGGGTAGAAGGAAACATATAATATGCATAAGAAAGGAATAGAGTTAATATAGGCGGGGTTTTTAAGACGTCACTGAAAGTATCATTGGTCTAAATAGTTAGTTGTAAAAAATTAAAAAACAAACGTAGTGCGGGACTGGCATCGCGTTATCTCTCCGGGCGCTACAAATGCGAGGGGTGGTAGTGTATTAGTACCAGCAAGTGCAAGGAAAATTTTTAAAAATATTTAATGGGATCTGGCACCACTATATCCCTCCTCAAGCTTTGAACTGCTGTCTTCGGCATTGTGTAGGTGCCAGTTATTCGACTGGCGGTGCAATGCCATGCTGTTAGTACTAACAGGTGCAAAAGATAATATTTAAATAAATTTCAGGGGATATGTCTTTGCCATTTTTTGGGTGCTTGGTATGAGATGGTAGTGCTATGTTAATACTAACAGGTACAAGAGTGAAAATTAAAAAAGGAAATCATTGGGAAGATTGGCATGGTCTAGACCCCCTAAACTTCGAACTGTTATAACTTTGCAATTTTTTGGATGCTCGCTATACTAATCGTGGTGTTGTCAGTACTAGCAAGTGCAAGATAAAAATTTTAAAAAGCAAATTGGGGAAGCTGATAGCATCAGCGCCAGAAACTTTGAACGTATATCTTCGCCATTTTTTGGGTGTTAGTTATGGGAATGGAGGTGCTATCTTAGTACTAGCAGGTGCAAGAGAAAAATTTTAAAAAGCACATTGGGGGAGCTGGCGTCATCTAAGGCCGTCAACTTTGAACTTCCATCTTTGTCATTTTGGGTGGTAGTTATGGGAATGGTGGTGCTATGTTAGTACTAGCAGGTGCAGGAGAAAGAATTAAAGAAGTGTATTAGGAGCTGCTGACATCACCTAGAGCCATAAGCGTTGAACTGTTATATCTTAGCCATTTTTTAGGTGCTAACTATGGGAATGAGGAAGCTATGTGGTGCTATGTTAGTACTAGCAGAGGCAAAAAATAAATTTAAAAAGTGTACTGAGGGCTGATATTACCTTAGCCCCAAAAGTTGGAACTGTAATAAATTCCTTGGTTTTGTAGATGCTAGATATTAGACTGGTGGTGCTATGTGGTGCAACATTCCGGTTATTAGGTGCTATTTAAAAAAAGTTTTAAAATGTGGTGAGAGGCCAAGAAGGTTCGCGTACGACTGCTGATCCTAAGATCACGAGTTCGATTCCCAACAGGGTTCGGTTGAAAAATTTTAGGAAAGCGTTTTTCACAAAACTATGACCTCATTCAGATGAGAGGTAAAATGTAGGTCCCGTACGTGTGTTGTCACGCATGTTAAAACTCCCTATCTCGCTTGGAATAGCAAGGATTCGGGAAAATACAAAATTATTAGGTAAAAACTCGCTTCTTCGTTAATGTAATACCTTCGGGTAGAGTTTTGGAAAATCAAATGTAGAAAGAAAGAAGGAAGGACTTGGTTGAATTCACTATATAAAAAGTATACATAACAATTAGATAAAAGTTTTTCCAAACATGTCTAGAGTGTATTTCTATGCAATTGTGACATCGGCACTTAGTCAAAAAAGGGATAAGGAGATTAAAAACCTTTGCATGCAAATGATTATAGTCAAGTGGATAAATCAGGTAACGAATGAAACAGTTTAAAACTACCTACAAGAATGTACAGCAATATAGATAACTATAAGAAAAGGAATATAATAACAAGCCATACTTTTAGGCCTAGAGGATCGGTACAGTTAGAGGGCAGTAAAGAATGAAATGGTTAAGGCCATGAAGAATAAAATGCAGCAATCAAATAGCAAAAAACATTAGAAAGAATAGTTGCGTATAAATGAAATAATTGACGCAAGATAGGAAAGACCGCTATCAATCGTACCCAAAGCTGCTTTTTAAACAGCTTCAACTGACATTAGAACTTTAACCAGGTGCTATTACAAAACAAATTCCAAACTAGGCACTTAATTTCTACGTTGTTGTTGGGTTCCTAGTCTGCAGACTGCTTTGGTGTAGCTCTCTATGCTAACCTATCCTGTAACGGTTTAATAACGTTTACTGCTTTTCGAAATTATCTAGTTTTTTATCTCAAAGAACGTAATAGTAATAATGTTCCGGAACGAAATTATTAGTGGGTTGATCAGTTGATCTACGTTCAGCTGATGTATCTTAAAAGTAATATTTTGATCTTGGTATAACTTTGTTGTAGTAAGTTATTGCTACATTTCTAAAATTTACACCAGACTCTTAGAGTAATTGTTGGCTGGAGTAGTAATACAAGCGACATTTATTTCTCTGTTACTTCTAAGTACATTTTGAAATAATTTTCACTATCCGCTTTAGATTGAAATAACCACAAAGTTTTAATTTCTAATAAAAGTGTATATCCGATAAATTTAACTTGTGTGAATTTCGTCTTCCATTTTTGTTTGTGCAAGCGATTAGTATTATTGAGCCCTCCGAGATACAATTATATGTTATAGAAGAAAACAAAAGTTGAATCCAAATAATAATAGCAAAGTTAATTTGTTATCGCATAAAGCAGTAAAGTGAGGTTAGATACACTGCCGCTTAACATTTAAAGACCAGTTCTCACAACATTTAGTATGTCTTACAGTAGTTGCTACTTCATAGTTCCATGTATAATAATTTCTAACTACAAAATGACTACAACTTGTTGACATTAACAATTGCATAACTATTTTCTATCTAATAAAAGAATTATTATGAACGCTTTTTTAAAATTATATTACTTTATTGTACTTCTATGCAAACCACGCCATATTCATTTATATAATGCTGACGGTAATTAGTTTATCTACAACTAATTATGACTTATAAATTGCTTTTACCTTAAAAGTAGTATACTTCTTAGATAAGTCGACTGGAGAGGCGGTGAAAAAAAATTTTTTTCACATAAAAACAATCAAAATAAAATATTCGCTTTATTAAAAAAATTGCCTCAAAATTAAATTTAAAAAGAGATTGCTTTGTTATTTTTTGATCTTTCATCATAACATCACATATCAATTAGGTGCAATGAAAACGTTAAATTACCAAATATTTAACCTGTTTTATTCTTTACATATAAAATCATAATTATTACATTAGTGCTCACGATGAATATAGTAAATGATATGACTTAATGTATAATTTTATAAAAAAAATAATGACCTGAAACGGTGACAGATAATGAACAAACTCCAACCCGGTTGGTAGCGACTACTAAAACCCAAAGTGTTTGATTCAGTGTTAAAGTGTTTGGGCAATGTATTTGCTACCTAATAATTGTGCTTCATTTTGGTTAAGTCGTAGATGGTAACAGTGAATTGGAGGGTGGTAGGTTATTTTTCCCCTTCGCAGAGTTCATACAAATACCTCCACAAAACTTGTGCATGCAGGTATTCCTCTTTTTACTATAGTGATTTAAAAGCTTCCACAACCGGAGTATCTTTGAAACTGACAAGAATTATACGCCTTTCAGTGGGGGATTACCATTAGTAAAATTATTTATACCCGCCTGACAATCGTATGTTTCTTAGAAGATCTAAATAATAACGCTCATTCAAAATGAGCAAACATATACTATAAATGTATCACATTCATTGTAGAATAATAGAGACTTATATTCCAGTGCAAAGTGACAGAACATTAAAAATGTTTCTTGTACCTCCACTATGTGAAAGTGACACTAAGTACAAACAACGTTCATATAATGATTCTCTAATTGGATTCAAATTGTGCTAACTTATCAGGTATGAAATGACAAATACATTCTAAGTAAAACCCTACACACTCTTTATTTAGTAATAGAAATTTACTCAAGACAGACGTCAACTGGAAACTGAAGTATTTGTAAATAATACAGAAAATATTCAAGATCACCACCAGGATTAATCCTTTAAAGTATATAACTTATCTTTATATTATGGTAAACGTCGCTTTTTATTTAGTATATAGTTTTGCACAAAAATCTAATTTACCCCCACTGTAAATAATATTAAGTACGGTCATCGTCTGATTAATAGAATGTATCGAGTTTAATCTATGCCTACTACACAAGTTCTCACGCCACAATATACAAAGTATTTATCTATAGAAAATGTATATGCCGTTTTGTCATATTACGATGTCCTCTTTACGGTTTAGTAATATCATAGCCCTTTATTCTTATCATATAATGTATTTAAAAGAGTAGTGTTAAATTTTATTACCTGAATTATCTTTGTATAAACAAAATTTGATATATCCTGATTAATTAAGAATAATTATTTACGAAATCTTTTATACAAAGCACCCTTATATTTTGCCCCATCAAAATTTAATTTTCTTTCTTTCACGTCTAATTTATTGTTAGGCGTTACAGAAACATGAATGGAACTTAACATCGGAAGATATTCGGATATTGCTACTTAATAAATCAATTATAAAGAAAATAGTAACAAAGCCATAAAAATTACAAACCATTTGACTAAAATTGAAGGATAAACGATACCCAATTCGGTAAAATCAAAAGTTGTTAGAGGTTTACTGATGCTTTAATCTATTTGTCTATTTTTATGTAAAAGACCATAAAAATATTTAGATCTGCATATTATATTTAATAATTTTATTGCCAGAAGAAGAACTAAAGCTGGTTGTTTTGCAAAAAGAGATGCGTCCGTCTGATGAGATGCAATACAGCAAAACCGATCACAGGTGTTTCTTTTTGTAAAATAATCAACAATATTTACATTAATTTTCGTTCTTCTATGCTCGAATTACTTTACCAATGCCAGACAAAATTACTCATTACTATCTTACCTGATGTTTAACAATGGGTCTTTGACGTTTCTTACGAATTTAAAATTCACAGAAAGCAAAAGTAGGTAAAGTTGGAACTGAATTAACATTAACTAGCGAATATGATCTGCAGACAAGTTCAAGCAGGTAAATAACTTAATAAGAATTCAATTTCGAAAGCCGTATCAAACTAATCAGAAAATTAATGGGCTAATTACGACGACATCTGTATGTCGAACAATCGATTAGCTACTGGAAGCGATCAACTTTGGTAATTTATTATATGCCGCATATTGTGTAACACATTGATTACACTGGTAAACATAAAGTTTGTCACATGAGATATTGTCGCTGTTCTTTGTCTAATCTTACATGTTGAATCGTAAAAAGGAAATCCGAATTTCTGCATCACCCATACTTTTTCTTTGATAACAATTTCTTAAAGCTGTGGAGATACTTATTAGGTACATTTATCAATAGAGTGTAACAAATACAAAAGTGTTCTTAATTTCGATTCAAGAACCATATTTTAAATAAACTCTTTTGGTTGTAATGTAAACAGCATAAAAAAAACCACCTATATGTCACGACACAAATACCAAGGGCTTACAAATATGCTTTTATTCTGCTAGTAGGAAGTTAGCCTTCAAGATAGTTTTGTGGCATATATATATTTTAGATAGTTAATTACACAAGGTAAGTTGATAAATATATATTGCTGTGAAATTAGGGATTACCCTTTTATTCTGGCCCAACGAATTGTGCGCCATAAAATTGCTGTGGAAGTCGGGATTACCTTCAAGCCTCACGTTGGGCGCCATAAAATTGCTGTGAACTTAAGAATTACCCTTTTATTCTGGCCCCACGAATTGAGCACCATAAAAATTATTCCTGGAAAATAATATTCCCAATATCTCTGGAACGCTCCCATTATTTCAGCATACCACGGCTAGCTCTAAAATCGACTTCTTCAGAGATACTTATCATCCTAAGTTAACTCTTTCTCACTTATACTACCAAATAAAATTACCACTCAAATAATTCAACGAAATAAACAACCTTTTATTCATACAAATCAAAATTTTACGTCACCAGCTCAATATTTACAAACTCGAATATACATCTTCATAAAATTGTACAATATCAACCATTAAATCCCTTTAAATTTCATGACTTTAATTTATTTGAACAAAATTTTTTTTATATATAAGTAGATTGGCCTATCTTGAAATTTACCCTGGTCTATGGTGAGCTCAGTATAGACCCCGTTACTCTAAATGTATAAATAAATCGCATCTTTGTTTTCAACAACTTTAAAGACCCGTTTACTCTTTACAGCAAAATTTTACGTCATTTATTTACACCTTCAAATAATAAATACAAATTGTCTTTTCATATAACCTTCAAATCAGATTTTATGTTCATAAAATATACAAAATAACAGCACTAAATGTTTAAGCAATAACAAGAGAAACTAATTTCGTTACCTGGAGTAAGCTTTTTGCTCCGTCACCTTTAAGATGTCGTCCAACCAAAACGTCGTCGTTGCATTCCAAAACTCATTTCCACTCGCTATCCAATTTTCTGCAGACGCCTTCAATATATCTACCCATATAATCGTATCAACGAGCTAAATTTCAAAGATTTTGAGAACGGTTATACAAAATTTGATGAACGAGTTAATTTAATTGGATATTTTGCGTTAGGAGGGTTTGGAGAGGTTACACTTAGAATCGTATAAATATGAGAGAAGAGTTATTAAGCTTCTCTTTGACTTCGCTCTTTTAACTTCGTTAATTTACATCGCTTACGATGTACAAAAATCTACTAACGAGCTTGTAAGTATTAAAATTTTTAAATTAAATAGTACAGTGTTAAATTGTTGGCCTCATAGTTTGAAACGCGGAAAGTGTCGAGTTTAATTTTAACTGAGTGCAACATATATTTTAACAAGCTCGTAAAGTAAAGTAAAGTAACGTAAATTAAATTATGCAATAATAAAAAAGTGTAATATACTTGGATTTGGATGGATCTTGAATGAATAGCATGCAGCACAACTTAGATGGTGTTGTTCATCTATAAATAGCTGGAGGCGGCAAGCAGAACAGAACCACGAGACCGAGGGTGCAGGAACTTAACTTCATCGTCAAAGGAGTAGGGATCTTCAAGAAATTCCAGGTAACGCATTAGAATTTGCTGTTTTTATAAACTATAAAAATTATTGTGATGGGTGAGAGTGAACTTTGATGGTATTTTGCATTATTTTGCGTGTTGAAAATAATACGTACAACTAACTTTGATTATGGTATTTGAATATAAATCTAAAGGGTGTATATAAAGCTTATTAACATTCCTCATGAATTTAAAATTTTATTGTTAAGAGTACATGAGTTTTTTTGTGTTTGTAGTAAGAGTATGTAAATTAATAAATTAAACTGGGTATCCAAGAGGAGGCCCAACTAAGCTAGCCAGGGAAGCGGTTGAAGAAATCAAAGTTGATGGAAGCAGAATCTGGGTAAAAACTTTTTTTTGAAAAATTTTTCTTTGTAAATTAATAAATGCTTGAATGTTTTTTTTTGAGAAAGTACTGACCTAGAGCAAAGTTACACGGCAATTTATGACGACCAAATGTTGGGGCTCGAAGGTTTTTTTTTACTCTGGCGAGTCAGTATAGAGGTTACACGGCAATATATATATATATATATATATATATATATATATATATATATATATATAGAGCCACGATATCGCTGCTCGCCTGGTGTATATAACGTTTAGTTGTCTGCTGCTCGCTACCTCTCTGTGCCTCTAAAATAATTTTAAAATTCATCGAATTAAATTTTATGCCCCGACTGGCTCACTGATACCCCGCACAGAGAGAACGACGATATGATAACAGAGAATATTTACCCACTTCCTCTAACACGTCATATACCTGAATAAGATAAAGGAAATTCATCAAAACATGTATAATAAGCTAAGAAAATGTACAATTTACAACTCTACGTCCTTCGTAATGTCATTTGCTTGAATCAAAATTAAAATAAATATTCTCGTTAAATTTGTTCATTACCAAAATTATAACCCTTTTTAAGCAATTAAAACCAGCAAAAATAATTATGTTTTATATTGAATGCTTCGTTGAACGTTAAATGAACTATTCCTTTTTTAACGTATTTTCACGTACCAAGCAAATTTTTGATGACCTTTTACACTAAATTACCTATATTACATTATTACATGTAGGTTTTACGCTCAATAAATATTCGAAATAAGAAATGGAGTATACTATAAATTCTAAAATTAAATTCTGACCTTGTATCCTTCTGTTGATTCTTACACGAGCTTCTTGACTCAGATTGCTTGCTAGTTCCAGTCGTTGATCCTTAGCTTGGCGTATAACCCAGTACTTCGAACTGTTTTCCAATAACTTGTAGACGTTTGTCCAATGTTTTCAAGTACTCAACTGTCCCCAAGTCGTTGTTTAGTTTAGCGGTGTTATTTAATTATTGACTTAGTGGATCATTTAGTGTATTATTCAGTGCCTTGACTTCACTCAATTTTAGATTCACGTAATAAATTCGTCTCGACTAGTAGAGCCTTGCTTCGTTTATGGAATGCCTCAATCTTATTAGTTTATGTTCATTATATAGATAAAGTCGTTCCACGTGCTGTTATTGGTTGACCGCTCGCTACCTTGTTATTCGACCATGGCATGCTATCTTCAACCTGCTAGGTTTTATTCAAAGTTGCTTACTCTATGCATTTAGCTTTGCACGTAAACATAAATTTGTAAAGCGACTTATTAAATATTACATTTGATTCTGCACATACACCAAAACATATAATTCCATATTTTGTTCACCTATGTTGGGTTTTATAAAAATGTGGCAATTTCTACATTTTTCTTGTCACGTACGCTTTTGCCCCAATATTTATATCTTCTTGCGTTATGAAATATGCTCGTTTTTCAAAAATTTAAATATTGCAAACCGGTACAAATTATATGCGTTTTATTGCCTTCTATTCCTCACTCAAATGCGTCGAGTTTGAAAGAGATTTGAAAGAGATTTGTATTTATTTGGAGTTTATGAATGTTTTAAATGTTTTTAAAATAAATTGGGTTGCGCCCAGAGTTATTTATTTTGATGAATGTGGTTAAGTTATTACAGAATGAACTTCCTTTTATTGATTGTAGTTTGCTATTGATTTTATACAAGGTAATATGCATTTGCTTTGGCGTTTGAGAATGTTTTAAGTGTTTAATAACGGATTGAATGGCTTCCAAAATTATTTATTTTGATGAATGTGTTTAAGTTATTCCAGAATGAGCTTCCTTTTATTAACTGTGGCTAGTTGTTGATTTTATACAGGGTGCTTTGTATTTGCTTTTTTGCACAATGAACGAGTTATGTGCTTTTTATAATTTAAATGTTTGGTTTTCTTAATTTTTAGGTTGTTCACATAAAATGTACCTCCCCTGTGACCTTATATACCCTAACTCCACTATCATAGCAATATTTTCATTGCAACCATATACTAATCATCTATGACTCTTAGATTGTTTTTGAGACGTCTTTGGTAATCATCGACTTCACTCTGTATGATGCATAAGATAGCATTCCTCTTATTTAATTTAGTAACCGATCACTCTCTCTACAATTGTACAATCTATGCAGTTTCCAATAGGTACCTACCAGGATATTATATCTTTTTTAAGGTACCCACTTTCCCAACTACATATATATATATATATATATATATATATATTGCTGTGATATTAGTTATTATTTGGATTAACGAGCCCCTACGATGGGCGTCATAAAATTGCTGTGATATCCCCCTGATTTTATATTTTATCCCTTATGTTATGAAATGTTAAAGTAGGTTTTTACCCCGAATAGATATGATTGAATTAATTAAAGCAATTCTATAATACACAATATAATGATTGATAATATTTACAACTCTCAAAATTTTTCATTTTTACAGAATATCTACATATACCAGATTTATGGTTTTCTGAAAGTCAGCAAAAATATTTTTTACTTATTCAGGGACCTGTGAACGTTCCAAGATACATATTCCATTGTTATAAATTGTTAAGTGACCCTTTTTGTTGACTCTTACAAATACACCATGTGACAAATTTAAATCAAAAACAGTTTTCAATAATAAAGTGTATTAAAATTGCTAACCTAGGATGGGTTCTGTAGTTCCATCTTAGTCTGTGATCTGCATCCCCTTTCTGTGTCCACTTTCCTTATTACCGTGCCTGCCCTATAAATTCTTTCCAATTAAAAACGTACCAAGTCAGAATATGTCCAAATTAAAATACTTTCATTTTTAAACTATCTCCAAAATTTGAGCATGTTCAAAGTTCGAAGTCCCAAATTAAAGTAGTCTTAAATATCCCAAATTAGAGCCATCTCAATCAAAATATGTCTGCAATGAAAAGTCGAAATCGAAAAGTCGATGTTAAAAGCCAAAATATAAGTCCAGATTGAAATTAAAAGCCCTGTTTCATTAATATTAGAAAAGGATTTAATTAAGTCGTGTTACTTACGTCGATTTATAGATCGGCTTATTTTCGTTGCATAAATTCTCGCAATTTCTGATTCTTATTTACTTTGATTTTTGCTTCACTGGTTACGTAAATTCTTAACACTTTTGAACATAGTCGTAGTTCAGTTTGAATATAGACTAACTTGTCGCTTCGTCATTATTGTATATATAAGCCGTACTTCCACCTGATTTCATTGGCTTATTTGCGTTCTGGGACGATACTTCTGCTTTATCTCGCATACCTTGGAATTTTCACCAATTATTTAGTTCAAATCTTTCAATGCATGCCTTGACTGTCACGTATGCCTCCGCATATCGTGATATTATTTGAGAATTTCCAACTTTTGCCTTTTATTAACTTACGTATTCTGATGTTTGTTAAATTTTATCGTCTATATTGCATCGCCTGGTGCTTGTTTATTTCTACAGAATATTGGATTTTTGAACAAATGTGATTTCTTTTAGTCAAGTAACGATTTTCTAATAATGAATTATTTAGAATGCGTGTACGATGATATTTTTAACGCAATTGTTACATCTTTGCAATGCCAATTTATATAGGTTGCCCGGTGGTTTAATTTTGATGCAATTCGTTGCGTCTTAGATCTGTATATATATATATATATATATATATATATATATATATATATTAGTCAAAATTCTTTCTGTATCGTCCTTTATCAATGTTGAAACCTTTGACAATAGTGACAATATCATATTTCTAGTCATCCCCATTCCAGCACTGCAAGCAGTTTATAAATTATATATGACATGTCACCACTAATAATGATACAAAAATATGTATCCAAGACGTGTCTCGTCTTGCTTTCAGTATGCAAACACAATGACCTTATCGGGATGGCAACATAGCGGCTTGACTTTAACATGACGGCCTTGACTCCGGAATACTGACGTCAGAACTGAATATCAAGCTCTATTGTCCACCTAAGCAGTATGAGCAAAGGTTAGTTTCTATCGAAAACATGCACTTTATAGAGGGCGAAATGGAAAAGAGGAAGAAGAGTGGTATGAGGTGGGATGCCTGTTATACAAACCTAGTACTATTAACTTTGACTTTCATTTTATTATTCTTGCCCATGCATGTATAAAAGTTTTTATAAGTTATTGTTAGTAGAGTATAATTGGGGCGACTGTGACCTCATTTCCCCCATAATCCCTCATTTCCTTACACATCTGGACCAAATTTACATGTAAAAACCCACTATAAAGTCTTATTTTTTAAGAATCTTATCCTTGCTCCGCCCTGTGGACCGCCTTGTGGAATTTTTTACCCCAACCATTTTGATTACGCCACACCCGCATTCTTTCCACCCGCGAGATAAATCTTTCTCCACATTTCCACACACGAGATAAACATACCTTGTTTGGTATCAATTAATATTAAAATTTTCTCAGCTACCCGAATCTTTAGGAATTTTTTAGATTGCATCACCCCCCAGAGAGCTACCCTCATTTTAAGATTTTTTTACCGCTAACATTCTGAACCAAATAGTTTTCTTCGTCTAACCATTGCATCTTTCGAGATAAACCTATCTTGTTTGGCATCAATTAATATTAGATTTTTCTCAGCTACCCGAATCTCTTTAAATTTTTCACATAGCACCATCCCCAGAGAGCTACCCCAATTTTAAGATTTTTGCTGGTAGCGATTTCCGACCGTTCTTATAAATTTTTTAGTCATGTGATACATTAAATTAGCTTAGAATTTTATGTAGAATCCGAATCTGTAAACAGATTTAAAATAGGACCACCCCTTACCGTTTTACACATATGCCCTCTGCGAGATAAATCTTTCTCCACATTCCCACCCACGAGATAAATGTACCTTGTTTCGTATCAATTAATATTAGAATTTTCTCGGCTACCCCAAATCTCTTTAAATTTTTTAGATAGCGCCATCTCCCAGAGAGCTACCCTGATTTTAAGATTTCTTACCTGTTGCGATTTCCGACAGTCCTTAAACATTTTTTTTAGTCATGCAATACATCCAACTAACCTAACCTAACATGGTCATATGGTCATATGGTCATGTGGTCATATGGTCATGTGGTCATATGACCATATGGTCATGTGGTCATATGGTCATGTGGTCATATGGTCATGTGGTCATATGGTCATGTGGTCATATGGTCATGTGGTCATATGGTCATGTGGTCATATGGTCATGTGGTTATGTTAGCAGGATCCGAATCTGTAAACAGATTTAAAACAGGACCACCCCTTACCATTTTACACACACACACTCTAAATTATAACTTTCCTGCGGCTCATATCTAAAGAAAATCTAAAACCCATTCTTAAAACTTTTTATTACAGACAATTTTACTAATACAGTTTAAATTTTGTAAACCACATTTCTAAATACATATTCACAATTTTTATTTTCAACCTAGAACTTCTCATGTCGGCTTATACTGATTAAAATTTATTTCTAAATAGAGCACCTTTTCCAAAGACCAACAGGACCCGCATGTTTCAAATTCCTCTGATTTTGTTCGCATGGTTTCGCTTAAGACCTCGTACATATTTTCCAGATTTCTAGAAGACGTTATAACCACATTTTTTGTGTTAAAGGATTTCACATCGGTAGTCTCTTCCCCCATTTTGGTGTAAACGCCGTAGAGTTCGCAGTAGACTTTTACTGCTGTATGTTGTATTCTTTTTTCATTAATTAATCGAATAAATCGCTCTTTCTGCTTCCAAAAAAACTCGGACACTCCATCGTCGACACTGGTATTCTTTATGCGATAGCTAGCCTTACGGTTGTTAAACGCTGTACTAACCATTTCTACACCATCGTCGCTAGTAGCGGTAACTGATGCATTTTTATGTCTGTTGCTTCTCAAGTGTGCGGCATACGTAGTTTTTTCCATTTCGAAATCGCATACTTTACACATAATTCGTGGTTGTTTCGTACAAGGTCCTTTAACAGCTGGCGGAGCTGAACGTTTACGGCTTAATGACATACCGTGCTGTTTTTCCTTGTGTCGCTGTAAGCTATCCATTCTCGTAAAAGCGATACCGCAAGTCCCACAGTTTAAGTACTTTGCTGCAGACGGATGTATAAGCTTAACCGTAGACGATGTTATACCACGACATTTGTTCTGGTGCCGTTTGAGAGCATCCCTTCTGGTAAAGTAGACGTGACACGGCTCGCATTTAAAAACGTTTGCAGGTACCATTTTAGTACAAAACAAAATCCGCACTATAAGACTTGACTTGTAAGCGAACTAACTTATAACTAAAGAGTTTACTCCAGCGTACCTGCTTTATGTACCCTATAGAATGCAAACCGAAGGTTTCGAAGACGACCGAACGATGTTGAGGATTCAGCGGGGAACTAAATGACGTCATAATCTTTGCTGTTCGTCCAATACATTTAGCACCAATGCATGCACCTGGTTCGCTTTGTCGATGGTGCGAATGCCGTTAGTAAAAACATCGGAAACGTCTTCCATGTTATACGGATCGCGTGCATATTAAAAATCCAAAAGGGTGATAGCACACGCAAACAAATTGTGTGCAAGTCGTGCTGTAGAAGATGCAGTGCTACTATAACCAAAACTTAATAAAACATTTTAAACCATTACTAAGGAAATACCAACTTGTTGTCTACAGGATACTTACTAATAAAGCAATTTAATTTTAAATACTTCTACGTCATACTTTAGGAAATGGTGGGCTTGAATATTTTCTAAATGAATCACCAAGCGAAAGTATATGTAGCAGTATTAAAATTGACCATTAATTTCAATTTTACGACCGTGGTTAATTATAGATTAAAATTTAATTTGTGCACGTTCGAGCTTCTCGTAAACTAACATATTTTATAGCAACAATGCGCTGTATAATAGATACATACCCCTTCGCCGCGCTACTGCTATTCTTGTAATTGCTAGAAAAAGTCACTCTCCTTTTTATTGTTAGGACCGATGCAAAGCACCAATTTTTTTATACTTTCTATAGCACATCGCGCACTTTTTCGTATGATAATTAAATTTTGCTTCTGTAGGCTTTTACACTTTCGCATAGCGGTCGGCCGCACGTAATGATTTCTAGAACCGGTAAGTACTCGATGTCGTCCAAATAGAGAATTAGATGCTCGATGTCTGTCAACTTCCGATTCCTCGTAAAAGGTAGAAAAAACTCAGTCAATCATCCATCTAACTTAAACTTCGACTCGCTCCTGTTCTGATAAATTTCCAAACATTTTTCGAACGACAATGGGCTCAGAATTTTTAAACCTCCGAGAGATCTTTAAGTCGTGATCAATTACACATCCGAGCTACGCGTAAACTAACAATGCGCTGTATAATACATGCATACCCTTCTCTGCGCTACTGCTATTCTTGTAGTTGCTTGGAAAAGTCAGTCGCCCTTTTTACTGCTAGGGCCGCTAAAAAGCACCATTCCATACTTTATTTATAAGTGTAGCACATCGCGCACTTTTTTGTCGGTTAATTAAATTTTTGTTTATGTAGGCCTTTACACTTTTGCTTATTTAAACATCTAATACAATCGATTAACCACTTTCGATTATTCTAACGGGGAACCACCATACATCCCGCCGCACCGTTCTTTTTGAATCCAACGATCCTATGGGCTTCCACGCACTAACACCTGACGTATCTTTCCTACTATTTGTTAAACAAAAACTACCGGTATGGTCATTGTGGACATAAACAGATGTTTGTGGATGTGTACGAGAATATGTCATATACATTAATCAGTCTAAGCTATTTTATTTAGTCCACGAAAACTACTATTTTTCTAAACCACAATTAATAATCGCTTTTATAGGTTTAACATTTCTACCATTACCCAATGACTGGTGCTACGTACATGGAAACTTTAATTTCTTATTGGAGAGAATCCTTATTCTACCACGCACTGTTGCGTAGCTGCATGCCCACCCCTTTTGGGTATATACGCTCGTTATAGGTTGTAGCACCCGCGGTTTTACTTAACTACAATTCGTGAGACCCCTTTAATCTTTTTAATCGTATCTTTCTCGCCTACAGTACAGTAGGACTTAGCCCTACTACCAACAAATTCTAATACTGAACCCACATTAAATTCGTCTTTGAATTTCTCTACAATTTTTTGTTAACATGCAGTATATTGTGTTTATTATTTGCGGGGTAGTCACTCTTTTAAGATAACTATATTTTGTTTGGCATCAACTAATATTAAATTTTTCTAGGGACCCCAAATCTGTAAATAGATTTTAAATAGGACCACCCCATACAAAGTTATGCCTTTTAAAGACTAATTTTTACCCATCTTTATTTAACTCCATCTTTAAAACCCTTTTTTCGCTACCCAAGACATATGCTTTAACCAACCGTTTCCCTAGAAATCTAAAACCGCCGTGTCTTGCGAATACCACGTGGAGATAACACGTATACTCTGTCAACCAGGATAGAAGCCGGAAGTATTTGGAAGGTGGGAGAAGAACTTAAAAATTATGGAATCTTAAAAATAATATATACAATAGATTTACAAAATCCATACAAATATAAACAACTATCTTATATCTTTACGCCCCCATGCGTAGATTGTTGTACTATTAGGAATGATGTACCTTTTGCCATCTTCCCTCGATAAACTAATTTTATTAATAAGCTGCGTATACAAATCGTATTCTTTTACTCCGGATACATACGCAGGTAAGTACTCGATACCATCCAAATAAAGAATTGGATGCTTGGTAACTATTAACATCCGCTTCCCTTGTGTACGCCCAGACACATCCCAGCCCATGAGCACCCCTGCGCATGCACACCCCTGCCCATGTGCACCCCTGCGCGCGCGCAACTCCTGCCCATGCGCACCCCTCTCTGTGCGACTGCTATTTCGGGGTAACGTCACAGCCTTTTATAAATAAAGAACAATGTTATATACTATTATAAAATGTTTATTCTGACATTATACATAACAAATTTAAAAATATTTAATACCAAGCATGGAGTCATTTAAACTTAATTTTAATACAAAGTTATACACAGAAGACAGTCCTTTCTTTATGTTTGTTTGGAGTGGTTTTAATTTTATCTAATTTTATTCGCAGCTTAAAATTTAAATCGACACCCAAGTCTTCTATCTCCTTTTCTAGCCAATAGTTTGATACATAAAGACCGTCTAGGTTTTCGAATTGTAAAATGTACCGAAGTTTGCCTCTATATTTAAAGTCTTTGATTCCACCGACAACCAGATCCATTCCTTCGTGTAATTCTTGCAGCTTGTGACAATCTTTTAATCGCAGCTTTCCCACTATATCCTGCATACGTATCTTGTTAGCTTGATCGACTTCTTCTTGTCGGAATTGGAGGAAATCCTTTTTCTCCCACACACTGTTGCGTAGTTGCATGTCCACCACTTTTGGGATATATGGTTGTTATAGGTTGTAAGACCCTCGGTTTTAAATGATCCGAAAGGTTCTTTACTAGGTAAATATACCATGTTTAGCGGACACCCTTTGCGTGTGGTGTACGCAAAGGTTACGAAACCTGCATTCCTTATTTCGTCTTTGTTATGTGCCATTTAGATAAATACGTTTTTAGAATAACCTTTTAAAAAATATACGGATTTAATACCATCCTTTCCCGCAAGGACGCCTACATAACTAAAAGAGTCTTTTTTACTAACCACAAATGCATACAACTTGTAGAAACCAGATGTATCTAAGTCAATCCATCGGTACATAAAATAATCTTTTAATTCTTCCTCATTTTCTCTAATAAGATGTTCTTTGTCTAACACATCTTTGTATTGTTCGCGTATTGTAGCAGTGTTTTCCATGTAGTCCAATTTACGCCTTTTTGCATTCATTTCCTCTAATTCCAGTTGTCTTTTCCTTCCACTTACAGCGTATGGTATACATAATGGGGCAATTTCCTGTAGCGTAAACGGATAGAGTTTACTACCAATATTTACGCGTTGTCGTACAACCTCTGGACGAATGTTAGGCGTATCTATCAATCCCAATTCCGAAATTACTATTTCTTTTGGAATTGTAGAATATGGTGTTGAGTTTTTTCTACCTTTTACGAGGAATCGGAAGTTGACAGACATCGAGCATCTAATTCTCTATTTGGACGACATCGAGTACTTACCGGTTCTAGAAATCATTACGTGCGGCCGACCGCTATGCGAAAGTGTAAAAGCCTACAGAAGCAAAATTTAATTATCATACGAAAAAGTGCGCGATGTGCTATAGAAAGTATAAAAAAATTGGTGCTTTGCATCGGTCCTAACAATAAAAAGGAGAGTGACTTTTTCTAGCAATTACAAGAATAGCAGTAGCGCGGCGAAGGGGTATGTATCTATTATACAGCGCATTGTTGCTATAAAATATGTTAGTTTACGGGAAGCTCGAACGTCCACAAATTAAATTTTAATCTATAATTAACCACGGTCGTAAAATTGAAATTAATGGTCAATTTTAATACTGCTACATATACTTTCGCTTGGTGATTCATTTAGAAAATATTCAAGCCCACCATTTCCTAAAGTATGACGTAGAAGTATTTAAAATTAAATTGCTTTATTAGTAAGTATCCTGTAGACAACAAGTTGGTATTTCCTTAGTAATGGTTTAAAATGTTTTTATTAAGTTTTGGTTATAGTAGCACTGCATCTTCTACAGCACGACTTGCACACAATTTGTGTGCGTGTGCTATCACCCTTTTGGATTTTTAATATGCACGCGATCCGTATAACATGGAAGACGTTTCCGATGTTTTTACTAACGGCATTCGTACCATCGACAAAGCGAACCAGGTGCATGCATTGGTGCTAAATGTATTGGACGAACAGCAAAGATTATGACGTCATTTAGTTCCCCGCTGAATCCTCAACATCGTTCGGTCGTCTTCGGAAACCTTCGGTTTGCATTCTATAGGCTACATAAAGCAGGTACGCTGGAGTAAACTCTTTAGTTATAAATTAGTTCGCTTACAAGTCAAGTCTTATAGTGCGGATTTTGTTTTGTACTAAAATGGTACCTGCAAACGTTTTTAAATGCGAGCCGTGTCACGTCTACTTTACCAGAAGGGATGCTCTCAAACGGCACCAGAACAAATGTCGTGGTATAACATCGTCTACGGTTAAGCTTATACATCCGTCTGCAGCAAAGTACTTAAACTGTGGGTCTTGCGGTATCGCTTATACGAGAATGGATAGCTTACAGCGACACAAGGAAAAACAGCACGGTATGTCATTAAGCCGTAAACGTTCAGCTCCGCCAGCTGTTAAAAGACCTTGTACGAAACAACCACGAATTATGTGTAAAGTATGCGATTTCGAAATGGAAAAAACTACGTATGCTGCACACTTGAGAAGCAACAGACATAAAAATGCATCAGTTACCGCTACTAGCGACGATGGTGTAGAAATGGTTAGTACAGCGTTTAACAACCGCAAGGCTAGCTATCGCATAATGAATACCAGTGTCGACGATGGAGTGTCCGAGTTTTTTTGGAAGCAGAAAGAGCGATTTATTCGATTAATTAATGAAAAAAGAATACAACATACAGCAGTAAAAGTCTACTGCGAACTCTACGGCGTTTACACCAAAATGGGGGAAGAGACTACCGATGTGAAATCCTTTAACGTCTTTAACGTCTTCTAGAAATCTGGAAAATATGTACGAGGTCTTAAGCGAAACCATGCGAACAAAATCAGAGGAATTTGAAACATGCGGGTCCTGTTGGTCTTTGGAAAAGGTGCTCTATTTAGAAATAAATTTTAATCAGTATAAGCCGACATGAGAAGTTCTAGGTTGAAAATAAAAATTGTGAATATGTATTTAGAAATGTGGTTTACAAAATTTAAACTGTATTAGTAAAAATTGTCTGTAATAAAAAGTTTTAAGAATGGGTTTTAGATTTTCTTTTAGATATGAGCCGCAGGAAAGTTATAATTTAGAGTGTGTGTGTGTGTAAAATGGTAAGGGGTGGTCCTGTTTTAAATCTGTTTACAGATTCGGATCCTGCTAACATAACCACATGACCATATGACCACATGACCATATGACCACATGACCATATGACCACATGACCATATGACCACATGACCATATGACCACATGACCATATGACCACATGACCATATGGTCATATGACCACATGACCATATGACCACATGACCATATGACCATATGACCATGTTAGGTTAGGTTAGTTGGATGTATTGCATGACTAAAAAAATGTTTAAGGACTGTCGGAAATCGCAACAGGTAAGAAATCTTAAAATCAGGGTAGCTCTCTGGGAGATGGCGCTATCTAAAAAATTTAAAGAGATTTGGGGTAGCCGAGAAAATTCTAATATTAATTGATACCAAACAAGGTACATTTATCTCGTGGGTGGGAATGTGGAGAAAGATTTATCTCGCAGAGGGCATATGTGTAAAACGGTAAGGGGTGGTCCTATTTTAAATCTGTTTACAGATTCGGATTCTCCATAAAATTCTAAGCTAATTTAATGTATCACATGACTATAAAATTTATAAGAACGGTCGGAAATCGCTACCAGCAAAAAATTTTAAAATTGGGGTAGCTCTCTGGGGGATGGTGCTATGTGAAAAATTTAAAGAGATTCGGGTAGCTGAGAAAAATCTAATATTAATTGATGCCAAACAAGATAGGTTTATTTCAAAAGATGCAATGGTTAGACGAAGAAAACTATTTGGTTCAGAATGTTAGCGGTAAAAAAATCTTAAAATGAGGGTAGCTCTCTGGGGGGTGATGCAATCTAAAAAATTCCTAAAGATTCGGGTAGCTGAGAAAATTCTAATATTAATTGATACCAAACAAGATATGTTTATCTCGTGTGTGGAAATGTGGAGAAAGATTTATCTCGCGGGTGGAAAGAATGCGGGTGTGGCGTAATCAAAATGGTTGGGGTAAAAAATTCCACAAGGCGGTCCACAGGGCGGAGCAAGGATAAGATTCTTAAAAAATAAGACTTTATAGTGGGTTTTTACATGTAAATTTGGTCCAGATGTGTGGGGAAATGAGGGATTCTGGGGTAAATGAGGTCACAGTCGCCCCAATTATACTCTACTATTGTTTATCAGAGAAGGTTCTTTTAGAAATAGATCAAAGATTGAATTTCGTGTGCAATATAGACTTTGGACCTGTTATTTCAATGTATTTTTAGTTTACCAGTCAAGAGTAGCAGTTAAAGTAATAATGAATTACGAATGGGCAAATACTAGTATAAGGTTATCATAAAGTAAGGGATATATTTTAAATTATGATAACTTTTTAACAAATTAAGTTAATAACAAGAAATAAATGAAATCTAATTACTTATGAAATGGGATTTAGTATGCCCAAAACAGGTTCCGGCAATTGCTCAATATGACCTCCATTTTGTTGTTGTAAGATCACCATACTTACCTCCAAATTGTACACAGCATTTCGTAACATTTCTGGTTGAATTGTACCAATTTGCTCCGTAATACTGTCTTTTAATTCTTGTAGCGTAGTTGGTCGTCTTCTAAACACTAAACTTTTTAAATAACCCCACAGCCAGTAATCCGCTGGGTTTAGATCAGGTGATCTTGGTGGCCATGAATTTACGAAATGTCTGCTTAACACGCGATCTTGAAAAACGTTGGTTAACAATTCTTTGACTGGTCGAAAATGTGCGGGGTGCTCCATCTTGCATAAAATGATGTTTTCAATTCCGTAGTGCTCGTTTTGCAGCTGTGGAATAACATAATTTTGTAACATTTGCAAGTATCGTTCACCATTTACAGTTACAGATACGGCTTGTCCATTCTGCATTTCCTCGTAGAAATACGGACCAATAATAAAATCAGCTGTAAAACCGCACCAATCGGTGACTTTCTTGTCATGAAGACCTTTTTGAACGATTTGTTGCGGATTTTCTGCAGACCAGATTCTACAGTTTTGAGTATTGACTCCACCATTCACAGTAAAATGTGCCTCATCTGTCCATAAAATACGGGATAACCATTCGGGTTCAATTTCCATCTGAGCCATTACTCGCAAAGAAAAATCGTACCTAGTAGCCAAATCTGCGTCCTTTAATTCAAACAGCATTTTCAGTTTATATGGATACATGTTTAGAATTTTGCGTAAAATTTTCCAAACCGTGGTATACGGCATTTGCAATCGCTTGGATATCGCATTTGCACTGCTGATTGCGAGTGAATTGCTTCTGGCTATGTCTTGATTTTCATGAAGAACCTTTGCAACTTGGACATCACTAATTATTGGTCTTCCTGATCTTGGTAAGTCAGTTACAGACCCTGTTCTTTCAAATTTTTGTATCAAATTGCGGTACGCTTTCATTTGACAGGGTCCCGCTCTCAAACCCATTCTCGTGCGAAATCTTCGTAATCCAGCGGTGTAATTTCTGCCGGATTCATAATAGCACTGAACTAAACCAATTCTTGTTTGTAAATCCATGTTATTACAGTTGAGTCGTTTGAACTCAACGTTTACTTGAGTTTTAATTTCAAAATAAAACTTCAAATTGAATAATTTCGTTTTGACACTAGTGTCAACAATTGTTATGACAACGCTTTTGTTTCTCATAGATACGGTAAAATCCCATTCATTAAGCAACTAGATTTCGTTTATTTTATGTTACTAACTTAATTTCGTTTATTTTATGTTACTAACTTAATTTATTAAAAAGTTGTAATGATTTAAAATATATCCCTTACTTTATGATAACCTAGTATATAATACATCGGTGACAATTCTGGTACCCTTGTTGTCCAAATAGCATCGAGTTGATAAGACGTACAATTTAAAAATGTGTATCAGTTGTAAATTCAACTATATTGTAATATACAAAGTCAACCTCTGCGCAAGTCAGTGAATGAAAAAACAAACTTATGTGTAAACTTTGGTTAGCGCTGTTTAGCCAAACTTGGAGAAACTACTATATTATGAACCGATATTTGTTACACATTGTTTAATTGTAAAACAGCTCCCAAAAATTGAACAACTTTACTTTAAACTTGTTCGTATTCTCGATTTTTGAATATTCAGCTTATCAGATAAGGTTGCCGTAAGCAGATCAAAAATTGAATAGGTTTTGAACCTAAATTACTTTCGACCCCCGTGATTCATAGTTCTAGCGTTATTTACTAATAATTACTGTAACCGTTGTACTGAACGCCGACTTCAAATTAAACATATGCTAACGATTGTGTTTGCTGCCATTAGGTGGACAAACCGAATTCTTTTGCCATTTATCATATACAGAAAATCCTAAATAATTCATGTAAGATGGATGGCATTCCAATTAGTTTACTTTAACGTCCGCATTAAAAATTTTAAGTATAACTGCCATATAGTATACAGGTGGTTTAAGATAATTGTAGTGTCTAAGATTTTCCCAGGTGAGTGTAAACCTTATTCTTGGTTGTTCTCGGATGTTCTCAGTTGTTCTCGGCTGTTTTCGGCTGTTATCGTTTTTCAATAAAGAATTGCACGTATAGGACGCCATTTTGAACCTTTTTGTTTTTAAGGATTTAAAGATATTATAATCAAAATTTGTACACGGCCAAATGTTGTCCACCTAGAATCCCGATTTTAAATTTTGGATGGATTTTTAGATATAACGGTTTCACCTAGACGATAGGGCCAAAAGTGGTTTTTTGATGATAAGTCGAAAATCGTCAGAGGTACATTACATTAGATGTGGCGCGTTGATTGGTGGTATTCTTGATCTTGTACCTCAAAGCATTATATCTGGTTTTAAAGATTTTCTAGTTTTTACGTAACTTGAAAACCGTTGGAGATATTTATATTTTATATAAATAATTGTATATTTCGGTATGTTGCACCGATAGGTGCAACTGCTATATTGATATCTAGTACTGGTTTGATGTTTAACTTATAACTTAAGAACGGGACATAATATCAAAATTTTTACAGACAATTTCTCTTAGGAACACCCTATACGAGAAGGCATGTAAACTTAAGGTTAGTAAAATAGTAACTCAAAGATTAATCCAAATACTGAAACACGAATTACTGCAAACTGCACCTCTAATAAAAGGAGATAATTTACATAAATTAAATGCTCATCTACGTTAAAACATTAGATATTTTAATATTATTAATAAGCCCATCTTTGAAGCTTAGACTTGGAGATATTTAATAAGCCCCTTCATTATTACATGAATAACGTGTATAATTCCGTACTTTACTTACTATACCTTTACGAGGCAAAAAAACAGATTAGTTTTCACAAAAACTTCGTATATTTTCAAAAATAGACTTTGATCGTTGATTTTGTTCTAAACAATAATTATAATTTTTTAATATTTACAGGTAAACGTTTCGGGCGGAAGTTGTTTAGCATAAAAAATTAATATCTTAAGATATTGGTGAGATTAAATGTTCAATCCTTATTCGGAAAAAATAATAACATAACCAAAAACAGAATCTTAGAGTTATCTTTAAGGAACTAGTTAATGATAAAATACTTACAAAAATTGATCATGGGTTTCAACAGTACTATAGGTTAACAGCAAATTGCTCTTAAATAAGCTGTAATAATTTAATTAAGTTGCATATACTATAAGAGATTTTATTAAGAGATATGCGTTACATAATGTATGGAAATAGTTAATATACTCATAACCTATAAAGAGAAATTGTTTTCAAAGTTATTACTGTATGTAAATTTTATCATTTTTTTTTGTTTTAAGGGTATTTGGTAATGACCTATTGCTAATCAATAAGAAAGAATTAGAAGTTTTATAAAAATGCCCGTGTATACATTCATTACCAAAGATCTCTAGAAAGGTTAAGCACAAATCTTTGAGCAAACATTACAAAACAACAGCTACGGAATACGCACTCAAACACTTGTCCATTATACGTATTTACGAAAACGGAGGTCCTCTAGGTATGCTTGATTGAGATCTTCTTTTGCATCAAATTGAACAGATTCAATTTATTAAATGTAACTTCATACAAAGTGATCTGTTAGCCTGCGAGCACATAAGTTGCCGAATACGTAAATTCCTTGAATTAATAACTCGTTCGTGAAACAACGCATTTTATATTGTAAGACTGCAAATATCATACATTTTTAGCGAAACGTGAATAAATTGTAGAGGTAGTAAAAATTTAACAGAATCAGCCCTGCTACAAGTAAAATGTATTTTTGGAAATACAAACATAACATTACTTACCACTGTAATCATTTTAAAGTTAACCATACGTTAGTTAAGGTGTAAGAGCACAAACTAAATAATTGCCACTCTTCCCAAGCTAATTTCGATAGTCGAAACAAGACTACTCCGTGCATCGTGGACAAAACCACAGCTCGCCCATGCTAGTAAACTGGTTTCCAAACTGCGAATGACCTGTGTCAACGGCTAAACAAATTTAAACCACAACCACAGCAGAGGGCATAACCTAATGGTGCAAAACACTAAAATATAATATAAAGGTGCGTTCATCAATGAACAGCGGTTTTATAAACAGAGTAGAACACTTAATAATTTTAAATGAGGAAAAATAAATCGTTACACAATGCACGTAAATGCTATAGCAAAAGTAAGCGTGATTGGGAAAATAAATTGGTATTTGTTAGGTGGTGGTTGCTCATTCTTTGCACGCCAGAATGCCATAATGTAGGACTGTGTCAGCATTAAATGATTTTTAGCCATACTTACAAACCAGGTTGTTATCCGATAACGTCTGGTATATACAGTATAAAATGTACTTGATGCCTATTAGAACTATCGGTTCTCCCGAGGCTTTGAAATGTACTATCCCATTAGGGTTTAATGTGCCATGTAATTTAGTTCATAGTAAGAATATACAAAATACAATACAATCAATTTTAATAAAAAAATCCCAACAGAAGAAACATAGGTGGGTACAAATAAAGTGTGAGTTTACTATACCAAATCTTACGTCGTTATTTGATTTTAAGCCAAATGGTGTTGTAGGCCGCCGGGCTGCTTCCAGTGATTGCTATTAGTTGATTATAGTTGCCATTGGTGGGTCACCATCGTGATTTGCTGCTAATGGACAAAAACTGTCATGGGTTGTAAATTATTAAATAATAAATTTTTATTTATTATTTATATCGTTTTGTTATTTGTGCTACGGTTAATCAGTAACGCTCGTTCTCTTTACGCTTTCCTCTTGGTCGGGACAAGAATATTGCGGAAATGGTGTAGGTTTGAGCTTTAAACTTGAAAAGAGAAAGTGAAAGGCTGTCCATGATGACGTCACGTGATCCTTAAATGAATGACTGAAAGATACAAAAATTTGCAAAATGTACTTTAAATTTTCCCATGAGAAAATATATGTAAAAATGACACACCTTGCGCTCGCACATACATAGCTTATCTACACTTTTAGCATTTAAAAGGGTTGCACTCTAGTCAGCTTTCTTATATTATTGGCAAGGAATATTTTTAAAATTTTTTGATCTTCCTCGAAAATGCTTAAACTACCAAAGTGGATTTGCTGTGTAAGACGTCACAACAGATTGGTTATAGAAAAATAATTTTGTTACAGTGTACAGTTGCCATTTGTGATATAGCTATACCTAGAATAAATTTTGTTCTAGTTATTGCTATTAGTTTTCAGTATTTTAGTTTAAAAGCTAACTGTTCGAACGATATTCCTAATTTTAGGAGCGACGAGTTACGGTGCTTAGGTTACTCTTTCCTAAGGTAGCAACGAATTAAATTTTCAGAATAGTAAACAACTACGAAGTCCAAAATCGAATATTAATAAGTGTTTGTTTCATATTTTGTAATAAAAGAAATGGGATTTCTAGACAACTAATTAGAAAAATAGAATGATAAAGAAATATTTGTATGAATGCCTAAGTCCACATGGTACTCAAAATATAACTATCTAATCTAAAAGGAGATTTAAATATAAATAAGGTGTAAAGGTAAGGATAAAGTAAGCCGTAAAGGTGTAAGGTGTAAAGTGATTATTTATATGTTTTAAGATACGTAATCTTGCTTTCGTACTTACTAAAATTTAAAATATAAATTTACAAGAATAATTTACTATCAAAGGTAAACTATATAATACACTTTGTAACATCTTGACTTCTAAAAGTCTGTTCTAGAATATTTTATACACATATAAATTTAATCACAAGATATTTATACCCTAAGAGATGAGTATTTAAAATGTTAATCCATATAATTTAAATCAGTTTAAAACATGTAGGTCATTCAGAAGTGGGATATTGCTAATACTTAGTAATCAACTTCAGACGAAACATTATACAAATTAAACAAAACTTGATATAAAAAATTTAATTCACAATACAACATGTTTCCATTTGCATCAATTAAATAACGTATTGCCTGTACGCTATTGCATCATTAAAAAGAAATAGATGAATAGATGAATCCGTCTATTTACCCAAGTCGTGAGAATTTCAGATCACAACAGTCAAATTATTTAAAAAATTCAAATATAATGAAAATCTTATCAAAGCAATAAACAATTGACAGCTGAGCATCGGGATCAAAAAATGTTTGAACTGCTCTAAAGCACAACCAAAAATAAAAAACCTTTTAAATGAATAAACAAGCGAAAAAAATTTAGTTACCATGAATGGATGCATTTAGTTAGGGTTGAGTTTATGAATGTCGATTTGTATTAACTTATTTCAGCTAGGGAATTTGTTATAAGAGTAGATATGCTACCTCCGTACGAGCAGAAAGAACCTTCTTATGGAATTTAGCAAGAAAATTCCTAAGGTCCTTTTTGGTCACTTTTATCATATACAAGGCTTAATCACTCCGCTTGACCCATGCATACAGGTTGCTCAATTAATAAATGTAAATTGGAATTCCTATGCCAAGATCAGGAGGTAGAGGTGATGAGTATAGATGGAGGTAGTGTGTGGAGTTCGAGGTAGTATGAGAGGGTGGCGTGTGGATGTAGAGGTGGAGATAGTGTGTGAAGGGGCAAGTTGTGTTTTTGGAGGTGAAGGTGGAAAAGATGTGGTATGTGGTGCATGCGCCCTACACACAACCAGATGCAACCCGGTGCGCCCCAGGGCGTTCTCTGGTGTGCCCCGGATGTACCCTGGCGCGCTGCTAAGTGACAAAGTTGGTGTGGCAATTAGAGGCTAAACAAGCAGTAGTACCTATTTCCGGCCATTAGCGACCAATGTAGAATAATAGGTTTAGACTGAAAAGATCCCTAGAAGGAGTTTTTAAAGGCATGTTCCGTTACATATCATTATTATGTTATTTGGGTGTAAGATAGCGTTCTGGATGAACTAATCGTCATGTTTACACCTATTGACAAATGGAGACAGTTTTCTTTATATGCGTAAATAAAATCCAACTCTGCAAAGCATAGACTCTCAACGCAATATTAATAAATTATAACCTTTACAGGCACAACTCATATATCGGTATTAAAGCTAACCTCCCAAATGTTGATAGGTTTCCAAGGAGCACAACCACAAAACTGCTCAACACACTTGGCTGATCAATATAACAGATCTTCCGCCCGCTGGAGTAGAATGGGAATATATATAAAAAAATTGTGTTTATTTATCAAACCCTATAAGCTTTATAAATAAAAATTATTGCCATAGAGTTTGAGGACAAGGAAGTACAAGTGTGTTCAAGTTTACCTCCTAGTCTACTTACAGGGCTTTAGACGTAGAAATGAAACTATACCGCGATTGCCATGGACCAAGAATTCGTCAGAGGCACGAACATTGAACTGTTATGCGCAGAAAGACTAAAGCAACATAGTATATACCTTTTAATACTTCTATAGATGAATCATAGCTACTAAGTTAATATTTACAAATTATACAGTTCAAAGTAATTTGGTGGGCATTTTTAATATAATAATAATCGATTTTCAGTTTGTAAATCTCCTACGGGGCGTCAGGGAAACTTTGTCATTAGTGCGGCTATTGTTAGACATCGATCTGACAATGCAAATAAGAGAATAGTTTAATATTATAAATAAATACTCCAAAAGTTGAACTAAACTACTGTCTCTTAGTAATTTAGCTTCGAAACATAAATGAATGTTATAGACTACCCTATATCTTAACTGAGCCACTACATCTGTTTAAATCCTAGAATAATGCAATTGCGGCGATGCCAAGAACAAACAACGAAACGAGATGATTTTTTTTAATATTCAACAAGTGTGGTTGGGTCTGGCTAATCAAATGTCCTCGTAGTAAGATACAAACTCGCTCGTCCCACTTCGTAGAAAGTGACTAACTAGATTGGATTATTCTTGGGCTATCAAGCCCACGCAGTTGCAAGAAAAGTCTAGTAGACATTCATTTTCTATTCTCCACTATTAAAAATCTTACTTATCCACAATATGGTATCTGTATTTACATTAATGTGTGAGATAAATTGATATGTGACATTACTAATATTATGTATGTTTTAGAAATGAAAGTCCATAAGATAAACGTCTTCCATCTAGTATTGGTCAACGCAGTTTAATACAGATACCTTTTATAATTCTTAGGTTAGGTCGGCGTTGCATTAGCTGTTAGCTATTTTAGAAAATGTGTTTCCGCAGTGTTATCGTTGTCAACTATATTATCGTAGTGCTCTTCGTATTTGCCTCCAGCATAATCTTGCGTTATATCCATACTAAAAATTTATCAATCATCATTTTTTGAGTCCGCCTAATACATCTGAAAGCTCTTTGAATTGAGCTTCCAATTTAACATCCGCTAGTTTCACTTTCTATGGAACACTGTAACGGTAAAACGTACGGGTCAGGTAGAAACAGAAAGTACAGAAAAATAAGGTCCCGCACGAATTACGGTCACGTATAAAAAATCAAAAAAATTTAGAAAGACCGGGCCAACTACAAATGCGGAGAGTGTGGTGGTTCACATAGACAAAAAAAAATATATCGCCTCGACTTTTTTTTCTTTACACCAAACCTTGAACTAAAAGAATTGCTATTTAAAAAAAATTATACTTTAATGACAATTCTTAATTATTGATCTACGAAGTGCGCATTTCATATTGTTAGAGGCAATATTTGTCATCAATGAAAAAAAAATGAGTGCTTATGATTTCTTCAAAATAAACATTTTAAATTAAACCCAGTGTATTTAAAGCAATTTTCAGGAAGCATGTTGTAACAAGAACACTTGTAAAGCTAGTTCCGAAGAAGGTTTTTGTATATTTGTTTCGTCTGTCGTAGTAAGACGATTTAAGTTTCTGTATATTATGCATCAACGCCAAACGCTGATAAGTAATAATTTCTGGATAAAACATAAAGCAAGGTCACATATCTTTAGGTGCCGAGATACTCATCTCGCACTTGAAACAGTTGCCGGGAATCAGCAAACATCTCCATCTCGTACACCGGATGGATCGTAACCGCAGTAGCCAGTATCATAAATGCCGCAGCCATCACTGCACTAGCGGCTTACGCAGAAGGCATTTGGGTCTCCGTAAAAAAAGAATTTGGCCTATGTGAAAGCTAGAAAAAGAGAACTCTAGTAGTATTAATACGCACTTACCGATGCATAGGGGATATAAGCTTATCAAAGGAAGTGTGCATTGCTCTCAAATTAACAGTATAAGGACAGCAGACATTACATCTTAGAGTGAAAAGGGGAATCAAGGAGAGCCCAGTTTTCGAAACGATCTGATAATCGACTGAAATATTAGAATACCGCATGTCAAAAAACACTCCAAAGTCTTTGTAATGCATAAATAGATAAAGAAACCCGACAAACTCGAATTAATTGCATTTGTCAATTATACCTGTAGAAAATTTATGCTATTCTAACTTATATTACTACTCATAAAAAAGCGAACATATTCTTTCAAAAAGTACGGATTGTAGATAACCGAGTACATTTGCGGCTTTATATCAAACAATGAAGGCAAACTGAGGTACTTCGACTTAAACTAAATGCACTAATAACATTTTACAGAGAATTACACAAGTACTTGTTTTAATTGTATTAGGATGAGTTTCGGGGGAACAAAACAATTCACTAAACTATAAAGTGTAATTAGGGACATCTCCCATAACATGCAGTTATATAAAATATCGAAGCGGAGGTGTCGGAATATTTAAACAGAATCATAAATTGAATGAAAGTATTTGGTAGGGTACAATTGAACGTAACCACACATATTGGATTGTTAAATTTTTTCATCAATCTTCTCGAAACCTTCTTTTTAGATAACCTCCTTTACTTCGGGCCCCATCCTGATAGTGCTGTCCAGATAAATTGGAAGTTTAGCTTTAACGCTATGCCTAGCAGAAACAAATCTGTCGAACCTTCCCGGTATATAATTGAATGTTTTTTAAGGTTAATTTGCTCTTTTCCAGAATAGGATGAAACTGCCCTGTAGAGTGAAATTGACTTTCTCCAGAATAGAGTGTAATTGCCTATAGGGTGAAATTCCCCTCATCAGAATAGGGTAAAATTACTCCGTAAGGTGAAATTGTTCCTCACCAGAATTGATTTAGCCCTGTTTACAACTATGTATGAGTGTATAAGGCTAACTCCTGGACATACTAAGTCAAACACCTCGATTTACTGGTACATGTGTTAAAATAACAGGCATCAGCTTTGTCGTCGTTGCTTCTTTGAGTACATAGACGCAATTTCGGAAACATAATTTTCTATCTTCCAACAAAAGAGTATAATTGCATGGTAATTGGACTTACGCTCGGGTATAGAGGCAGGGTATAGAGCTTAAGTTAAGATTTTAAGGTCATGTTTGACCACGTTGGAAGCATTTCGTGCTCTATGCGTATGGAGAATACCCATCAAAATCAATTTTCAGAAAAATCCTATAACAAATAATATGCTTCTATTTCCATTCTTCCATTCCAACAAGTCAAAACATAACAACAAATCCCTTTTGCTTATTGCTGGTTGTAACTACATACACATCCACGTTCACACACAATATCCGTATGCAACGCTACACACCACCTCCACCGCCACATCTTAATACCATGATTCTTAACTATACTAAATCTAAATGTAATGTACAATCGAGCACCAGGACAACCGATAAAAATCCACAATTTGATTCCCTATCTTGTTGATATTGATCGGAGTGCGTGCTTGACATTTAATTTACGGAAATCATAGCAAACTATATTTTAAAATTCAGTTTCACAAATGCCTATATAACCAATTTCACAGTGTTTTTAAACTCCGAAGCGTTCCCACAACATCGGATGAACCTGGAATTCGAAGAATATGATTACTTACCTGCGTACCTGTCGTATGAAAATTTTATGGAAAAATACTACCCCAACAAGATATCTGATGATTGTTTAATGGATTACAAGCTTAAGGATGGACCAGTATTTGTAATCGACTGTCGTCACCAATTTGAAGGTTTAGATGATGCTACAGCGGACGTGAAAATGGGATTTGAGGCATCAAAAAATTTCGAACCCTTAATGAATGCATGCTCTTTAATTATCCATCATTCGATGTTTGAGTATAATCCGTTTACAAAAAATGTTAATAGCTTTAATCACAATTAAATTATAACTTGTATCTATTTTTTTAAAATTAAATTGTGTGAAAAATTGTTTTTAATTGTATGAGAGAATGTGTAATTGTTTTAACAAATGCATCATAATAATTCTCAGCATCTGGCCGATGGATTTCCGGACCCATGGCATGCAATTTCATCTTTTAAAAATTTGAGTATACACTGTAAAAATTCATATTTAGTTGATAAAGGCTTTTAGAATGCACATATGAGTTTTGAAATCTAAATTACTCTCATGTAAAATTAAAGATATTAAAGCATTGGTATTGCGACAACCGGATGGCCCAGCGAATATTGCCCTTATATTAGACGAAAATAAAATTCCTTGTGTGTCAAATTCCTTTGTACTAGCAGTTGAAAAGTCATTGAAATTCTGTATAGGGATTTGAATTCCCGGCGTCACGATATCCACATCTTCGTTAGAAAAATCTTTCTTTTAAGAACAATATTGCTTGAGACTGCCTCTCGCTGTTGTCCGAGGTATGTTATACTTTTTGTTTGCAGAACGAATGCTTATTATACGCTGCAGAATTTCATTTACAGCTTTTATAAAAGATTTCTTGGCGTAATGTTTATTTTTTGTGAGCATCTTTCTAGTCCGTTGTGGGCGTTAAGGCATTTTTTAATTTTTCTGATAAACCCGGATTGTACAATAAACTTATACGCTCTTCTTTTACTTGTTTATTTTTATCACAGTTATTAAAAACTTTTTGAATTTTTGTTTTAATTAATGACTGGTAAAACGATTTTGGATAATTATTATTATCAAGTATGTTTCTTACTAACTTTATGTTTTAATGTCGATATCTATTGTGTGTAAATAATTAAGGTATCTACCACTCCAGGTGGTTTTTCTGCACCAATTGGTTGAAATTATTCCCGCAGAATTATAGGTAATGAGCATGTCGATGAAAGGGTTGGTTTTGTTAATTTCTTTTTTGTGTGTAAATTGCAAGCTTTGGTGAAAACTATTAAATGATTGTAATGTTTCTTTAATTTTGAGTTGGTAGGCATATGATGCAATCGTCACGTATCTTTTATAGAATCATCATCATTAGGTCTTCAGTCCTGGAACTGGTTAGACGCGTACCATCATTGTTTCCTATTCTGAACTAACCTACAGATTTCCCTGAAATTTGCACAGTCTGCATCTATCACTATCTGATCTATGTCAACATAGTAGAGTAAATTCAGTGAACCCAGCACCACATTTCCACCAGCATCCACATTTCCACACACATCTGGACCAAATTTACATGTAAATTCGCACTATAAAGTCTTATTTTAGATGAATCTCCTCCTGACTCCTCCTTGCTCTCCTCCTTGCTCGGACACCCCCACAACCATTTTGATTACATCACACCCGCATTCTTTCCACCCGCGAGATAAATCTTTCTCCACATTTCCACCCACGAGATAAACCTATCTTGTTTGGTATCAATTAATATTAGAATTTTCTTAGCTACCCGAATCTCTAGGAATTTTTAGATTGCATCATCCCCAGGAGCTACCCCATTTTAAGATTTCTTACCTGTAGCAACTTTTAAGCGTTCTTATAAATTTTTTAGTCATGCGATACATCTTGTTAGTCTAAAATTTTATGTAGAATCCAAATCTGTAAACAGATTTGAAATCGGACCACGCCCTGCAAAGTTATACCCCTTTAAAGTCCTGATCTTCTAATTTTGCTATTTGCTCTATAAGCAAACCTAACAAATGGTTTTCTTCGACTAGCCAACGCATCTTTCGAGATAAACCTATCTTGTTTGGTATCAATCAATATTAGAATTTTCTCAGCTACCCGAATCTCTAAGAATTTTTTAGATTGCATCATCCCCCAGAGAGCTACCCCAATTTTAAGATTTCTTACCTGTAGCGACTTTTGAGCGTCCTTAAACATTTTTTTATACATGCGATACATTAAATTAGCTTAGAATTTTATGTAGAATCCGAATCTCTAAACAGATTTAAAATCGGACCACGCCCTGCAAAGTTACACATATACCCTCTGCGAGATAAATCTTTCTCCACATTCCCACCCACGAGATAAATGTACCTTGTTTGGTATCAATTAATATTAGAATTTTTAGCTACCCGAATTTTTAAGAATTTTTCACATAGCACCATCCCCAAGAGCTACCCCATTTTAAGATTTTTGCAGGCAGCGATTTTTGAGCGTTCTTATAAATTTTCTTTATACATGCGATGCATCTTGTTAGTCTAGAATTTTATGTAAAATCCGAATCTGTAAATAGATTTAAAATCGAACGACCCTTACCATTTACACACCCTTTAAATTATAAATTTCCTGCGGCTTATACATAAAGAAAATCTAAAACCATTCTTAAAACTTTTATTACAAACAATTTTTACTAATACAGTTTAAATTTTTAAAACCACATTTCTAAATATATATTCACAATTTTTTTATTTTCAACCTAGAACTTGTCATATCGGGTCATACTTATTAATATTTATTTCTAAATAGAGCACCTTTTCCAAAGACCAACCGGACCCGCATGTTTCAAATTCCTCTGATTTTGTTCGCATGGTTTCGCTTAAGACCTCGTACATATTTTCCAGATTACTAGAAGACGTTATAACAACATTTTTTGTGTTAAAGATTTCACATCGGTAGTCTCTTCCCCATTTTGATGTAAACGCCGTAGAGTTCGCAGTAGACTTTTACTGCTGTATGTTGTATTCTTTTTTCATTTATTAATCGAATAAATCGCTCTTTCTGCTTCCAAAGAAACTCGGGCACTCCATCGTCGACACTGGCGTTCTTTATGCGATAGCTAGCCATACGGTTGTTAAACGCAGTGCTAACCATTTCTACACCATCGTCGCTAGTAGCGGTAACTGATGCATTTTATGTCTGTTGCTTCTTAAATGTGCGGCATACGTAGTTTTTCCATTTCGAAATCGCATACTTTACACATAATTCGTGGTTGTTTCGTACAAGTCCTTTAACAGCTGGCGGAGCTGAACGTTTAAGGCTTAATGACATACCGTGCTGTTTTCCTTGTGTCGCTGTAAGTTGTCCATTCTCGTAAAGCGAAACCGCAAGTCCCACAGTTTAAGTACTTTGCTGCGGGCGGATGTATAAGCAACCTTGGACGATGTTGCACCGACATTTGTTCTGGTGCCGTATGAGCATTTTCCAGGTATAGGAAGCACCGCAAAGTTGCACTTAAAAACGTTTGCAGATACCATTTTAGTACAAAACAAAATCCGCACTATAAGACTTGACTTGTAAGCGAACTAACTTATAACTAAAGAGTTTACTCCTGCGTACCTGCTTTATGTACCCTATAGAATGCAAACCGAAGGTTTCGAAGATACCGAACGAAGTTGAGGATTCAGCGGGAACTAAATGACGTCATAATCCTCGCTGCTCGTCCAATACATTTAGCGCCAATGCATGCACCTGGTTCGCTTCGTCGATGGTGCGAATGCCGTTAGTAAAACATCGGAAACGTCTTCCATGTTATACGGATCGCGTGCATATTAAAAATCCAAAGGGTGGTAGCACACGCACACAAATTGTGTGCAAGTCGTGCTGTAGAAGATGCAGTGCTACTATAACCAAAAACACTTTAAACCATTACTAAGGAATACCAACTTGTTGTCTACAGAATACTTACTAATAAACAATTTAATTTTAAATAACTTCTACGTCATACTTTAGGTAGGCTTGAATATTTTCAAATGAATCACCAAGCGAAAGTATATGTAGCGGTATTCAAATTACCCATTAATTTCCCATTTTACGACCATGGTTAATTATAGATTAAAATTTAATTTGTGCACGTTCGAGCTTCTCGTAAACTAACATATTTTATAGCAACAATGCGCTGTATAATACATGCATACCCCTTCGCCGCGCTACTGCTATTCTTGTAATTGCTAGAAAAAGTCACTCTCCTTTTTACTGTTAGGACCGATGCAAAGCACCATTATACTTTCTATACACATCGCGCCTTTTTCGTATGATAATTAAATTTTGCTTCTGTAGGCTTTTACACTTTCGCATAGCGGTTAATCGCACGTAATGATTTCTAGAACCGGTAAGTACTCGATATCGTCCAAATAGAAATTAGATGCTCGATGTCCGTCAACTTCCAATTCCCTCGTAAAGGTAGAAAAACTCAGTCAATCATCCATCTAAACTTCAACCCGCTCCTGTTCTGATAATTTACAAACATTTTCAAACGACAATGGGCCGAGAATTTTTAAACCTCCGAGGATCTTTAAGTCGTGATCAATTACACATCCGAGCTACGCGTAAACTAACATATTTTGTAGCAACTGTATAATACATGCATACCCCTTCTCTGCGCTACTGCTATTCTTGTAGTTGCTTGAAAAAGTCAGTCGCCCTTTTTACGGGTAGGACCGATGCAAAGCACCATTCCATACTTTCTTTATAAGTGTAGCACATCGCGCACTTTTGTCGGATAATTAAATTTTGTTTATGTAGGCCTTTACACTTTCGCTTATTTAAACATCTAATACAATTGATTAACCACTTTCGATTATTCTAACGGAGACCACCATACATCCCGCCGTACCGTTCTTTTTGAATCCAACGATCCTATGGGCTTCCACGTACTAACACCTGACGTATCTTTCTTACCATTTGTTTAACAAAAACTACCGGCATCGCCATGTTCGTATACGAACGTAAAGCAGATGTTTGTGGATATGTACGAGAATATGTAGTCATATACATTAACCAGTCTAAGCTATTTTATTTAGTCCACGAAAACTACTATTTTCTAAACCATAATTAATAATCGCCTTTATAGGTTCCACATTTCTACCGTTACCCAATGACTGGTGCTACGTACATGGAAACTTTAATTTCTTATTGCAGAGAATTCTTATTCTCTCGCGCACTGCTGCGTAGTTGCATGCCTACCCCTTTTGAGGTATATGCTCGTTATAGGTTGTAAGACCCTCGGTTTTACTTAACTACAATTCGTGAGACCCCTTTAATCTTTTAATCGTATCTTTCTCGCCTACAATACAGTAGGACTTAACATTACTACCAACAAATTCTAATACTGGATCCCCATTAAATACGTCTTTAATTTTCCTACAACTTTTTGTTGACAAGTGTTATATTGTATTTATTATACGCAGGGTAGTCACTCTTTTAAGATAAATATATTTTGCTATGTATCAACTAATATTAAATTTTTCTAGGGACCCCAAATCTGTAAATAGATTTTAAATAGGACCACCCATACAAAGTTATGCGTTTTAAAGACTAATTTTGCCCATCTTTATTTAACACCATTTTTAAAACCTTTTTCGCTACCCAAGACATATGCCTTAACCAACCATCTCCCGAGAAATCTAAAACCGCCATGTCCCGCAATACCACGTGGAGATAACACGTATACTCTGTCAACCAGGATAGAAGCCGGAAGGATTTGGAAGGTGGGGAAGAACTTAAAATTATGGAATCTTAAAACTAATATATACAATGGATTTACAAAATCCATACAAATATAAACAACTATCTTATATCTTTACACCCCATGCGTAGATTGTTGTACTATTAGGAATGATGTACCTTTGTCATCTTCCCTCGATAAACTAATTTTATTAATAAGCTGCGTATACAAATCGTATTCTTTTACTCCGGATACATACGCAGACAAGTACTCGATACCATCCAAATAAAAATTGGATGCTTGGTGACTGTTAACATCCGCTTCCCTCGTGTACGCCCAGACACATCCCAGCCATGAGCCCCCTGCGCATGCACACCCCTGCCCATGCGCGCCCTGCGCGTACGCACCCTGCCCATGCGCGCTGCCCATGCGCACCCTCTCTGTGCGACTGCTATTTCGTGGTAACGTCACAGCCTTTTATAAATAAAGAACAATGTTATATACTATTATAAAATGTTTATTCTGACATTATACATAACAAATTTAAAAACAACTAATGCCAAGCATGGATCCATTTAAACTTAATTTTAATACAAAGTTATACACAGAAGACAGTCCTTTCTTTATGTTTGTTTGCGGTGGTTTTAATTTTATCTAATTTTATTCGCAGCTTAAAATTTAAATCGACACCCAAGTCTTCTATCTCCTTTTCTAGCCAATAGTTTGATACATAAAGACCGTCTAGGTTTTCAAATTGTAAAATGTACCGAAGTTTGCCTCTATATTTAAAGTCTTTGATTCCGCCGACAACCAGATCCATTCCTTCGTGTAATTCTTGCAGCTTGTGACAATCTTTTAATCGCAGCTTTCCCACTATATCCTGCATACGTATCTTGTTAAGCTTGATCGACTTCTTCTTGTCGGTATTGGGAAATCCTTTTCTCCCACACACTGTTGCGTAGTTGCATGTCCACCACTTTTGGGAATATATGGTTGTTATAGGTTGTAAGACCCTCGGTTTTAAATGATCCGAAAGGTTCTTTACTGGGCAAATATACAATGTTTAGCGGAACCCCTTTGCGTGTGGTGTACGCCAAGATTACGAAACCCGCATTCCTTAGTTCTTCTTTGTTATCTGCCATTTTGATAAATACGTTTTAGAATAACCTTTTAAAAAGTATACGGATTTAGTACCATCCTTTTCCGCAAGAACGCCTACATAACTAAAGAGTCTTTCTTACTAACCGCAAATGCAAACAGCTTGTAGAACCCGGATGTATCTAAGTCAGTCCATCGGCACATAAAATAATCTTTTAATTCTTCCTCATTTTCTCTAATAAGATGTTCTTTGTATAACACATCTTTGTATTGTTCGCGTATTGTCGCAGTGTTTTCCATGTATCAATTTTCGTCTTTTTGCATCCATTTCCTCTAATTCCAGTTGTCTTTTCCTTCCACTTACAGCGTATGGTATGCATAATGGAGCAATTTCCTTTAGCGTAAACGGATAAAGTTTACTACCAATATTTACGCGTTGTCGTACAACCTCTGGACGAATGTTATGCGTATCTATCAATCCCAATTCCGAAATGATTATTTCTTTTGGAATTGTAGAATATGGTGTTGCAGATTGTGTAAAATATGTACTACCTGCTTTAATGTAGCACTTGTGTAAGATTTTATTTTATCTGAGCTGTCTTCCTCCTCTACTATCTCCAAATAATTTACAGGTAAATAGTTAAAACTAAAAGCCAGCACATACTTTATCAATTTTTCCCTTTCTTTTGGTTTTCGGACAACAATTTGCAAGCCCGTCAATTTCTTTGTATTACCATTCCCCAATACACGTACTGTAGCAGGTTATTAAACACTAAACAGCAGCTATTTTGTAGCTTGTCCGATAGCTTACTCCACATTTTGGCAAGTGGTACCGAGTACATTGGCGCCTTTAGGAAGTATAACACTATCTTCCAATAACGTTAAACAGTCTTTTAAGGGATTATACACCCGTTCCGCACTGACATTGCTTCCAATTGCACAATTGTATATTGTCGCTTCCAATCGCGTAATACCATGTTCTTTAGCCAAAGTAGACGCAAATGTTTCCCTTAAACGCACATCTGGACAACGTAAAAAATCTAGTATATGATTGCCAAGTTGTTTATTAACACCAGGACTTGTTATCTGACACACAAATTTGTTGTATATCTTAATTCTTGCATTGGTTGTTAGCCATGTTAAACAATCAATTCCTACAGTTTTATCGTTGTCAACTATAATATTACACTTTTCTTCGTATTCGCCCTTATAGCAAAGTTATGGTTTGTAGTTAAATAATTACACATCTCCATCTTGCTAAATATACCCGCAAAATCTTGGGTTACATCCATGTCAAAAGATAGAAATAATCTTTTCGAGTTCGTCTAATATATCTGGTAGTTCCTCCAATAAAGTTTCCAACTTAACATCTGCTAGTTCCACTTTGTATGGAACACATATAGGATTTTGGAATTTTTATTAATGCATTCGAGGTCTTCTTTTCCGATAATTTCTTTTACTCTCTGGCCCATCTTGTTAGTGCTTTCCAGAGAAACGGAGCTTAGCTTTAACACCATGCCTAGCGAAACAAATCGGTAACTTTCTTCGTAGATAGCTGTTAAATGCACCACAAATTTCTTTTTAGGATAAACATCCTTTTGTTTGCAGATGTTTGTTCGGTGTCAGAAAGGTCGCAAATTTTAACCAACATTATATTGTCACAAAATGGTTCTGTAATTGGTGTGTGTAGTCCACCAGTCAGCATCTGTTCGCCTTCGACATAACAAATATTACCAATATCTGTTACCAGATTATTGTTGCACATATTTTCTGTCAACAGCCATAATCCAAATCGCTCATTTGTCGGTTTCACTTTATTCCCAGAAGTTGAGAAACGTTAATCACCTTGAGACGCTCATGTTTACCGTTCTAGCTACTATCGAATACTAAATTGAATACGAAAAATTGTTCTCTTATGTATTCTACAGAGTGAGGCGTATATTGCCGAAGATAGTCGAATATGTGTTATCCGACCTAAGCCGACAGGATGCGCATCGACATAATCCGGATATTGTAGATGAATTAAGTAGACTGATGAAATCCATATGAATACCGATGCCACATGACCATGACACATGACCATATACTTGCACATGACCACATGAATGAGGCCATATACCATGACCAATGACCATGGGATGACACTAATGTGCTAATTGGTTTTCTCATTAAAAAATACTAATTGCTTTTAATGAGTTTTCCATTAAAACAATGTGGACCTAGGTTAGATAAAGGAAAAATAATGAGGTTGGTCGAGCGCCGCGCGCGTGAACTGTTTTGATAATGGGTCAACAATGCTATCGCTTGTGCAAATGAACTGTTAATCGGGTATGTAAATGCGGTCATGCTGAAGTATAAAACTGTATGCGTTTTCCAGATGTCATTTCGTATGTCGCTGGTAATGTGTCATGTCTGTAGTCGCATCACAAGTGCATTTGACGCATGTGCAGAGCAACGGGGCGGTTCAGGTTGAGCTCAGGCATGGTTGGGCAAGTTTAAAGTTTCAAATTTAATGGGGTATCATTTTGGGGGGAAGAAACCGGCGATTGTTGGTTAGGAGTGGGGAAAAGGTTTAGTACAAAAATTTGTAACAGTTATGTTGGAATTGTTTAAGTCATTTTAAATTAAAACTTGGTTTAAAGGTTGGAAAATTTGGTTTGGGAATTTTAAATTTGTTTGGGGGGCAATTTAGTTATTATCTATTTCTTTAAAATTTCTTATATATTGTTGAAATTTTTCCAAGTATCAAAGATTATTTGGGTACGAATGTTTCCCCAATGGGGATCACGGATTTTAATTAGCATATAATGAACCAATTACCAATTACCACATGACGCATTACACATATGAAGAGAACCAAATTGTTTTTTTATATTAACCAATTTAATTGGCTATTTAAGAATGTGGTAGGTTGATAAAGAAAATTAGGGTTGGTTTCCCCGGGAAATACATTTTATAAGGTAATGGTAATTAAAACGGGATGTTGTAAGGAAATTGGAATGGTTGAGGGCCTGAATGGGTTTCTGATTACATGTTCGGATAGTGATTTATGATTTAAGTGGGGTGCCTAACTCTTAAAAGGTTCAAAAAATTGGGGGAAGGGTTGTTGTCATTTGACTCATGGGAAATGATTGCTTTGCGGAATGGGTAATTGTTGTAATGGTGTTTTAGGGGATTCCTGGGTTGTTGGTTGGGTTACGGAAACCGTTGGAATGTTAAAAGTTGGGGCCGGTAGACGGGTTTAAGTTGCAGATTGTGGTTGGGAATGGTGTTGGAAGCCCGGGGGGGTATGTGGGAAATGGTTTCAATCTGTTGTAGAAATGAGTTTTTATTAATGGTTAATAGAACGGGTTCCGGTCGGGCGATTGGTTGGTAGAATTGGGCGGAAAGTGTTTGGAAGAAGTTGAATGAGGCAATTTTTGGATGTTGTGAAAGGGAAAAGTTGAGAAGGTTATAAAATATTGTACAATGGATGGGTGTGTTGTGATTTGGTCGGTGTTAAATTGTTAGGGTTAGTTTACAAGGTTTTAAATTCCGGCTTTGGAAAAAAGTGTTACTGGGGGGTTTATTTGGGTGGGAATTGGAAGGTTTAAATAAAAACAAAAATTGAAACGTTCTGGGTTGGAAAAAGGGTTTGTTGAAAAAGGTGATGAAAAAAATGGTGGAATTGTTATAAAAATTAGTGAGTGATTAAAGTGGAATTAAAATTTAATTCCGGTGAATATGGACAACGGGGTTACAGGAGAAATTTGGTGATTGTGCAACCTGGCGGGTTTGGAAAGATAATTTCGTTTCAATGAGTGATGAATATGGTCAGGGGATGAACTGTGGTGGTTAAAAGGTTGCGGACTGAAGCGCTGGGCGGTAAAGATGTTAGTTTTGAAAGAAGGATTGGAATTTTTGTGGGGGTTTAACTGTTTGGTGGTGTAAAAAGGTTTTATTACGAGGTGGGAATTTAGTGTCTTAAGGCTGAAGACAAACTCGGATTTTAAATGGGGAAAAGTTTAACGGGTTTCGTAGTTAAAAGGTTGTTAAAAAATGATTTAAAGTGGTACGCTAATGCAAGTCAGTTGGAGAACGGTTAAATCGCGAAGTCGAAATAAAGATACGTAGGGTTTGTAAAGGATGGAATGTAATTGAATTGCGGGAAAGAAATTTTTGTGAATCAGCTTTTAAAGGAAATTTTGTAAATTTTAGGGAGAGTATAAATGTTCCTGGTTGTGAAAAAGGTGACGTTGGTTTTAAATTGTGGGGGATAATTGTAAAATTAACAATAACGACTAAAAGGGCGGTTTTGTCTGGTAAATTGTTTAAATAATCGGTTAAAATTTAAAATGGTTAATTATGATTAGAAAATTTAAATTATTTTTAAATTTTTGGGAATCGCCAAAAGTATCGGAAAGGTTTGATTCGCCATGGCAATGGGAAAACGTATGCTGCATGTTTTTGGGAAATTTAACGGTAACCCTTTCCCCTTTTATGGTTTATTTTGGTTTCCCAAAAAAGGGGAAAAAACGGTTAAAAAGCCCAAAAGGGTTTAATGGGAAAAGTTTTTAAAAAAAAAATTTTAACAAAAAAAAGGGAAAAAGGAAATTAATTTTAAAAAACTTTAAAAAAATATTTAAAAATTTCATTTCGAAATTTTAAAAAAATACCCTTTGGGAAAATGAAACAAGTAAAATTTTAATTTGGTTTGCAATTGTTAACGTTGATTGTTTGGAGTGTAATATGCCGATGTTAAAGGAAGTGTTGACGAACGATTTTCCGATCACAACAGGACGATGGGTGAAATGGAATGGACTACGATTGAAAGTTAAAACATTGTTTGATTAGATATTGGTAAAACTGGTCTTGCATAGGCGAAAGTGAAGAAATTGTGGAGGATGTGTGGATTTAAATTTTAATTAATGGTAAATTTTTCGAATGAAAAAAAAACGATGAAAGTGGTTTCTAAATAAATGGAGTAATGTAAGGATGTGAAAATGTTAAATTGTTTGTTAATAAAAAGTTATCTGAGGTTGTAAAATAGGCTGATTTAAGCTATGCAGATGGTTGTATGTTGCTTTAAAGTATGGGTAAAGTAAGGAATGCATCAATGGATTTTTGGAGGGATATGAAATAAAAAGTATAGTAAAAGTATGAATGTCCGGGGTAAATGGGAGGATCTGAAAATGTTTAACGTTTTTAATTGAGTTTGCAGGTCTTTACGAATTTAAAAGTCTGTTCAGAAAAATGTGATCGGTTAGGAAAAAATTTAGATCTAAATTGGTGATCTTTAAAATTGGTTTGGTGAAAATTAATAATTTTGGACGTATACTGTTTTTTTTGATTCTGATAATTTTAACCTATTTGTTATTATCTTTGTTTGTCCATGCTATCGTCCTCATACATCTGAAGCACAGCATTTCAAAAGACTGTGTATACAGCTCGTTCCCCTTCTATTGTTTTCTAATTTTATGCCCTATTTCACCGAGATTCAGTGAAGGGGGTAAGCAACCTGTGGCTACCAAGAACCCCCAACACTTAGATATTTGCCGAAATAATGGTTTTCCAGTAAATCCTTTCAGGCACTTAACATTATTTGAGAATGTTGTCCAACCCATTCTTGTGGTTACTTATAGTAATCATCATGTTTAAGCACAGTTATTTTCTCGTCATTAGTTTATCCATCTTGGGATTGGTTGGATGCGTACCTCCATTGATTTCTATTCTGGGCTAGCCTACACATCTCCCTGAAACCTCTACAGCCTACATCTTCTACTAGCTGTGTGCAGTAGTTTAATCTAGGTCTGCCTCTTCTTCTCTTTTTTCCTATCTCTGCTTCTAATATATTCCGCACTATTCCCTCATGCCGTAGTATGTGGCCTATCATCCTATCTCTCCTATTTTTTACCGTTTTCCACATATTTCTTTCTTCCCCTACCATTTTAGTACCTCTTCGTTCTTAACTTTGTCTGTCCATGATATCTTCATCATACGTCTGTAGCACCACATTTCAAAGGCTTCTAGCTTTTTCTTGTCCGCTTCTCCTACTGTCCAGGCTTCACAGCCGTACAGTGCTGTGCTCCACACATATGTTTTAAGCAATCTTTTCCTTGTTTCTATGTTTGTGGTCTTTGAGCACAGTAGTTGCTTTTCTTGTTAAATGTAGCACAACCTTGTGCTAATCTTTGTTTTATATCTTTTGTGCTTTTCCCATCTTGCGTTATTTGGCTTCCTAGGTAGCAGAATTCCTTAACCTCTTGTAAGTTCGTGTTAAATACTTGTATTCTTGTTTTGATTTATTTTCCCTACCTTTGCAAACTAGAACTTTAGTTTTAGTTTTGTTAATTTTCATACCGTATGTCTCTGTTAGAACCGTTTCCATTTCATTAAGAGAGCTTCTAACTCTTCCTTGCTAGACGCTAATACCGCTATATCATCTGCAAATCTAAGCATATCAATTTTTTGCCCCTGCATAGTAATTCCAAATGTCTTCCTGCATTTGACAGTATTCATTGCCTCTTCTATGTACAAGTTAAAAATCAATGGGGATAGGGCACATCCCTGTCTCACCCCTTTCCTAATGTTTACTTCTCTACGTTCCTGCTCTAATTCTATTACTGCTGTTTGCTCTTTGTATAAGCTATGTACTATTCGTCTATCCTATAACTCATTCCAATCTCTTTTAGTATTTCAAACATTTTTCCATTTTACATTGTCGAATGCTTTTCCAGATCTATAAACCCTATATACACGCTTTCCCTTTTCTATTGTTTTCTCCATTATCACTCTCAGAGCTAAAATAGCCTCCCGTATTCCCCTGTTTCGCCTAAACCCAAATTGGTCTTCTCCTAGTATTTCTTCCGCCCGTTTTTCCATTCGTCTTTGCACAATTCTAGTTAATATTTTTGACACGTGTGCTGTCAAACTTATTGTTCGAAAATTTTCACATCTATCCGCGCCTTTCTTTTTTGGTATAGTTACTATGATGCTACGTTTGAAATCTTTGGGTATCTCGCCTGTCTCATACATATAGCTTACAAGTTGGAAGAGACGTTCTGTTACTGCTTGTCCAGCGGCTTTTAGAGTTTCTGCTTGCATCTTATCTGCACCCGGCGCCTTACCATTTTTCAGACTCTTTAATGCTAATTCAAACTCATCTCTAAGTATAGGATATCCCAAGTCGTCATTTTCACTGTCTGATTCCTGTTCTAATTCAGTTAGTTCCTCTCCTGCATATAAATTCCCTATATATTCTTGCCATCTACCCACTTTCTCTACGTTATCTATGATGACATTTCCTTGTGCGTCCCTTATATTTTTGCTATACGGTTTTATATCCCTAAAATTCATTCTAATTAATTTGTATGCTTCGTCTGTCTTTCCTATTTCTATCTTCGTTTGTATCTCTTTGCACTTTTCATCAATCCATTGTTCTTTAGCTTTCCTGCATTTTCGAATAATTTCCCATTTTGGCTTTGTATCTCTGTTTTCCTGTTTGGTCTGATTTATTTTGTATTTTCGTCTTTCTTCTATTAAATTCAGGATATCCTTTGTTATCCATGGTTTCTTATTTTCTTTTTGTGTATACCCCAGAATATCTCTGACCGCCATGTCTAGGCTGGATTTAATGTTATTCCATTCTGTTTCTACTTCCTTAGTATCCGATATTTTCTCGATATCTTTGAGCAATTCATTTGACTTTTTTTCGAATCTTTCTTGAATACCTTTATCTTTTAGTTTCTCTAAGTCTAAGTACCTTTTTCCGTTTCTTTTTTTTACATTCTTAAATTTAAGTGCGGCCTTCATAATTACGATGTTGTGGTCAGTATCTATATCTGCTTCTGGGTAACTTCTACAGTCTTTTACTTGATTCCTAAACCGTTGTCTAACAAGAATGTAATCTATTTGATATCTTCCTATATCTCCTGGCATCTTCCACGTATATCGTCTTCTAGCACGATGTTGAAATAATGTGTTTGTGATGATTAAATTGTTCTTGTCACAAAATTCTACCAGCCTATTTCCCCTGTCGTTTCTCGTGCCTAAACCAAATAAACCTACTACTGCTCCTACCCTACCCTCACCTACCACGGCATTAAAATCCCCCGTAATTATTAAATTTTCCTGTCTTTTTACGTATCTTAATATGTCTTCGATATCTTTGTAGATGGCTTCTACCTCTTCGTCACTGTAGCTAGAGGTGGGCATGTATACTTGTATTATTACTGTGTTTACCGGTTTAGATTTTAATCTAACCATAAGTACTCTTTCGTTCTTTTGTAAGTAATTTTCTACACAGTATCCTATCTTTTTCCGCATAACTATCCCCACGCCCAAATTTCCATCCTCTGCTCCTGTATGAATTACCCTGAAGTATCCACTCCAAAAATCCCCCGCCTCTGGCTACCGAACTTCGCTGATTCCTACTATGTCTAGTGATAACCTATTCATTTCGATTTTTAGGTTCTCTAGCTTACCTACTTGCTTCATACTTCTAACATTCCACGCTCCGACTCGCAGAATGTTCCCGACTCTTATTTTTCACTTTCCGATCGCATCCTCCGAAGTAGTCCCCTCCCGGAGATCCGACTGGGGGACTATTTTAACTCCGGAATCTTTTACCCCAGAGAATGCAATCATTTTATTATAATTTAGGTACGCTGTGTACTTGGGAGGTAATGTGGTGGTTTCCCGTTGCCTTCCACATCGCGGTAGTGTGTCTTAGACTGCCATACCGACCCCTATGGTCTCTGCCAATCTAAGTACCGAAAGAGCCGCTGCCCTCTTTCGGGGACCTGTGTTAGTCTGTTTCCTCACTAACGACCCTACTACTTTGGTTGGACCTGTAGTTTGGCTCTTTAGCTCATTAGAACACGCAAGCCATTTCACCTGTTCTAGTAATTTAGAACTTCGGCAAGGTGCAGGTCCATTCGAAATAGCTTTTATAGAATATGGGTTTGTATTTTAAATTACTAACTGCGTGGTTCTCTAGTTCTTCTAACACCAGATTGGCAATAGTAGATAATATGGGTGATCCCATTGCTGTACCAAAAATTTGTACATAAACTGTATTGTTAAATTTGAAATAGGTTGCTTCAAGATACAGTTTTACGGCTTTGGTAAATCCTTCTTTGGGAATATTAGTTATTGTGTTTAATTTATTCCAGTTGTTGTAAATTGTATTAATTGCTAGTTCAGTAGGGATGTTTGTAAAAAGATTTTGCATGTCGAGCGAAATAATAATATGTTTTTTTGGAAGTTTTTGATATACGATAAATTTTTGGAAGTCCCAACTATCAATCACATTGTATTGGGTTTGTCCTACGATTTTTTTGATGATCTCAGTTAGGAACAACTTTGATAGGTTGTACATTGGTGTATTTTTTGTATTTATAATCGGTCGAAGCGGGATAGTTGGGATTTCTAAAAATTTATCGTAAGCCAAAAAGTTCCAAAAAACCAAGTGAACTTGGAGTTGAAGGTGTTGTATGGGTGTAAAATGAAGCGTGCAAATAATATATGGAAGTAAAAATGGATCTAATGCGTGGAGTAGAGGTGGATATAATGTATGAAGGTGGAGGTGGCGCGTCTGGAGATGGAAGAGATGGAGGAGGGTATGGAGATGGAGATCAAGGAAGTAGAGAAGGTAAAAAGTGTAGAGGAGGTGAAGGAGAAGGAGGAGGAAGCAAACGTGACGGAGGAGGTGGATGTGGAAAGTAAGATGCTGAGAAGTTGGAAGTGGGAGGGTTAAGTAGGAGAACAAAGTTGTGATGGAGGAGAAGGAAATATGAGGGTAGTGCTGGAGGAGGAGGTGGAAGTGATGGGTGGTGGAAGAAAATTTGATGGGGATGGAAGAGAACGAAGGGATAGAGGAAGAGGGGGAACTAGAAGGTGGAGCAGAGGAGGAGGTAATGAAGGTGGAGGTGGAGGAGGAAAAGTGGGGGTGAAAAAAGATTATATGAATATTATACTCGTTTTGTTTGTTGACATTTTCAAATCTCGAAACCTTACATTTCGCAATATGTCATTTGATACTATTTAATAATATAACCAAGATGTTATACCAAGTTGAGTTGTATTTTCCACAAGTGCTTCTCAAAAAATATCTAGAAACAAGCAGGGATATATCCCTGACTGAGCATGATGTTTAGTTAAAATCCCAGTTCTGAAACTAAAATCGCGTATGTGATAAGAGTAACAAATCAGATTTAGAAATTAAAAGAATTCATATTACCAACATGTTTAAATTATGTAACTATATGCTATGTGCTATTGATATTCTCTGAGGTATGTAATCTAAGGACGTCCGAACTATTCATGATTTCTCAGAATTGAGTATACTCTGTTCAAGTATACCATGAAATACTTAACTTATTGAATTAGATGTCGTAAAACAATACGTAGTTGATGTAGGGTATTTTGAGAACGCCAAGTTATAGTCGAATAGATAACTCTTACAACAATATCCACTTGGAGTTTGTTCATCCTTATACTGAACATCCACTTGGAATTTGTTCATCCTTGTACTGAACCAATGCAAATCATACAATATTATGGAATCTACGAGACAGTTGGTTATATGTACAATCATATGAAATTCCGCACGTTTTTAAAAAATTTTGTAAATGACAAAGAAAATTGCGTTTTGGACGATTTTGTAGGAAACAGATGCTGTAGTACGTGTAAAACATTGCATTTAATAATATTTATCCGTCCTTTTTCGAGGTTTTAACTAACAACTTAATTTTCAATGTTTTAAGTCGTTTTTCTATGTTTTCAAAAATCTAATTGTTACACACATAATATTTTTTTAACAAATTATTTGTAAACAAACGCTGCAAAAGTATAAAACATTGTATTTAATAATCAATCACCCGCCATTCCCCGAGATTTTGTTCCAAAACTTTATTTTCTGATGCTTTAACGTTATTTTTGGAAGCTCCCAAAAATTTTCAAAATGTCTATGTAAAATGTGTTTTTTATTGATTTCCTAGAAAAAAATGTTGCGGAGCGTTTAAAAAATTACATTTTATAACAATCTACCGCCATTTTCCGAGATTTTATACCAAAACGTAATTTTTCGATATTCTAACGCTATTACCACATTTTCAAAGTTTGTTTATATGCCGATATAAAAGCGTTTTTGAGGATTTCTTTATACAAATTAACTTTGTAAGAGATGCAAACAATTTAGCAGTTGTTTCCCGGGATCTTGTATCAAAGAGATCTTTTTCGAGCATATATATATATATATATATATATATATATATATATATATATATATAATAAAAAAATTGTGTGTTGTATATAGAGATTGTATTTTGACTATGAGCTATAATCAATTAAGGTAAAGTATTCTACCACGTTTTAAACTGTTCAAAGGTTTTGCAATAGTTTTTATATGTGCTTGGATTTTGCGTATTCTAAACTTTTTCTATTGTTTCTCGCTATTTTATGCGAATGGTGTGTATATAAGTAAGAAAATGCTTTAATTTAATGCGTAGCGCAAAATAACCAAAGAAAAATCGATCTTAGAAAGCTCTTCCGGATACACATACAGACAACAGAAACTGGGAAAATATTTAAAACTTCAGCCAAATAAAAAGTTGAGGAAACTATAGGTATATTTCATTTTTCACGTCAAATGTAGTAGTTGATGATACTCCAACTTTCACTACTATAAATTAACTAAAGATCAAACACCAAACAGAAGATGTAAGTTGCCAACTTAGTGAAGCTAAAATCTAAGATGTGTGCAACATAAATGTTATAGAGCAGTTGATTATTATAGGTCCAATGTAAAAACAATTCATGAATGGCTTAGAAAATTAAAAATGTAAACGATTTTTAATACTTATTCTAAAAAGCTCAAAAACGACGAAACGATTTTACGTCCTTGGTTAGTTTAAACTATTTCTAAGAATACCGTGTCCCGTTTTTGTTTTGGAATTTGTTGAAGTGTATTAAAGTTGGAAATATTTGTCTGAGATACCAAAAATTCAGGAAAATATATATACTCAATTAAAATTTTATTAACAATTGGTTGCGACTGAAACTTTAGAATCAGAAAGGTGAAATTATGTATGCAAAAACAACAATTTATTCAAAAACACAAGTTCTGCAATGAAATAATGTTGCATCGAAGTTGTTGTTTGCTACTCTATATTTTGCGGAAAATAATGGCTTAGAAGTTTGAGATTAATTGTATACACCTAATAACAGAAAACTTTTAAGACTAGTACAATTATTGGCCAAATGTGATCCTGTAGTGCAGGTACACATAACTCCTGCAATAAAAAGTAAAATAAACGATCACTATTGTAGAAAATGGATTCAACAAAAATTAGTTATATCAATGACTGCGAGGGTTTAATTCTGACATATATCAAAAGTAGATAAAGAATAATACTATACCATTATAGCATATAGTATTTCTGATATTTCTCACTTCTTTGACAATTAGATTTAAAAACTTATTAGCTGAGAACATAAAAATTGATTAGAATGGGCATTAGTGAAAATAAAAATTATATAATGGGAATGTGGAAATTCAGAATTCATTCATATTTGCGGAATCAGTTGCATTTAAATGCAGTTCCTTTGCTACGACCAAAAGCAGTGAAACCGTTATGGTAAGAAATTTAATTTCAATAAGTTGTAAGTTACTAGATTAAAGAGAACACTTTTGTCTAACTATGTATTGTCATAGATCTCCATAATTACCTTACTTTAAATCTACAGATCCTCATTTCAACACTTTACTTTTTCATCAAGCTTTATTTGGTTTCCTATTAAGAATTTTAAATGATGTCATTTCTCTTTGTAAAATAACTATTCTGATTATTGTATAGCTAACATTATCTGAAACCTACAGCTTGTAATCTCTGCTAATCATAGTTCCTATTTCCCTTACATCAGAAACCAAACTTTGTACTTTACACAGTCTTTGTCGCATGGCCCAATAACCATCAGGAATTGCTATATAAGAAACGGTCATTGCGAAATGGGGATAGTTAGTGACCGTCGTAGTCATAGCCAACAGTCGATAGTCAAGTGGTAGTATGCGGTATAGTTCACCCGTAAGAGTCCACCGTCATTCCAACTCATGAGCAGCAACCCCAGGTCCAAGCCGAGAAGCCATTTAGCTACCCCGAAATATCCAAACTTGTAAGTCCGAACCATAACCATTAATTAATCCTAGGTTAAGATTTGTTTGCCGCATTGTAATATTAGATGACTCTATGTCACATGTGCTTTAGTGTAATAAATGCTTATGTCGTTATTTTGTTTATCAAGTAACTAGGATTAAGAAAATCGAGTTGTTGAGTCCTATCCCGTAGCTCACGATCCCGCGGTCTGTTTTGGATTACAGGTACGTACCACCTCGAGCAAGCCAAGCGAATAGATCGTTTTCCCTCAATGTCCTTCGAACTCGGTAACATTGGTTTAAAGGTTATGTAACATAAAATAAAGTATTGGAATGAGAATCTGTAAATATAAAGTAAGGTATTTATGGTAAAAGAAGACAGAGTGTAGTTTGAAGCAATACACACTGTTGCAATTTTTTAAAAAATTTTGTATTTCTGAATACTTCTAAAAGTAAAACTAACTTTTAAACTAATATAATTTGGAAAAATAGAATAAAGAATTATAAACAGACAGTGCGTTAATAAGGACATCCTATACAATTATCTAGAAAACACTTTGAAAGTACTGTTAACGAATTTCATTTAATTCTACCAAACACAAATACCGTCACACTTGAATTCTAAGAAAAGCTCTATCTTATCCTCAGAAGTTGTCTTTACAGGTAGCGTTCTGTTTTCATAGTCAAAACTGTGCGAGAAATAGTTTTCAAGTTACGGTCGTATTAGTTTGTAGTCACCAATTGTAGCCTGTAGAGAACGAAATAATGCCAGCAATTTTATAGTAGAGTTCTGTCAACGTCTTTCAGAATATGAGAGCTGTCGGTGAATCTTGTCTATATCAGATAAAACAAAGGAAAGACGTAGCGTATCATGATTATACATTATGTGGATAATGCTATTCGATCAGGAGGACTACCGTAAAATAGACTATTTATTATACTAATTTAGCTTGCAAACATTTTTAAGATTCAAAACCTTATGTCTCTGCATAGGTACTTTAAAATTGCTTAATAATGTAAAAACTCATTGCTGAATCTCCTACGCATAACTGTAATCCCTATACCAAGCAGAGTAGTTTTTACAACATAGGTTTAAGAAATGTTGCTATGTTCCATAGTAAAACAATCATTTTTGATGATAGCTTATAAGCAAGAGCTTCTCAAAAAAAACGCCTAAAAACAAGCTGAAATACATCCTTGATTAATCCCTATATTTATTTCAAATTCTAGTTTTTAAAACTAAAATCGCGCATGCGATATGAATAACATCAAATTTAGCAATAAAATAATAGTATATTATTCAACATACGGTAATGTAGGCAATAACTCACGCAGATGAAGTTTGCGGCACGAGCCGAAGGCGAGTGCCGTAATTCATCGAGTGAGTTATTGCCATTACCGTATGTTGAATACTATACTTTATCTATGACTATAAGCACAGTAACAAGTTTTAATAAACACATGTCATCAAGATTATTTTAAAAAAATTATAGTACAAATTTGTTTGACATTACGTAAATGTCAATGAGCATGGCTACTTTGATGCTGTTGGTAGGTAATTAAATAGAAATATAAGCTGGATGCGTGAGTTATCATAACTCACGCTCATAACTCACGGTGTTTAATTATGAACACTTACTTGTTCAAAAGTATATGAATAATGGTATTATAACTAAATAGGAGTAGATAAATTTATATTATTATGATATATAGTCAAAACCATTTAAACTGACCGATGACTCACCGCGGTACATTATTAGAAATGATAATGAAAATTGCATGTCTTTGTCAGTATATGTAACTATCTGCCCTAAAACAGGATGGATAGAAAAAAAATACGTCTTTTAAGTATTGGTACGGCAGCATCAAAACGTATGTCTGTTATAACTAATATTTATGTATTATTATAACCTATAAATAATTTTAGTTTCCTGTCACTTTTTGTTGTCTTTTCACGTAGTTCTTGATTTTTTGTTGTATTTATGTTTTTACATTTAGCTCAAATCGCAAATATATAAGTTTTTTTCAAAAGTAAAAGGATTTCTTACACATTATAAAAGGTAAATACAGCCATCCTATAATAACACAAAATACTATCACCTCTTTGCTTTTTAGTTGTTCAAAATGCTTCGAAACAAACCCCAAACACACCAGGTGATTTTGAACGTCATGGATTATTTTGAAAGAGAGCGTGATAATGAATGTGTTTTAGTTTCGTTTGGAAGTGTTATGCAGGTACAAAAATAAATACACTTAATCCTTCAAATCAATTAATTATTTCTTCAGCAAACCACTGAAGCATGTGGTTTAGCCTTAGTGTTTTAACAAGGATTAACAGAGGAGGCTCACAAGCTCTAAAGGAAAATTTTCCAATTCATTCGACGTGCAGGAAACGCAACCAAACAAAAAGCAGATCTTGCGATGTTGAAGATTTTATAAAACATGCAGTTAAACGTAAAATTTATGAGATGCACTCGAAAAGTAATATGAAAATTAATTGTAATTAGTAACTAATTTTTATATTTGTAGGACTTCATGTAACTGCACAAGCACTCCAAAAGAAACTTGTTACTGCCGGCATATGTAATTTCAAATTAACTAGCTTAAGAAGACTTTTACCTACTATAGGTTTTTTTATAAAGTAGATGATGGAAGGCAAGGATTGTTCGAGAAACAACATATAGCTGCTGCACGAATAAAATTCTTAAAGGATTACCATTCCAATAAGGAAACACAACTTTATGAATCTGTTTTCTTGACGAGACTTGGCTTTTTAGTAGGGGATCTGCCAAAAAGAATTGGCATGATAATTCTCACAAAAGCATCAAGAAGAAGTCATTTGGAACAGGAAGACGGTTACTTGTTAATTTGTTGCTGTCACTGTGCTTTGTATAGTTACCAAATGTTGTTTTAAATTTATTGTGATACATGCTGGAAATAAAAATGGTTTTATACATGATGCATCTCTTTTGTTTTCTTCAAAATCACAATATGCAGATTATCATGGTGATATGAACACAGAAATGTTCACAAAATGGTTCCAAGAAAGTTTATTACCAAATTTAAGCGGTCCAAGTTTAATCGTGCTAGATAATGCTTCATATCATTCGCAATTAGTCGAAAAGGTTCCTAACAATTTTTCAAATAAAGAGGATTTAATTAATTATTTGCTTCGACATAACATATTTGCTGACACTTCAATGTTAAAAAGAATATTACTTGCATTAGTAAAGGAAAATGTTCAACCAAAAATATTCATACTTGATGAACTTGCAACACAAAGTGGCCATAAAGTATTAAGGCTCCCTCCATACCATTGCCAATTTAATCCAATAGAATTAATTTGGGTAATTGCAAAGGCTATTACGACAAAAATATTGGAAGATTTAATGAACAATTTAATGATGAGCACGTACAATTAATATAGCATGAAGCACTTGGAAGGATAGATGACAAATATTGGCAAAAATGCACTCACCATTCAGAAAAATGTATGATAGAATGGTGGCAAATTGAAAAAAACTTATTATCAACTTAGAGGATTCAAGCAGCAATGACTCTTATGAAGATGATTCAATTTCAGAATAATTGATTAATATAAAATGAAGTGGTGTCCTAGATTTATACTTTCTTAATGTAGTAGAGCAATATTACAATAAAATAATACAATACCGTTTTGTTTATTTAATACTAAATTTGATTAAATATTTACAAATACACTTTTATATGTACAACCATGCTTGTTGACCATATAAAACAGGAATAAAATAAAATCCCGAAACTACAATTTCCTTGATAATTGTGTGAATAACAAGTCTAATTCCAACAGAAATTATTAGTCTTCAGATATTATCGAATCAATTAGAACACACGCATCTTTATACTTAATAACAATATAATATCTTGAAAATTCACTTTATGTTTTCAAAAACCAACAATATCGCGACACCATGCTAAATATCCAGTATCTGCAGTACATTTCTAAACTAAGATTTTATCTAAATTCCTGAAAATAGTCTGTCCATTTCCATATTACATATTATTAATATCTTCATTTAAACACAATTCATCTAAATAAAATGTTGGTCTATTTCCCTTCCAAACTTCCAATTTACCTTAAATGTTTTGGTTTAATTTTTATAAAAGAAAAATGTATTTGATACTTATGTTAACGCCGTTGGCAACTGCATATCCAACAAACATTTCTTATAATTTGTAGAAATTAAAGGATCATTTATAAAAGCCCTGGGACATACATTCTCAGCTAGTATTTGTCACAATATAAACTGCATGCGCCATTTTGTATAAACAACTGAACTAATCCAGAATGCTAGAAATACGTTCTGATTGCATTGATGCATATGCTTTAACAAGATGAGTCATCGGTCAGCTTAACTGGTTTTAACTATAACTAACTATATGTTAACGTTATTCACAATATTATGCCATTTTAAGGAACCTGAATCATTCATGATTGCTTGGAAGTGAGTACACTTTGTTTAAGTATATTACAAAATACTTACCACTAATTACTGAATTAGATCGCAAAACACATTGTGGTAGGAGGAGAAAACGCAAGAAACCGCTTTCGTCTAGAATTGATCTGGCTACTTAGAAAAAATGTCAACATTACAAAATGTCAGTAACGTACCATTTGTAAAAAAACTCCTCTGAAATCTGGCGAACAACCGCCCCACAATTTAAGAATGTCGTGGAATGCCAACTGACGTCACATTGGCAGACATATTTCAAGCAGTTCGGGGCTGCGCGAGAGCTAACAGCTAGAACGATGGTGATAGGGCAAAGGCGTAAACGTCGCTTTTTGAGGTGACACCTTGAAAATTTTGTAGACCATAATCATAGAAGCTACGGCGCCTTAAAATCATGAGCGTGAATGAGGACATTGACCCTCATCTGCAACAAATGTACCATACTCAAACTATTAACCTTAGCAAAAAGCCAACGAATATTTGCAACAATGGTTTGAAGCAAATATTTTTCGCTTGGTGAAACTACCCTAACCAACAGCACAGGACAGATTCCAAGAACAGCTAGCAGTACAGAACTTTGTTGACTTGATACGCAATGTAGAGATTCAACAAGCACTATGTTGGCTTGACCAAGTACCATAGATGATGTGCTAGCGCATAGTTTGTAATTTGAAGCGCCAATGTAAGCTTGGCATTGTAGTAGTGGCAAAGAAGGCATAGTGGAGATAATTTGACGGGTACTTTGCGGACACTAACCAAAAGAAGAGGGGCCTACATGCTGGAATTTTGGCGAGTTTAAGCGCATGCAGTCCAAATGTAAGCAGCCTAATAAAGATGTAGATAAGCCAAAAAACTAAAGGGAGCCGACAGGTGGAAGGTGAAAGTCGATCATTCACAACTCATGATCTAAGCAGTCAGGCAGGAGTTACATATATTGGCAGTTTACCTGCCCATATCGGAGCCTCTAGGGTAGTTGTTAATCTGAATGTAGTATGAGACAGTGCTAAAGTGTCATCTGCGTAGGTGCGTTTTTGAACTGTAGCTTGGTGAGGAAATTCAAACGCACAAATGGTAGATATAAAAATTGGAGTCGGTAGCAAGATATTTGACCATCAGATATCAATAGGCGCATCACAGAAAAAGGGAATGGATATCTTGAAAAAGTATGTTTCCCATGAGGTATGAAAGAGGATGTCTTGAAAGTGGGGAACAAGTAAGTTCTCTTTTGCAAAGCAAACGACGTGTCTGTGCGAGTTTGTCTGACGGACGACGTTATTCTATCTGAGGACAGAAAGTGTAGTAGTGGGACGCTTAGAAGGTGCACACCTAGGGCTTCGTACGAACTATTAAATCTCGGAAGGGGCGTGCTTGTGGGAAAGGCTATGCTCAAAGCAGTGGATGATATATCTGTTAGGGTTTTAAACGCCCATAGCTACGTTATAGCGCTGAAAAAATACTACCACTTGGGCGGTGTTTTTTGGTTCTATACGTGGCGCGGTGTGTTTTAAGAAAGAACCGATCACTAAAGGGTGCTCTGCGAAGTTATTGGAGCAGTTGACAAAACTATCCCAGCATCTTCAACAACAACAGTTAGAACGTAAACACTTGATTCGACACTATTCGAACGTGGACGGCTCTGTGGCGTAGTTAGTATGCGTGTGACTACTATGCTCAAGGCAAAATTCAAACTTTTCGGGTAAAAGAACTCGCTTCCTGGATAATGCAGTACCTTCGGGAGGAGTATTGAAAAATCAAAGGTAGGGGTATTCGGACGTGCTCGCTGTCGACGGCGGTCACTTAGGAAAGACTGCAATAGTTAAGCATAGACTTATTACAGGAAATGCTCAGCCGATATAACAGCAGCCAAGAAAACTCCCTTTAGACAAACGTAAGGAAATCGATAAAATGATTGAAGGGGCAAGGAGTGATTGAACAGTCTGATAGTTCTAGGGCACCGCATTCCTGTGCTTGTTAATAAGACGGACGTGCCAACAAGATTGTGTGTGGACTACAGGCGATTGAATGACGTGACCAAAAAAGATAACTAACACTTCCAAAGATTGATGACGCCCTAGTTATACTCTCAGGGTCTGATGACCCTTAACCTTGAATTTGAATAGTGTTACTAGCTTTCTAGAGTTGTAAAGTTACTACAGAAGATGCTTTTCCGGGTTTTGAGAATAGTGTCAAGCTTTTGACCAAGCTGACTGAAGATGATTGTGATTGCGTTTGGTGTGAAGATTGCATAATGCGTTTCCACAACTAAGGCATTTATTGACTACAGCTCCGATATTAAGTTGTCCTAGGTTAGAAAGCAAATTCATCTTGTATGCGAACGCAAGCAATGTCACCATCGGACGTGTACTATACCAGATGCTAGACGTGCAAGAGGTAATCATTGGTAACTTTAAAAAGGTGCTCTCAAAAAGGAAACATAATTATTGCGTTATGAGAAACGAACTATCAGCAGTGGTGAAATCCTCGGGACACTTCTATTTGTACTTATACGGGAGAAAATTTCGCCTGAGGAGCGACCACACCATTTTGAAGGAAGTATTACACGTTTGAAACACAGAAGGCAAGTGGTCAGATTAATCGAAGGACTGCAGGAATATGATTTCTACGCTGAGTACGGCATTGGTACAAATCATTGCAATGCAAATTCGCTTTCACAACGACCTTGCCCTGAAGACGGTACCCATTGCTTCGTGTTAGAAATAAAGTCTGATCCATCTGGTGGCACTACCGTGATCTATGACGATTGGCAACCTCTACAGCTGCGAATAGAGCAGAAGAACATCAACGACATAGGTGTCATTCTGGTTTGGAAAGTGAGAAGCAAAGGCCCATCTTGGTAGGATGTTAGGCCATTGAGTAGCACCCCTAAGTCACATTGGGCACAACTAAATTCCTTGAATATAGAAATTTGGATTTTAGTGCGAGCCTGGGTGGACTGAGATGGATTTCCGAGTACGGTTTAGTTGGTAGTTCCTAAAAATCGAGTGTTGGAGATTTTGTGATATCTACATAATGTGATTGCGGGATGACACTCTAGAGTTAAGATGACACCGGAGAAAGTTTGAGCAAGATTTTACTGGTTAGACTGCACATACGATGTTAAAGACGTATTGCAAGTGTCAGATTTGTGCACCATTGGGATACCGGAACGCTCCGATGAGACAATACAACGAGAGAAGCTCCTTTGAACGAGTGGGAATCGATATTTTCTGCCCATTCCTTGAAACCTACTCCGAGAGTAAGAGCATCTTGAAAGTCATGGTAAATTTCACCAAGTGTACCCAAGCGTATGCTATGCCAAGCCAAAAAGCTTCAACCGTCGTTGACGTGCTGGCAAAGGAGCTATTCTTTCGTTTTGAAGATCCTATGGAGTTGCACGCGGATCAGGGCAAACATTTTGAAATAGTGCTATTCCAAGGGATTTTCCCGTTTCTGAAGATGGGAATAACACGGACAACACCATAACACCCACAATCGGATGATATGGTAGAGCACATAAACCGCACCTTAGGTAAGTACTGTCCCAAGGTGGTTTCCAAACATCATTGAGACTGGGACCAATATTTACATTAATTTTTATTGGTCTATCAGACTTCGGTTCATGATAACATAGGGCAGACACCTTAATTAGCTATGCTGGGTCGTGAAATATGTCTACGATTTGCTTGAGTTTGGGTGTAAGCACAAAGATGTCATCGTGGGTAAGAGCTATGTTGAGAAGTTCTTGCAAAAGATGCATGGCCTCCATGGAAAACTGTGAAAAATATCTACATCGCAAGCAATCGGATGAAGATCCGATAAGACATTAATGTGCGGGATTCGGTTTTTGAAGAAAGCGACAGCCTCTGACTATACAATCCCAGACGGAGGCGTGTACTGTAAACAACGATGTGATATATCGAATTCGTTAGTTCTTAAAGGGAAGAACAACAGTGGTGCACATAAACCGGTTAACAGCCTACGAAAGTGATGACACTGGTAATACCGAAGAACGACACGCGGCAAGATGAACACAAAAAAACAGGAATTGAGAAATGATTTAAAACTTCAGCAAAGCAAAACATTGATGAACCTAGAGAAGTATTTTATATCAAACGTTGAAAGTGAAAAAAATAATTAATACGAGTTGCTTCACCTGAAGTTGCATATGTGGAAAAGCTAAAAAATCTCGAACCAACTTTATCAGATGGTCGTTTTTGGTCGATGTAGGCAACATTGATATTATAGATTGCTTGATAGAAACAAGAACAACAACAGTTAATTCAAAAAAGAAGAACCTCGACCATAAAGTATGGTTTGTTTGAGGTTGTTAGATATTATACTATATTTTGTGGTAAAATGATATAGTTTTTAGAGGAGCTTCTCATAAATTTAATACACTTAATAGCGTAAAATTTTCGGGGCTAGTACAATTACAATAACAAAGAGAATAAAAATTAAGCACGCTAAACACCTGAGTGAAATTGTTGTGGATGATACAATCGAATTTCTAAAAAAAATTGTAGTAGAATTTATTGATAGACTATTGGATACTGTATATCCTTGTACGAAAGATTTGAACTACTCAAAAAATTTCTAACGCCGTGGGGTTTTTAAACAATTTTTTCAAGAACATAATAACTGTTCATACCTTGTTCATATTCTCCTATAAGCTTATGATCAGTTTGAAATTCGAAATAAAACGGTATATTTTGTGTGATGAGCTACTGAGTTTTAAACGTTTTCTTCTATTTTGTCTAAAAATTAGCAATGCGTGAACTTATGTTTATACTAGAATATAGTGTCCCAAACCAACTATTCCTGTAAGTATTTTTAGTGAAGAGTTCAGTTTAGTAAATTGCATGTAATTTAAAGTTATCTCTGATTTTTAATCGCATAAAACCTACTTGCAAGCTTAGGGACTCTATCAACAGAAAATAGCACTTGCAGAAAATTTAGATTTTCTACATAGATTAAAGATTTTGCAAACAAAATTCCCAAAAATAGAATATTTTTAAATTAATGCTTCTAGTACTTTTAAAAGCAAATTGCATCAGGATTGTCCATATCTTAGTTAATTGATAGATTGTAGTTAATTTGTGTTTTGTAAAAAAAAATCAATTAGAATTGTACAAAAACGGTAGGAAAAACGGATCGAAGGAGATCAGTTTGGGTTTAGGCAAAACAGGGGTACACTGGAGACTATTCTAGTTTGGAGAGTGATGATGGAGAAGACAACAGAGAAAGGAGGAAGTGGTATATAGGATTTGTGACCTGGAAAAACCTTTGACAATGTAAAATAGAAAAAAATGTTCGAAAACTGAGAAAGATTGGAATGAGTTTTATAGATAGGCGGATAGTACATTGCTTATACAAAGAGCAAACAGCGGTAATAGAATTAGAGAAGAAACGTAGAGAAGTAGATATTAGGAAAGGAGTGAGACAGGGATGTGCCCTATCTCCGTTAATTATTAACCTGTACGTCGAAAAGCCAATGAATACTGTCGAATGCAGAAAAACATTTGGAATTATAATGCAGGGACAAACGATAGATATGCTTAGATTTGCAGATGATATAGAGGTATTAACATCTAGCTAGAAAGAGTTACAAGCTGCTCTTAAAGAAATGTAAACAGTTCTAACAGAGACACGTGGTATGAAAATTTACAAAAATAAAACTAAAGTACTAGTATGCACAGGTGAGAAAAATTAATCAAAAACTAGAATACAAATATGAGACGAGAACTTTCAAACGGTTAAGGATTACCTCTACCTCGGAAGTCAAATAACGCAAGATGGGAAAAGCGCAAAAGATATAAAGCAAAGATTGGTACAAGGTTGTGCTACGTTTAACAAGAAAAAGTAACTACTGCGTTCAAAGACAACAAACACAGAAATGAGGAAAAGATTGCTGAAATCATATGTGTGGAGTATAGTACTATAAGGCTGTGAAACTTGGAGATAAGGAAAAGCTGAAAGGAAAAGATAGAAGCCCTTGAAATGTGGTGCTATAGACGTACGATGAAGATATCATAGATAAATAAGGCTAAGAACATAGAGATTTTAGCATTGGTAGGGGAAGAAAGACATATGTGGAAAAAAGTAAAATAATAGGAGAGATGTAATGATAGGCAACACACTAAGGCATGAGATAATAGTGTGGAATATATTAGAAGCAGTGATAGAAAAAAAAATAGAGGTAGACCTAGGTTAGATTATTGCACACAGATAGTCAGAGATGTAGGCTGTGGGAACCTCAGGGAAATGTGTAGGCTCGCTCAGAATAAAAATCGACGGAGGTACGCGTCTAACCAGTTCCAAGACGGAAAACCTTATGACGAAAACAAAAATTGTACCTAATCATAATGATTATTATAAGCAACTACAAGTGTTGGTTTTTGCAATATTCTTAACTAATGTTAACTGAGTGAAAGGATTAACTGAAAACTATTAATTCGGCAAGTATCTGTGTTGGGAGATCTTGGTAGTCGAAGGCTGCTTAACTCCCTTCACATACCACTGAACATCGGAGAAGTAGGGTATATATTTACAAAGCAATAGAAGGGGAACCGAGCTGTATCTAGGCTGTAGGAACGTCAGGGAACTGTGAAGGCTAACTCGGAATAGAAATCAGTGTAGGTACGCGTCCAACCAGTTCTAAGACGAAAAACCTAATGACGAAAAATAATTGCTTTTAAACCTGGCGATTATTATGAGCCACTACAAGTGTTGGTTTAGCAATACTTTCAACTAATTTTGATTGCGCGAAAGGATTTATTCGAAAACTATTAATTTGGAAAATGTCCAAGTGTTAAAGGATCTTGGTAGCCACAGGCTTAATCCCCTTCATATACCGCTGAATATCGGAGAAATAGGGTATAAATATTTACAAAATAAGAGAAGGAGAACTGAACTGTATCTAACAGGAAAGTGCAGCGGCTATGTTCGAAGACAACAAACAGAAACAAGAACAAAAGTGTTGAATGCCATATGTGTGAAGCACAGCACTGTACGTCTATAAACTGGGACAGTATGAGAAGGAAACAGGAAAAGGAAGAAGCCTTTTGGAATGTTATGATTCAGATGTACGATGCTGATAGCTTGGACAGATATAGTTAATAACAGAGACGTTATAGACATAGTAGGGGAAACAAAAAAAAATAGGAGAAATGGAAGAACGGGATACGTTCTGAGACATTTTTGGGGAATAGTGCGGGCTATACTACAAGCAGATATAGGGAAAAGGGAGGTAGATGTAAACCTAGATAAGACTATTGCACGCAGATTGTGAAGGATGTAGGCTGTGGAAATTTCAAGGAAATGTGTAGGTTAGCTCAGAATAGGAAACAATGGAGGTACGCGCCTTACCAGTTCCAGAACTGAAGATTTGATGATGATGAAATAATTGGTATATTGCAACTAGGCATCAAATAGTCTAGTTTTAACATGACGTCAGGGCGTCTCCCCTTTTTGGCACCACTGGTCTATTCGATACATTGATACTTAATATTAACATGAGCGCACTTAGATCATTATAAGATAACAAAACAAAGGTTCTAGAAGCCAATTTGAACAACTCCAGAGGCTTCTGGTTTCTATTCAGAATCCTGTATGTGATATAACTTATTGGGAGTTAGTGACTACCACAAATTAACAGTTAGTAATAAATTGATTCATAGTACTTGAATGTTAATTATGAGTGCATCGAGCAGTTGAGAATATGATATTGTCGCTTTAAGGAAGTTAGTACTGTTAATGATTAGTCGGAAGTAATTGTAATTGTCCTTAGAATTTTACTGTAAGGAAAAGGGTAGTGTATTCAGTTAATAATAAAGAACGCTTACTGCAAAGGAGGTGTCATTATATTAGTTGTGGACTGCGTATGACAAGAGTGTCTCGTGCTTAATGCGATAAATGTGTAATTTGAAGCGATGTATGAGTGGTTCGTTGAAGTGCTTCTTGTATTCTCTACCAGCTTAAAACCTGGTGTTGGCTTGTTTTTGTGTACGCGGAGTCGTCTATTTACCCTTCGGAATTCAGAAGACCGAAGGAAATGAATGACATACCAAATAAGCCGTTAAACGCCCCAACCCAAAAATATCAAACATGTGAGGATATTAAAAACTTGTTGAAAGTCATAGCACTGGACATTTTTAGCATAGTGACACGTCCCGCCCCTCAAAATACGTGGTATATATTCTTTTCTCAATGCACTTTATTTTTTCTATATTACAAATACCATGTCATTTGCTCTTAGAATTTTAATACAAGGAAAACAAAACTATCCATTTAAAAAATTTAGTGTTTAGCTTAATCAAAAACTAGCAACAATTACGCCGAAGCCTTGATTAGCTACGGAATACGAATGACTCAACTTCAAGTATCACCGAAACAAATATGCTTACATAATACACAAATAATAAAGTTAGTAAAATTTCTATTATGGTTACAATTTAATTAAATCCTATCTTTAAACTACAATTAATCGACGATTCCGTGTGATCCGTTGGTCCAGTTATATTTGATTTAGATACCAATGGTGCTTGTATAGCAGTATGGGGTCAAGTATTATCCTCTACTGATTCATTTTTCGTTGGAAGGAAAACCTCAAGTTTTGAATAATTCTCCCTACTAGCTTAGTTCCATCATATCACACTTATCAGTTTTTACAAGTAGGATTAGAACAAGATATATAATACGGTGCTTTTCGTAAATCAGGTATATACATCCATTTTAAGCGTTGCTCGAAATAAATACGCCGTAAATAACTAAAGATGTTAATCAAAGTACTATTTGTGGTTCTCCTTGCAACCTATGCAGTTGCTTCTGCTGAACCTAAATTTAAATTTCAATTTGGAAAAGATCCATTGCCGAAAGCCCTCGCTGAGGTGAGTTTTAAAACGTCAGTGCTTTTTCCCACATTTGTTAAAAATAAGTTAACTTACTGAACTGAAACATTAATTTCTACATTCTCCATTACTTTGTTTTTAAATTCCAACCTTAGTACATTTATTTAATTTTGTACGAATCTTTTAACGTTAGAAAATATTTTAATTGCATAAAACAACACTTTTCAGCAGCAGTTGCTCGTGTTTTTATATTAAAAAAATATTTTATTTTAATTCATTAGCAGTTAGATCTCGCCCATATACAACGGGTGTGAATCTTAACACTGTAGTAAAGTCAATATTTCACTTGCCCGGTTAGTGTGAGCATTTCTTGTTTAACATCCAGATGATAATGTCTAACCCGTCTCCTTGAAGGGTATGCAATATACTTTAAATTTTTAGTGTTTATTAAAAACATTTCTATACGAAAGATGGTAAAGATGTCATACTTGCATCAATATCTAAGGGCCTATCATTAAGGGTAATGATGGTAGAATATATTCAGATATAATTTAATAGTTTCTATTAGCACGTGTATATGTTTTCTCACACAATTTCATTTTAGGGTTCTTCCTAGTCTTAGCTAGTTTTCTCTTATATGCTTTACGTTAAAGAAACTATGCTTTAATTATAGTTTAAGATGGAATAGGTTAAATATTCATTTGTGGGATAAAAATTACTGGAATGCATATCTAACCTTTTTTATGTACGCCAGATGTAACTTTTAAAGCACTTAAGTATTTACAGTGGTGAACTTGAGCAGTTTTACTTCTTTGGTTCAAATACGTCAAGTGACGTTAGAGTCCATATGCCAGTAAACACAGATGAGTAACAGTTTTTACTATTTGGTTATCTTACCGTAAAGGGTGGTTTTTATTTACTGATTTATATAAATATGGAAAAGTAAGTTAAACGCTGTACCAAATTAGTTGTACTGAATGTTACATTACGTAAGTAATACAATGCTTTTCATTACGTACAATTCTTAATACCTGAGGGAATAAGTTAGCAAACGGTTTGTAAAACCAAAAGTTTTTTAAAATGCTTGGTTATATAGTTGCTATTAAAAATGTTTGATATACCTAATATTTTGCAAGTATTTTGTCAATTCATGCTTATTATAAAATTAATACTACGGTTATCTTCACAACAGTATATTTTTCAAAATAAAATTATCTGTTAAGCTTGTAAAATTTACTATGAAGTGTTGATTTAACTTTACAAACGAAAGAACATATGGCCTTAAGTCTACAAGTTGTTGATTTAAAAATAGTATGATCAAAAAAAAGCATTATGATTTTATACTACATTTGACTTTTGTCCAAAATCTTATTAGATTAATTTTTCTGTTTTTTAACAATTTTTTACAATTTCAATTTATTATAATAAAATACTGAAGCATTTCTATTCCACAAATATGTTTCAATTTTTTTATCGTAATAATTTCTTTACAAAGTTATAGCTTTTGAGCATCTCTATATTTTCCTTCTGAGATTTTAAGTATGTTGCTGCCTCTGCAGCAAAAAGCAGTCTAGCTGTGCCGGGGTAATTTATTTATATCCTGTCGTGCATCTATTCTATTGAGTACATCTGGAAAAGGTAGGGTGTAAGTTATACTTTGGAATTAGTTCACATAAAATTATCATTGTCTTTCTTACATATTGTCTCATAAAACTGAACGATTTAAATCTGTTTGTGTTTCAGAAAAGTAGCAAAGCAGGAATTTTGGAAAGCATAAATGTATCTAAAGAAGATCGACAATATCTTGTCAATACCATTCAAGATATTTATGAAACGACGAGCAACGATAAGGAACGATCTACCAAAATTCATCAAGCTCTAGATAGCCGTTTTCCTAATTTTGTAAATGTAGCATATATTCGATACACTGGATATTTTATCTCTTATGCGTATTTTGTGAAATTACATGTACAAGGTAACATTGTAGTTGTTTATGGTAATGAAAGATGCTAATAATATGGGAACTGAAACAAATTTCTAGTGTTTCGGTAAATACAAAATTTTATTTTGGCAATATATTAATTAGAATAAAGAAAATTAAAAAACATACACTTTTCATTTTTAATGTGTAAGTCAACGACATGCAATCGTAATCGATACAAAAGAAATATACAATTCAAACTTATATATATATATATATATATATATATATATATATATATACCGGATGATTCAGACCACCGGTATAACCCCTTTATTTCGGAAGTGAAACATTTTAGAGAAAAATGTTTTAGACGAAAGTTGTATCGCTTCAAGGAGCAGGAGATTGGTTTGATCTGGAAAAATTACTTGATCGTCGCATAAAGGTAATGTTCAATTTCTGAAATAGAACCTACCAATTTTCATTACAAAACTGGGAAAGTATGAATCGAACTCAAAAAGAATTAGAGTTTGGGCTAGCTTAAAAATGTAGTAGAGTGGGGTAGATGATATAGAAAGAATAACAATTGGAAACCTCAGTAAACAACATACAGTCCCAAAATAATGCTTACAAAAGTGAAAAACACACATTTACGTAACCATTCGTTATAACGTGGTATAAACAAAGTGTCAATTTACTTATAATACGGTATAAACCTAAACATTTTAAATTATCGGGAATAAAATCTTATTTTCTAAATAACAGGTACGTGCAAGAATACTTACAACATGTTCCAGTCCTAAATATGTACAAGAAGAAATTACACAGTAATATGTACTAGAAATTATACAGTAACATCTGCTTTGGAAAGTGCACCTCGTAAGATTTAAGAAATTACATTAAATTTTAAATAGCATATTCAAGTATATCCACAAGTTGTTGACGTTAACATTAATATACACAGAAAGTAAGCAGTAGAAAGTGCTCTAACGCAAATTTAAGAATAATTGCTTACTCGTCCGTACATTTTGAGCGTACATTTGGTAACGCACGGTCTGCAATTTATTGCGGAATCAACCAAAAAAAAAATCATTATTTTCCAACACAGCAATACAAGTAAAACAAACAGAAAAATACACTGTACCTTAAGCTATCGGCTTCTTTCTGGTACCATCTTAGGATGACGAAATGCAGGCTGCATTTTTCTACGGATGGGTGTTGGAACCAACAACTTAACTATACTAGCGCACTATATACAAAAACGTATTTTGAAATCGCGACTATACAACGTTTAAAAGGTGTTATATAGCATTAAAATCAGATACAGAAGAGTTGAATAAGTAAGAGTCCCTTTCAAAAGCTGAACTTGTGTTTATACAATTTGAAAACGATAAGAGCAAGCAACATAAAACCATTCCCAGCAATAGAATGTTAAATATTCTACAAAAGCAAGCAAGACTATATTCCACATAACAGAGAAACATTTCTAGAATGCAAGCCATAAAGAAGGCAAAATACGATAATTAATTCTATGGAATTTCGTTGTTCGAATGGGAAAGCAAAATATACTTCATAACCTCCAAGCAAATATGCAACCAGGCATACTGTCAAGAAAAGCCAGTTGGCTTACCTTTAGAAATGAATAGAGGTTTGTATTATTCTCGATCCACGCCACGGGTATACCAAGAATGATTTAATTTAGGGGACCAATTTTATTACCCATGAAACTTGAGCGACCGAACACGTGCAGATAACAAGTTAGAATTTCATAGTAAGCGACCAACATAACCAACCAATTAAATGATTTTAATCCGCGAAGAGTTTTAATGTTTCAAAGAGTCTATTAGAAGTATTTTTAAGGACCAGCAAAATGATTGCTACTTTTAACGAATAACTATTTGTCTTGCAAGGAAAAACTAACTATTAAAGGGGTTTAAGGAAAAGCACATGCTTGCTTGTTTCAACGAATTTAGCGAAGTTGTTTTAATGATACTCAAAGAGTTCAGAAAATATATAACTGTTGTAGGATACATTCCATGTACTTCTATTGTACAAAACACTAGGGTAATTTTATAGGACGGTTTAATACATATTTATTGTATTTGTTAAGCTTGTATACTTTAAGAATAGCATAAAAAAGGTTTAGTTTAGAATTATTAATTAAGGAAGATGTAAATTAATGCAGAATTGTCTATTTTAAAAAGTTAACGTAACAATGCTATGTTTGCAAAACAGTGATGAAAAAAGCATATCAGTTTTTTAACTTAACAGTTATATTTTTACTTAGAATATCACGTTTTGGCATTTGGTTCTAATAAAGTTTTCTTACACATTACCCTCAAACATGAAGATGAATAAATAAAATACTCAAGTTGTTTCTTAAGCATGTTGATTATTAGAAACAGGCCGCCGCATTCGGCAGCAGTTAATGTCGAAACAACATAATATAATGATAATTTTTTTATGATTATATTCTCCAGTTATTTAACCTATCACAGTAGCATTATTGTGGGTAAAAAGCAAAACTAATAATTTCTCAGTGATAATAATTATTTTGTGCATATAGCGTGGTAGAACAGTTTTGCGGCAATTATACCATAAAATTAGTACAATTAGTCAAAGCTGGTTCATGTAAAATAAATGTACTTTACATATCGTACAAGGGCGTCTTGTATTAATTTCTCAAAAATATTGATATGGGTTCGAATTTTTTGTTTTAAAAACTTACTTTTAATATCAGTCAAATGCTGTTACCTGCTACAAACACTAGCTCTCAAATCACAGCCATAGTTATCAGACTATCATTGCAGTAATATCGTTTTTGTGTACAAAGCAAGTTTATAAAAAAGGCCTCTGATATGTTTACACCCAAAAAATATTGAATATTTATCCAGAAATCTGAAATAAAAATTAATTGAGGTGATGTTTTCATTTAAGAGTCTTAGTTTATATGGTAAAGTGATATTTTTGTACTAGAGTTATAAATTATAGAAACGCATTTTACAATCTATTAATAAATTAAACCATTACAAATGAACACAAAGCGTATAAAGTTACGACCATTATTGAATAAAAATCATTCGCACATCGCAACTTCATAAAAAGTTATTTCAGGACAACTACTAGATAAAAGCATTCAGGAACGTTTATCATAAAACTTTATATTTACATTACTAAAAAGACTCTTTCAAACGTAACATTTTACAATTAAATACTTCAGTAATTAACGAGATAAAAGACACAAATTATTCATTCTCACACAAACTGAAAACAAAACCTATTCAGAAAAATCAAATAAAGTATAATTGCATATTAAATTATACAAAAGAATTTACGCAATTAAATTTATCACAAAGCTGATAATAAAAACCTTTTAGCAGACTTAAAACTTTGTAATTTAAACAAGTTTATTGTATAAAATATAAAGGCAATTACTGTAACCAAACGGTACACTGAAAACTTGCAAACTTTATATTTAGCATTCAAGGTAACTAGACAATACAATTACGGAGAAACTTTTTATTCACCCACGGAGAGGAGGCAATTAAAGCAGACTCAATTAATCAACAGCAACAAAATAAAGATCATAACTGACACAAAAACATATAAAGTAAATTAATTACTGCGATAAATTATTAATTCACTTCAAAACCTTTCGGAGAGCAAAACTCACGGCAAATTAACATCTGCGAAGTAAAAATAAACGAATTCAAGGTTACAGCAAGCAACTAGACATTACCGAGCATAAATCCTTCAATTCAAATTACTGCACCGTATAACTAAGTACAAATATAAGCAACTACAATCCTTTAAATAACTAAACACACTTCAAACTGAAATTAACAAACCAAACTAAAAAGTAACAATACAAACCACGAAATAAATCTCAATTATACAGAATTTGAAATTAATTAAAAGCGAAAGCTACCCTTAACAAAAATGAGTTCAGACATAAAGCTTTATTTCAAAACCATACATAGCTTCAACGGACACCAGGCTCTGTTAGTGAATTGCTTACGGCTTGTGAAATATTTTTGAAAACCTTCTACAAACCCGGAGATAACGAAACATATGTATTACTTTTACGCCTAATAATAAGTAAACTGAGCGGACGGGCACCAACACTAATAGCCAGCCAAAATAACCTTGAAGAATGGCAGGACTATAACGGATACTAATCGCATATTTTGGAAACCAACAAAACATAAAATGCCTTATACGCGACACAATAAACCTTAGGATGGAAACAACCAATCCCCGTACCATTTCGGAATGAAATGCCAAGACGTGAAAAGTCTAATCTTAACAAAATTAAAAATCAAAGAGCCCGACCAAAATATCCGACATTTAAAAACAAAAATGTATAACGAAATGGCACTGGACACCTATATAAACGCATCACCAGAAGGACTATTAGATAAAATCAGATACCAAAGTACCCAGAATTTAAAAGAAGCCATGAAAATGATAATAGAAGAAAAAAATGTAATGTATTACCGAAACAGACTATTCAACCCCAACAAATATAAAAGTTATTCACCAATAAAAACTATACAAGCCGCAAGACAAATAATCCCCTAACAAAAATTCACACCTTTCTGTGCACAAATGAATCAACTGCGAATTAATAACCCAAATTTTATTAATACGAATTTTATTAATCAATTTAAACAATTTCCAAAATCAATGTTCAGTTCAAATTTGATTTTGGAAATTGTTTAAATGGGCGTTGGTTTTTAATAGCTGTTAGGGTTGTTATTTTGTCATTGAGGTATTTCTAATCCTGGTCTTTGTTGCTTTACGTTTTGGTTGAATCTTGGTTGAAATGCGGGTTTCTTAAATGTTCAGTTCAAATTTTAAGAAACCCGCATTTCAACCAAGATTCAACCAAAACGTAAAGCAACAAAGACCAGGACTAGAAATACCTCAATGACAAAATAACAACCCTAACAGCTATTAAAAACCAACGCCCATGGATACCTCATGTGGTAACACCAGACAAAATACAAAAATAACGCACATTCGACCAAGTCATAATCATAAACGCCAGTTTACATCGGAAGAACTATTTCATCGAGAAGTAGAAAAATTTGACAATGACCAGAATAATTACATTCACCCCTGTACAAACAATGAATCAAACCATTTAGACAATTACGAACGCGACAAACCATGCAAAAACTACGACGAGGACGACGAAGAAAACGCGTTCAAATTTTGAGATAGACCGATTTATAAACGACCAAACTTAATAAATTTAAATAATATTAATCACTTAGTACTACCATACACAGAAATACCCCATGCCAAATTTAAACTATTAATCGATACCGGATTCTCAAAAACTCTCGAACTCGAACCGTAAAAAAACATTATTTAGATTATGTAGAAAGAGAAACATTTAAAATCAAAACAGCCCATCAAACGACAATACACCAATTCGTAGCTAATATACCCTTACATAGAACATTTAGTGTAAAAATGAAACACAAATTTTGTATTTTCGAATTCAACGATAAATATGACGGACTAATAGGAATGGACCTTCTAAGAAAATTAGGAGCCTATATTGACATAAAAAACCGCTTATTGAGAACAAAACATGGACGAATCCTCATTAAATTTCAAAATACCCAAATCGAGCAAAAATACACGATAGAACCCCGAACCGAAAAAAAATAAAATCCCAGTAAATTCAAACAACAAAGTAGGAATCATAAATCACATAACATTTCAACAAGGAGTAGAAACCCCCACCGCATTAGTTTAAATAAAAGATAATTATGCCACTACAACAATTTTTAACTCAAATGACTACCCCATTGAACTATAAATAGCAAATCCAATTAAAGTAGAAGATTTAAATTTTAACGAAGTGGAAACAGATGAAAATTTAGAAAACGATTACAATACCGTAAAACACGACAAATTGTTAAGAGAAAATTTAAGTAACATTCGCTTTAACACCGACATCAATCGAGAAGAGCAGAGAGCAATTAAAAATTTATGTTTTGGAAACCGCGACATATTCCATTGTGAAGGAATACCCCTAACATTTACCAACGCAGCTAAGCACAATATCGAACTAACGGATAACAAACCAATCTTTACAAAAGCATACAGACTACATCAGGCAATCTAAGAAGAAGTTGATAGACAGGTAGCAGACTTATTAGAACAGGATATCATACAATACATCAACTCACAATGGAGCAGCCCCGTATTAATAGTACCTAAGAAGTTAGACGCCTCGGACAAGAGAAAATATCGAATGGTAATAGACTACAGAAAGCTAAACGAAAAAACTGTAGATGACAAATATCCACTACCCAATATTACCGAAATTTTAGACAAATTAGGTAAATGCCAATATTTTTCAACACTAGACCTAGCAACAGCATACCATCAAGTAGAAATGGATGCGCAAGATATATCGAAAACAGCTTTTAGCACACCTAGCGGACATTATAAATAACGAATGCCATTTGGACTAAAGAACGCACCCGATACTTTTCAGAGAGTCATGGACAATGTATTGCGAGGAATATACTGCGAGAAATGCCTGGTATACCTAGACGACATCATAGACAAATTGTTTAAAAACGGGAATCAAAATTGAAAATACCCCGGAATTCATTAAATCCGTAGACAAACTTAAAAATATACTAACGAATCACCCCATATTCGAACACCCGGACTTTTCGAAACCATTTATATTAACGACAGACGCATCAAACGTAGCACTAGACGGAGTATTAAGCCAAGGAAAAATAGGCAGCGATAAACCAATCAGCTACGCATCCAGAACCCTAATTGGGACCGAACAGAAATATGGCAGCATAGAGAAAGAATTGTTAGCCATAATTTGGGTAACAAAATATTTTAGACTATACCTTTACGGACGAAAATTTTACAAATGCACCGATCATAGACCATTAAGATGGTTATGCAAACTTAAAGAATCAAATTCAAAATTACAACGATGGAGAATCAAACTAGAGGAATACGACTACGAAATTATATACAAAAAAAGAATTTATAATAACAACGCAGACGCCTTAAGTAGAATACAGCTCAACGCACTAAAACGGAATCAATTGTAGGAAACGTAGACAAGCCATCGATATAAAACTCAATCAATTCACCGCCAAAGATACACTTAATGTTAACTAAAACACCTGACAAACCCTTTCAAAAATTACTTGCCGATACTCTAGTAATAGAAGCACAAAACTATTTAACAATTGTAGATGCTTTCACAAAAATAGGCCAAGCAGTACCCATCACTTTAACACGGTTCAATTTTGCGTAACGCGTTTCCCAATTTTTAGATATACTTCGTTCCCAAATACGGCGCATATAGTTTATTTCCTTATTGTAATTTATCAAGTTTCGTTCATAAATTCAAGTTTTATTCTTGTATGTTGATAGCGTGCATAAAACTAATTTTTACCACTTCAATATCAGTCGTGATTATTCATTCTTTTCTTGAATTTGATCCTCTATGTTTGGTAACGTGCATCTTATTGTGAACTAATTTGTAGTTCCGCCCTTATTATTTTAATTGGGGAATTGATGATCCGTTATTTAAGAGCGAATTATTAGTGAACATTTTATATTTGCTCTGCTCTTTTGAGAATTCTATTGAAGTTCGAGGTAAGGTTATTTAAAATTTTTATGCACGTAAACTTTATACAGTTGTTATCTTTGTAGGACACACATTTGAGAACTCGTTTATTACATCGGGTTTCGTTGTTATGATTTAAGCCCGCTTTGTAAAGGAACCGCAAAACTGTTTACATCTAATTATAACATTTTAGGGTTGTAGTTTGCAGTTTTACAGCTTTGTAGTTTGCAGTTTACAGCTTTGTAGTTTGCAGTCTTGAAGTCCGCAGTCTTGTAGTTTGTGGTCTTGCAGTTCTGTTGAAGATACTGTTAGTATTAAATTCAAGGTGTTTGCTATTTCAGTCTGGTACATTATGTACGTATTTTATTGAAATAAACTCAGGCATACCTGCAATATACGATATCCGCGCTCAGGACCTGTTCTGGTAAGATCTTTCCTTATTATATTTAGATTGTACGTGCCGCTAACCTGGTACCCATGCTAGCATTTCCACCTGCAGATAATATTATAGAGCTATCCCACATGATAACTGATATTGTAATTTATTTTAATATCATTTTTGTAACAGTTGTGCGTCGGAATTAATTTAACCAACGAATTATTGAACACATTCGTTTGGTACACGTTTTCATCTGCATAATCGTACGCACAAGTGTTGGTACCACCGCGAGCAGCGTTCGACTGATTTTAAATTTATACAAAGTGAACATAACGAAAATATACTGCAGCTATTTAATTTCTTATAGGTGTATGTTATAGGCAAATCACTTTAAGAAGAACCCAACGTCATATGCCAGATTGCGCAGAAATGTAATAACAGTGGCGTAGTTGAGTTATTACAGTATAAACGGAAGATATGGCGTTAAATAGTAAAAAAATAAACAACCAATTAAATTATAATTTAAAATTTTTAATATAATATCGCCATATGAGTTGTGTGCATCAATATCCCTAAAAAATATTGCTATAACAAGGTTATTTTGTAAAATCCGATAAAGCAAATGATTGAATACCATGGCCTACTTAAGTGGTTTCTATCTCATTCTAGTGTTCTGCAAACACATCTGTTGAGTAACTTATTGTTTTATTAATGTTAATTGTTATATACAAGATATTTTATATTAGTTAGATGGCGGTTTAAAACTGTCCGTCTGTGTATCAAGTAAAAATAAATAGTAATGAAATCTAAAACTTTTACAAGGTAATTTCCGATTGGTTGATCATAAAACTCTACGCCACTAAAACCTGAATACTGCCATCCCTAATTACATATAATGAACTGTTCCTAACCAATTTTTGCTTTGTGCGCATGATGACGTTGGGTTCTTCTTAAAGTGATTTGCTTATACATATTGAAAAGTAAGTTGGTTTCATTAACCCAGGCGCTTAAATTTAAGCCTAGTTATGATGTAAAATTGATGTTTATGTTCAACCCTATGAATATTAGAAACCATAACTTGCGTCAGTAAACGATTATATGTTATTTGTATTTCCTTGTTGTCGAGTTTTATGTCCGTTATGCATCTACAGAGTGCGTGAGAAATTTCCTAGATTGATTTCGCGGGAGGCGTACAGTTCCGATTTAGGTGGCGCTCTCCAAGACTCTTGTTCACCGTGTCGATTTTAGGTTATTTGTATCTTGGTGCAAATTCCCACTCCTTCTCACCGACCAGAGTCTAGTCGTGGTAAAATACGGTTACTTTTGCCGCTAACGGTGTGTATGTTTTTTTTGTGTTAGGAAACCGTGTTAACTTCTAAAAATAGCATTGACGTATCACAATGATTTTTACATTACTTTCCATTCTATGCAACACCCGAAACAATAACCTTAGACAACGGCGGCGAATTTAAAAATGAAACGATACAAAAAAAAATTAATTTTATAACTGAAAACCACCCTGAATCAAATGGACCAATTGAACGACTACATTCCACCCTGTCACAACAAATGCGATTACTTAGAATAACTTAGCAGAAAGAACACATAACCAATTTAACGTCATATGCACTAATAGCCTACAATAATACAATCCACCAATCAACCAATTTTACACCAATAGAATTAGAGTTACGACATTCAGATTTACGCAACCTTTACGACACACATTATAACAAAGAAGTATACCGGCAATATGCCAAGGATCATAAAGAGAAACTAAAAATAACTTATGACAAAGTAAAAGCTAAATTAGATAAGGATAAGGAACGTATCACCACAACCCGTAATAAGAACACCGACGTAAATAAATTTTCAATAGAACCGTGTACGAGAAAAATTTCTAAAGTAAAAGACACAATACGGAACCCAGAAATTTAGACCCATTTAAAATTAAGGGAATATCGGACAAAAATATAGCCGTAGTAGATAGCGGCAAAATAATGAAATGCATTCACTTGAAAAACTTAAGACACCCTGTAATTTCAGATGGACAATCATCAACCTCACCGTCAACCTCCGTCCAGATAGAACGGACACTATAATTTGAATAAGGGCCGCTATACTTGCGGCCACGTCCCCAATGCTCCACCCGGAGGTACTACATTGGGAGATAGAACGGACAACAAAATAGTAATTGAAGATATAAAAAACAATCCCGGTATACTACCAATAAAATTAGGCAGTACGTAAAATACAATAGACTATTGGACATTCGCACAAAAATTCGATTTAACAGAAGTAAAACAAGAATTTCAAACAATCAAAGATAATTATTACCGATAAAAACACTCGATGGACACAGCAAAATTCGGAAAGGAATACGCCATAGAAATGATGAATTATAACAGCATAATAGAGAGCATTTTAAGAAACATAGAAGATAAAATTAACAGATTAATACCCACAGAACAAACTACAAGACGAAAAAGAGGACTAATCAACGGACTAGGTAACATAATAGAAGCTATCACAGGCAACTTAGATAATCAACACGCAGAACGTTATGCCAACGCAATACAACAATTAATCGAAAACCAAAACGATATAAAAACCATTATTAGCAACGAAATATCTCTAACCCAATCAACAATTATAAAATTCAACGGCACATTAAGAAAGCTAGTAAGAAATCGAGATAGTATAACCAACAGAATACAAACCCTTGAAACTAACATGTAAACCAGCTTGTTAGGCATGCGAGATCTAATTAGATTCAATACAATATTTACTCAAATACTATCAACCCTCACTTTAATTCAACAAATTTTAGCAACTTTAGAAAACGCCGTAACATTTGCAAAATTAAATACCTTACACGCTAGTATCATAGAACCAACTGATTTATTAAAGGAATTATTAAGAACTAGATCATTTATAACCAATGGTAAACTACCATTTGATGTAATAGAATCAAATACTCTTATATTTGAAAAAATAGCTATAGTTAAAGGCTATATAAAGAATAACGACATAACATTTTTAATAGAAATCCCAATAGTAGAGAGTAATAATTATAATCATTATCATTTATTTGCTTCTCCAATGAAAATTACTAGCATGTCTCATGTTATCATACCCAAAACCAAATTCCTATCCTTAAATGAACTAAGATATGGTTATACAAACGAAAAATGTACCAAAGTCGCGCCAGACCAATATTTATACCAATCATTGACAACGACAACCATTCAAGAAGACAGCCCTTGCGAAGTACTATTACTAAATTTTCAAATCAATATGAAAACTGTGAAGCCAAACCTTGATCACGAACATGAAGATTCAAAAAGTTACAAAAATCAAATGGATTGCCATTTCCCAACAGAAGTAATGGCAACCGTCCACTGCAATCAAGACGAGCACATCTAGACGTAGACGACCTCAACCACGCCATGGAACTAATGGAAAACTACAAAGAACACTTAAGTGAACTCAAAGTGCCCAAGTTACACTATGACAATATAAGCGTTTGGACAATTGTATTAATCATTTTATTAATTTTTCTAATTATATATGTATTTTACAAAATGTATCTTAGATATAAAAATAAAGAAAACAGTTAGATTTAAGGAAACAAAGAGAAATAAAGAAACAATAAGTGTACCCTTAGAAACAATGCAATTTAAGAAATTAACATTATGAATTGTAAAAATTAAGCACATAACAGACGGGAGTGCTCGAGCATCCTTCAAGCAATCAACACGCGTCCTTCGGTATGCCGTGCATATGCTCGCGCTAAAAGGCATAATCAGTTAGTAAATGTGACATTGAAGTGCGTGACAAAGTGAACATTGAAGCAAGAGACAATTCATCATCATGTGTAAGCCATTTCACCACTTCAAACAACAAGAATATAGTCGACACTACACCACATGTCAAATCAAGGTTAGTTATCCTACCGTTTATACTACAAAACAATCTGTTATAATTATTATCTGATTATTCATTATTTTGCTGGTCATTTAGACTGTTAACCTTCCATTCAATCATCATACACAAGTCAACACCAAGCCTAGCTTGTTTTCAAATACGCATGCTACAACTTGGTATTTCATTATCTATACATTTCAACCCCCAAACAACAACGTGTGTTTTCAAATACGCACGCGCCAATATATTATATAATAGAATCTAATCGAGTACAACAATGTAACTCAAGGATAGATATAAAAAGGTTATTAACAGGTTATGAAAACGGATGCAATACAATGTATTCCAGACGCTAGTGATACTGCAGGTGGCAGGTCACAGACGGCTAAGATACCCCAATTATCTAGAAAGTAAGATTGTAACAACGTATTAATGAATAGAATTAAGAATAAGCAGACACGAGCTCTGCAAGTTCCCACAGAATTGTGAGGGGCAGGGACAACATAAATACCCGGAGAGCCCCAAGACCAGTTAGTCAATCTGAGTATTACAGCTTTAGCATTGTTTTTTACCTAGGATACTCGCCCTAATAATAGTTCAATTAATATTTTATTTTCGACTTAAAGTAATTAATACCAAGTTGTCAAAATTCCATATTAATGTCTGTTTAAACAAATAAATTGTTACGAAGGATTGGAAGTAGTTTTTAAAAATACCGCTCCCAAGGCCCGAAACGTAACTCGCATCCAACCAGTTCCAAGATGAAAAAACTAATGTCGCAAAAATAACTAAGAAACATCATTAAATCTGTTATGGAATTTTGAATAAACAGAAAGATGGTCATTACCTTTAGAAAAGGCAGCTGAACTTGCTGCTGCTGGAACTGTTAAATCGTGTGCATTTATAATATATATATAAGAAAGGTGTGACAGCACGTTTTCGCTGTTATGCTGTCACTAAGCTAGTATATGTAATTAGTATTTTAGGATGATAGTTTGGTTGCCTATAATCTTCAAGTTGTAGGTTTACATTCATTAATAAATATTACATTTGGGTAGAGATCATTATTTCAATTATTTAATAGCTAGTTCTTAATAAGATTGTTTTGTAAATATTTTACTAATCATTAAAGGGATATACTTCTTCTTCTAAATTGCACAGATGTGCTAACATTGACAAATATGTTCGTTACAGAAATTCTTCGTAGAAGGTATTCGTTATAATTAAATAGTTTAAATTCTTAAAGTTGTTATCCAAGTGTTGTTTCTATTGTACAATAGTATATTACATTACTAGCGTGAAATGTCACTTTCAACGCGAGTAATGTACACTATTTTTCCGACGACCACCACTAAAAACAATTACGAAATAGTTATTTTTATGCTTATTTGCAATAAATGTGTACGCAAAATGCAAGACAGACAGACACCTATAAAATTTATTTGACGTTTTGATGTTGAAAATTCGAACACCTACTTTGTTTTTATAAAATCCGCGAATCTGTTGCTCTTAGCGTATATATTCTCAATTTTATTGAAGAAATCATTTCAATTACAAATTAATATGAGTAATTACATCTTTAAGTAAAACGGAAACTGTCAGTATCGATTTAACTCTGAGTATTTTAAACTGTTATTAGCCAAAACGAAACGAATGAATACAATAAGGTAAAAACCAGTAGTCGTTTGGGTTGTCTAGGTAACTAGCATACTAACATCAGTCATATCACTCTAGAGTTGAAAAGTATTTCAACACTAGAGTGATATGTACTTTCGCACTCTAGAGTGATATACTTTACTTTCTAAATAACTAAGTAGTGTGTAATCTGTTGTTTTCGCAAGTGGTCGTCGGAAAATATATTTTCGTGTTTCGATGTATAAAATTGTGAATTGGTTGTAATTCTGAATGGAATTGAAAGATCTAAAAAGATTTCAATGATTAAGTGTTGAATGGTTTAATTTTATACTTACGATTTAGAATAGGTATAATTTTGAATTAATTCTAAGTTTCTTAATTATCCAATTATTGTTTACGTTCAAGTAATTCAATTTCAAGGAATGTTTTGATATTAGTAAATGTTTATGTCAATTTAACAGACAGCCAGACATGCGCAGTTGTGTTCCTGTCTCATCGTTTGAAGATTCTTAACAGAGACGAACTGTTTCATAGAGTTACTTACATTTTCAGATAGATTTATATATTTGTTTAGTCTTTTGAGGTTTATTCCAATAAATTCATCATTGATATAATATATATATATATATATATATATATATATATATATATATATATATATATACGATATATTATTAATGGGTTTGAGGTCAGCTGGAAGAAAGTATACTCTTTTTTAAGGCCTAAATTTTCGAATCTATTTCAAATTCTTGATCACAGACTTTCTAAAATACAATTAACTAGGCTAACATATACATGAATTGCTATTAACTTACAAGGTGAGGATATATATTAAATTAACATAGATATTAAATTGAAAAATTATTTTAAAATAATGTTTGCTTGAAGTTGTTGTATAAAAATTGTATAACATGTATAAATATAAAAATGTCAGATTTTGAAACCTTTCAGTTTCACTTTTTGTTATTTAAAGCTTTAAATATAGGATGCCTATGTGTGCGTGTATGTGTGTGTGTATGTATGAACATGAGTGTGCGTACATGTTATATTTATATGAGTGTCAAAGTATATTTCTGATTATATATTTTAAATCTGTTTGTTTGTTAGTACGTGTGTGTATGTGTACATGTGTATGTATGTATGAATGTGATGTGCATGTATTGTGTGAAGTATTAATCACTACAATATCAATTATTGCATTAGGTACAGGTTACTTCTGAAGACTAAGATAGTATGTATAAATCGAACTTAAACCACCAATATCTGTTTTTTTATTTATACAATTTTTTTGCGAAAAATATGATACATTTCAAGGAATAATCTTTTTTGTATCTTTTCTAGTTCTAAAATTTTAGGATGTTCAAAATCAATTTTGTGATCTAAATTGAGCGAGTGACTTGATAAAGCACAAGAATTTGGTTTGATTCTAATGTCACATTTGTGTTGGGTTATACGTTGTTTTAAAAATTGTGACGTTTGTCCAATATAGGGGTTACCACAATCTATACAATTAATTTGATATACAATGTTTTTTTGAAACAAATCCAGAGTTTTATCTTTAAATTTTGAAAAAATAGTTCCTAATGTTAAAATATTTTTTTTAGCGTATTTGAAATTGTAATTTTTAAATACTTGAGTTAATTTATTAGTTAGGTGATCATCTATGTTTGGTAGTGTTTTGTATAGTTGTATAGTTTTGTTATTTTCGTTAGTTGTGTTATTGCTATCAATATTACCATCGTTATTGTTTGTATTAATGTATTTTTTGAGCTATATAATAATTTTGTGATAAGGTCTATAGGATAGTTGTTGTTTATCAAGTCACTCGCTCAATTTAGATCACAAAATTGATTTTGAACATCCTAAAATTTTAGAACTAGAAAAAGATACAAAAAAAAGATTATGCCTTGAAATGTATCATATTTTTTCGCAAAAAAATTGTATAAATAAAAAAACAGATATTGTTGGTTTAAGTTCGATTTATACATACTATCTTAGTCTTCAGAAGTAACCTATACCTAATGCAATAATTGATATTGTAGTGATTAATACTTCACATCATACATGAACATCACATTCATACATACATACACATGTACACATACACACACGTACTAACAAACAAACAGATTTAAAATATATAATCAGAAATATACTTTGACACTCATATAAATATAACATGTACGCACACTCATGTTCATACATACACACACACACACACACACACGCACACATAGGCATCCTATATTTAAAGCTTTAAATAACAAAAAGTGAAACTGAAAGGTTTCAAAATCTGACATTTTTATATTTATACATGTTATACAATTTTTATACAACAACTTCAAGCAAACATTATTTTAAAATAATTTTTCAATTTAATATCTATGTTAATTTAATATATATCCTCACCTTGTAAGTTAATAGCAATTCATGTATATGTTAGCCTAGTTAATTGTATTTTAGAAAGTCTGTGATCAAGAATTTGAAATAGATTCGAAAATTTAGGCCTTAAAAAAGAGTATACTTTCTTCCAGCTGACCTCAAACCCATTAATAATATATCGTATTTGTGCAAGGTCATTATCTCCAAACTGTGTATTATATATATATATATATATATATATATATATATATAGAGAGAGAGAGAGAGAGAAGAATAATCCACATTTGGAATGCAAAAGAATGCTTAATATATATTAATAGTTATTAAGATGAAATGAAAACCCAACTTTGTATTTTAAAGTTGAATTACCATTTCAAATCGAACTAGTAATTGAAAACCACTAAAAGAACGGCTACAGCAGGATTTGAAGCTGCAACCTCTGATTCTCCGGATCAGTGCTCTAACCAATTGAGCTATCTAGCCTAATTGTTTAGATGATGTTATACTTAATACTACTGAAGCTTGGCTCTTGTTAACGATTTTCAATTACGTCTTGCATTTTAGGAAATTGAATCTAGTTATATACATAATTCATGTACTAATAACTTGATCATCCCATTTTTACAACGTTCGGAATAATACAAACATGTAATTATATTATTATTAATAGAGAAGAATAATCCACATTTGGAATGCAAATGAATGCTTAATATATATTAATAGTTATTAGGATGAAATGAAAACCCAACTTTGTATTTTAAAGTTGAATTTAATATATATATATATATATATATATATATATATATATTTCAATTACTAGTTCGATTTGAAATGGTAATTCAACTTTAAAATACAAAGTTGGGTTTTCATTTCATCTTAATAACTATTAATATATATTAAGCATTCACTTGCATTCCAAATGTGGATTATTCTTCTCTATTAATAGTAATATAATTACATGTTTGTATTATTCCAAACGTTGCAAAAATAAGATGGTCAAGTTATTAGTACATGAATTATGTATATAACTAGATTCAATTTCCTAAAATGCAAGACGTAATTGAAAATCGTTAACAAGAGCCAAGCTTCAGTAGTATTAAGTATAACATCATCTAAACAATTAGGCTAGATAGCTCAATTGGTTAGAGCACTGATCCGGAGAATCAGAGGTTGCAGGTTCAAATCCTGCTGTAGCCGTTCTTTTAGTGGTTTTCAATTACTAGTTCGATTTGAAATGGTAATTCAACTTTAAAATACTAAGTTGGGTTTTCATTTCATCTAATAACTATATATATATATATATATATATATATATATATATATATATATTACTCATATTTAGACCAGGGTAGAAAATTAAATAATCACATCAAATAATTTTAATCACCGTGTAGAAGCTTTGGGAAAAGGTACGCGTTATTAAAACCGTGAAGCATAAAAATTCATTCGTTTCATTAAAAATAAGAGATTTAAATTATTTACAAGACGCTTTATATAAAAAGAAGCAGTATTAAAATGCTCCACGTGTAATATAATTATTCCGCGTAAAGAAACAAATGGAAATTACGTGCAAAATTTATATTAATTAACTCAATTTTAAGTAACCGGTATTAAACAAAATGTACAGATAATAATTAATATTTGATTAGGAGTCACTAAAAATTAAAGGGTATTAATTTTAATTGAAGTTAATTGAACCATTAGTAACATATAATATCTATAAAAACTTGAAAAAACCCAATAAAATGCAAATCGTAGAAGTGTTATTATGTTTGAACAACTGCGTATTTTTAAAAAGCTCATTCTGCGTAAATTTGGCAGATAACAAATGGTTACAGAGAATCTTGGAGAAACCGTAGCTTAATAGTTACGAGAAATGCTAAAGGTGGGTTATTTCACAGTCCACATGGACTGAAATAATCGATAATAAAGAATATCAATTTGCACCAATAAGAACAGGTTAGATAGAGACAGATAATATGCGAAAGACCGAGACACATATAGTAAAAGGCGTGAGTGGAGCAACGTCATTGGGTTGCGATTGGGTGAAAATAAAAAGCAAAATTGAGAGGTAAAAATAACATTTCTGTATAAAATTCAATTAGTTATTTCCAGACGTTGCAAGCCGTGTCGAAATTTCTGAGATTTAACTGGGGCGAGTACAAATTTCGTAAAAATCGCATGCCGGGCTGCGGAATGGGAACATAGCATGCGAAATTCTGAAGAATTGTCCGTTTTGGGGACTAGACCGACAGACAGGCTAACCTCTATATATACCCAGGTGAATATGAACAAGCTCTCTTAGATCTGCGACTTGATTCAATGCGTTAAACAGCGCTTTTTAGTTTTCCGAGTTTGATAGAATAATTTAAAGTTTGCTCGTATATTTTGGTGATTTAAAACAGTTTGTTCTTTACGTGCTACAATGAATGTACTTTAGTGCACTTAGAAAAGAAGATACAAGGTAATAAAGTTTAGTATCACTGTACCAATTAGTAAAATTTACAACGACAAATGAATACACAAAAGTAGGCAGTTTTGGCGTATATTGGTGAAAGAAGTATGAATTTCTTTGTTATTTTTCGGGGGTATTAATAATGAAATGATTCGTAAACGTGTCTGGATCCACAAAACAAGCTTCAGATATACACAAATGAGTTCCGGAAAGCACTGAAACTACTTTAGATGAATGGTGATGTAGAAAATTTTAAAGGCGACCAGCAATACGAGGACCTAAACATAACCCAGTTGGATTGGTGTGATTAACAGAGCTCGATATACATTGGGGCCACGAGTGCATTAACCTTCAGGTAACTTATGCTTTGTTGTTGGATTTTGATATTTTGGTGTGTGTTGAATAACGTTATAATTGATTTACTTAAAATGGACAGTAGTGAAATTGTACTAACAACAAAATTTTAATTTTAAGGTGAAATTTTCTTGTTTAAGTATAAAGGGGTATTTAGTATTTATGTTCTGGATTATGATGAAAATTTGGGTATGTCTTTGAGCTCAATTAGACGAACCTGGTTAATTAACGTAAAGGGGTGGGAGATGCTCCCTTTGTACTCAGACTCATGTCTGCATATATTGTTATATTAATTAGTAGGCATCTACAAGGACTTTAATTCTGGATGCACATTAAAATGATAACAAATTTAATCTTGAAATTTTCTGATACTGAAATTTATGCTGAATTTTAATTTTGAAATTTTAATGTATTGTGAATATTGATGTAAATAGAGTTAACGTTGATGTTTGTGGTAGGAATGTGTTTGTTTTTTTTTATGATTGAGGATGAAAGTTTTATCTAGGGGAGCAGCCGAGGCGGAAAAGAGTAAAGAGGCGAGTAACAGAAGAAAGTCAATGAATCAACAGACCAGGTAATACAAGAGGTTTTACAGCATACATGGCGACCCAAAAGTGAGGCTCGAGTTCCAAATAAAATTTTTGTGATTTTATTCCAGGAAACTGGCGATCTGAGAGAGAGAGTTTCTGTGTGTGTATAAATTTAAGAGTATTTTAGAGTGTGTGTGAGTGAGTAGAACGTATGCAGAGAAAGGAGTGGTTAAGGAGTCAAGGAGTGGAAATTGGAAGTGACGATAGTGCATTGTGTGGGAAAAATTCGAAAATGGAAGAAGCTGGAGGCAGTAGAGATCAGTCGAGGACGGAATCAGGGGATCAAGGAAATGAGTTAATGATGAGAATGTTAGAGGAAATGCGATTAGCTAGAGAAGAATCGAATAGAGCGAGGGAGGAATCCAACAGAAAATTAGAACTGCTAAGCGATGAATCTAATAGAGCTAGGGAGGAGTCCAACCGAAAATTAGAGCAGGTAATCGGGAAAATTGAACAAAATACTAAAGAATTTACAGAATTTAAAGATAGTCTTACCGTGAAACTGGGGAAAGTTGAAAATAGGGTAGATAAAAATGAGCGTGATATTACAGGTCTTCGACAGGAAATGGGACATTTAAGGTCCGAAGTACGCATTTTTTGTAAAGAAGAGATTAATGTAAAAATGACTGAAGTAACGGACTCATGTAGGGATCAGTTAGGCAGGGTAGAACGCGAAGTTAGTAGTATCAAATACAACATGTCAAGTTTAACGGGGGATGGTCCCAGATTTTCTACAGGTGGAGTATCATTGGACCAACACATGGAGTTTTATGGCGATAGCAGGGTAAATCCACAAATTTTTATTAATAGTGTAAGAAATCTAGTGGGAAATTTATTTGACGAACAGACTAAACTGAATACGATAAAGGCTTTATTGAAAGACAACGCGGAAGCATGGTACAATTTAGTAGGACAGGACATAGACACCTACACGGACTTTGAAGACAGATTTTAAAGCACTACTGGAGTGACCACAGACAAGACCAGGTACGAGACGACTTAATCACAGGGAAATTTAAGGAGAATTTTCAGGAAGTAGGAGCAATATGCTATACGCAAGTATAGCATAGCAAAGCAACTGAACCCACCACTGACGGACCGACAAATTATCAAGTATTTATCACGACACTTTGAGGTAGAAGTAAGACAGCACGTAGCACTACAGAACATAGTGGACAGAGAAATGTTTTTAGAATACCTGCAGAGGTACGACGACGTAAGTAGTGGACGACCTCGGGATAATAGGGAAAGACAGATCAACACAGTTAGGTTTGACAATAGACGGGACAACTATGCTAGAAGGGGGAATAGTTACGGATACCAGCGACAGAATTGGGAACAGAGACGACCATACGTTAGAAGTAATAGTTTAGGAAGGGGACCTGCACCGAGACTGGAACCTACCAGAAGGAATAGTTCACCGGACATGAGGGGGACAACTAATACAGACACGGAACGAGTAGAGACGCCTAGGACATACGCTGAGGTAACGGCTAGACCAGGACCGAGTAGGGAAAACAGACCTGGACAGGATTTTTAGAACGCGACAGACCACTAGATTTCAGTGTAAATGTATATGAACATCCACGTGAATTTTTCAAAATTGAGGAGGAAGTAGAGCCAGAAACTGAGGAAAAATTATGTTTGCCAATTATTAATATAGGAATTTTAGAAAATAATGTAGAAGTATTACTTGATACAGGGGCAAAGGCGAGTTTAATATCGGAGGAATTCGTCAGCAAAATTAGGGATAAGGTTTGTGATAGAATTATGCCTATAAAGCGTAGCCATTTAGTAGCTCCAAATAAAAAGAAATTTGCTGTAGTAAATAGTGTTGTGGTGCTTAGGATAGATATAGGAGGTTTAAGCTGTGAACAGGAGTTTGTAATTGTACCTGGACTGAAGTTTCAGAGCATTTTAGGTGTTGACTGTATGATGCAGTTAGGGGTTTTGATAGATATGGAAAGGAAAGTAGTAAGGATTAAGGATAGGGTAGTGCCATGGAAGGGCAGTTATGAAGTCACAGAGGATGACACAGGGTTGAGTATTAATGTAGTAGAGGTTGAAGATGATGAAGGTAAACAGATCAACACGATAAGATGTCCAGAGGATAGGAGAGTAGAGGTTCAAGCTTTATTACAAAAACATGCAGAATTAGTAGGGGTAGAAGCAAGCACAGCGTTAGGCTATGAGCACATATTGGAAGTGGATAATTCAGAACCGTTCAACGCAAAGGTTTATCCTATTCCAGCAGCATATCGGGAGCAGGTGAAGGCAGAATTAAATAAAATGTTGGAAGATGGCATAATAGAGGTATCAAACACTCATTTCATAAATCCGTTGGTGGTAGTTAAGAAAAAGGATGATAGCATTCGTTTATGTTTAGATGCACGAAAAATTAATCAACGGACAAAACCGCAATTCCATTGTCCACCATCCATGGACACATTTTTGACAAGGTTAAATGGCAAGTTTGTTTTTAATAAAGTTAATTTAAGGAATTTATTCTGGCTGATTCCATTACACAAGAATTCTAGAAGGTACATAGGATTTTCCGTAGAGAGAAAAATCGATAATTTTAAGGTAGTATCGTTTGGTTTGTCGGCAGAAAGGGAAACAATAATAAATGAGAAACAGACTAGTGTAGGGACTGAAGAAGAAGCAATATTTAAGAGTCAGGACAATAATGATGATAAGTTTATTGTATGTGAGATAATAGGGATGCTAAATATAGATATAGAAGTGGGAGAAATAGGGATGAAGAGTATTAGGATGGTGAGAAGAAAGACTTGGAGGGTCAAGAAGAGAGTTAGATTTAAATAATTTGATGAACAAAGGATAGAGATAGGTGAATTTTAGTATAGATATAGAATAGAGAGTAGATAGAGGTATAATAGAGTAAAATTTAAATCGATAGGGATAGAATAGGTGTATATAAAAGAGTAGAAGTAAGTGTTGATAGAAAATAGAGCCAGGTATAGGATAAATATGGGAGATAGTTAGAAATAGGTATATAGGATGAGAAGGAAAATTAAATGTAGGAACAAAATAAGATAGGTGAAGTGTAGATATTTCTTATAAGATTAGTGGCGAGTTAGGAATAGAATAAAAATAGGATAGGTATATAGGATTAGTTAGGGGGAAATGAAGTATAGTGAAGATTAGTTAAAAGGTTAGGAATAGGATAGGGATATAGGATAGGTGTAAATATTTTTTTTGGATTGGATATAAGTTAGGTAAGTTAGATAGATAAGGGTAGAGAGAGATAGGCAATTTTTTTTGTAAATTTTGTTTGCGGTTTAAATATTTTATATTTGAATTCAAATAAGTGGGATTATTTGTATTCAAATAGGGGGAAAATACTCATATTTAGACCAGGGTAGAAAATTAAATAATCACATCAAATAATTTTAATCACCGTGTAGAAGCTTTGGGAAAAGGTACGCGTTATTAAAACCGTGAAGCATAAAAATTCATTCGTTTCATTAAAAATAAGAGATTTAAATTATTTACAAGACGCTTTATATAAAAAGAAGCAGTATTAAAATGCTCCACGTGTAATATAATTATTCCGCGTAAAGAAACAAATGGAAATTACGTGCAAAATTTATATTAATTAACTCAATTTTAAGTAACCGGTATTAAACAAAATGTACAGATAATAATTAATATTTGATTAGGAGTCACTAAAAATTAAAGGGTATTAATTTTAATTGAAGTTAATTGAACCATTAGTAACATATAATATCTATAAAAACTTGAAAAAACCCAATAAAATGCAAATCGTAGAAGTGTTATTATGTTTGAACAACTGCGTATTTTTAAAAAGCTCATTCTGCGTAAATTTGGCAGATAACAAATGGTTACAGAGAATCTTGGAGAAACCGTAGCTTAATAGTTACGAGAAATGCTAAAGGTGGGTTATTTCACAGTCCACATGGACTGAAATAATCGATAATAAAGAATATCAATTTGCACCAATAAGAACAGGTTAGATAGAGACAGATAATATGCGAAAGACCGAGACACATATAGTAAAAGGCGTGAGTGGAGCAACGTCATTGGGTTGCGATTGGGTGAAAATAAAAAGCAAAATTGAGAGGTAAAAATAACATTTCTGTTTAAAATTCAATTAGTTATTTCCAGACGTTGCGAGCCGTGTCGAAATTTCTGAGATTTAACTGGGGAGAGTACAAATTTCGTAAAAATCGCATGCCGGGCTGCGGAATGGGAACATAGCATGCGAAATTCTGAAGAATTGTCCGTTTTGGGGACTAGACCGACAGACAGGTTAACCTCTATATATACCCAGGTGAATATGAACAAGCTCTCTTAGATCTGCGACTTGATTCAATGCGTTAAACAGCGCTTTTTAGTTTTCCGAGTTTGATAGAATAATTTAAAGTTTGCTCGTATATTTTGGTGATTTAAAACAGTTTGTTCTTTACGTGCTACAATGAATGTACTTTAGTGCACTTAGAAAAGAAGATACAAGGTAATAAAGTTTAGTATCACTGTACCAATTAGTAAAATTTACAACGACAAATGAATACACAAAAGTAGGCAGTTTTGGCGTATATTGGTGAAAGAAGTATGAATTTCTTTGTTATTTTTCGGGGGTATTAATAATGAAATGATTCGTAAACGTGTCTGGATCCACAAAACAAGCTTCAGATATACACAAATGAGTTCCGGAAAGCACTGAAACTACTTTAGATGAATGGTGATGTAGAAAATTTTAAAGGACGATATACATTGGGGCCACGAGTGCATTAACCTTCAGGTAACTTATGCTTTGTTGTTGGATTTTGATATTTTGGTGTGTGTTGAATAACGTTATAATTGATTTACTTAAAATGGACAGTAGTGAAATTGTACTAACAACAAAATTTTAATTTTGAGGTGAAATTTTCTTGTTTAAGTATAAAGGGGTATTTAGTATTTATGTTCTGGATTATGATGAAAATTTGGGTATGTCTTTGAGCTCAATTAGACGAACCTGGTTAATTAACGTAAAGGGGTGGGAGATGCTCCCTTTGTACTCAGACTCATGTCTGCATATATTGTTATATTAATTAGTAGGCATCTACAAGGACTTTAATTCTGGATGCACATTAAAATGATAACAAATTTAATCTTGAAAAATTCTGATACTGAAATTTATGCTGAATTTTAATTTTGAAATTTTAATGTATTGTGAATATTGATGTAAATAGAGTTAACGTTGATGTTTGTGGTAGGAATGTGTTTGTTTTTTTTTTATGATTGAGGATGAAAGTTTTATCTAGGGGAGCAGCCGAGGCGGAAAAGAGTAAAGAGGCGAGTAACAGAAGAAAGTCAATGAATCAACAGACCAGGTAATTCAAGAGGTTTCACAGCAATATATATATATATATATATATATATATATATATATATAACCATATTTACAGATCTCGAAATTTCAACTTTTACTTTCGAGCGTTACTTTGTTAAGTTCTGCACGCCTATGTAGCTGATTATCTATCATTCAGTTTTTGTGGATTAAAGTCTTTATAATTGAAAACAGCAGAGCATCTTCCTTTTTCAAATCAGCTCTTCAGACAGTTTAGACGAAGTGGAATAATAGGCAAATTTCTGAAACTTTAAAAGTGTTTTCAATGTTATACTTAACCAACTTAGTAGTTGGGATTTGTTTCAGTAAAGTCATTACACCGATTATGTTATATTCGGTTATTCAGCAGTGTGCTGGAAATTGTTATTCACTCTGTTCTACACGTGCAAGCACTGTGCCCTTTTTGTATTCTTTCGTTATTTTTGTATTAGTACATTTTGACTTGTTCTTTATCTCAGCGTATTTGAATTTTGATCGATCTTTCACACTTTACGTCACGTTATTTTGGAGTATCTTTGTTTCGGATCTTCGCACTTTTTGGATGCCTTACTTACAACACACGATACACCCTTTAGTGTCATCTTGTGCGTTGACTTTTGGGAATAGGATTTCATTCGAGAGGTTGTATCTAGGAAATAGTATGATGAAGAAAATAAATACCACTTCTTGTTTGTTCACCTTGCTATGCTCCCGAGACAACTCGAGGTATTACATCAACGACCAAGGTTACGCTTGTGAGATAATATATTAATATTACCCTTTCCAAGGGTGAGTGTTGTTCTTTCAAAAAGACGAATATTTGTATCAGTAATCTATTGTCCGCCATTTGTGTTACATGTGTACTTATTTGTTTAAATTTTAATCTTATGTGTTAAACCAACTGCATGCATTTGGATCACATTACAGTACTGTCAATTAGCCTTGAATAAGAAAAAAGAATGAAATAGTATTAGATCAGTTAGGACATCAAGTGGATATATGTTTATTTGGATTACTTCACGTGTGTCTTATTCCCTGAAATTATGAGTTACAGTTTGCCGATGAACTCTTGGTGAACAAGATGTCTCACCTGCTCTTGCCTTTGGACTAGGAATCATTAGGTAATACAGCTAGCACTGGCCAGAGGTAAGTACACCAAGTTGATCTCGTTTCATTAGCTTAAGGTGATACCTAATGATATTGTTCAGAAAGGTTGACATTAGTGTTATAAAATTATATACATTCAAACGATCAGGTAATTACCATAATAGAATTGCCGTCATAAAGGAAGGTTCAATATCTGAAAATCGAACGTTAAAATCTCCATTAAAAAGGCAAGGTAGTGGTGGTTTTATTAAAATTATCCTTGACGATTTTGACTTAGGGGTATTAAGACGTACTGTTCATAAAATTTATATGGTTGATAAGCAAGTTCTTACATTGGATATTTTGGTCAAGAGAATGAAACACAAAATCAATTATACTGGTTGTCGAGAAACAATAAGAAAGCATTTCATAGAAACTGGCTTTAGTTTTAAAATATGTCATGATAAACATAAGTTGTTGATGAGACAAAAATGCATTGTAGCATGGCGTTCACGCTATCTACGTGTCTTACTAGAAAACAATGCTTGTGAAGAAGGCAAGCGGCCAGTGACATATTTGGATTAAAAATATTTTTATCCATCGTATGGTGTATTGAAATGCTGGCAATCTGAAGACGAACCTGGTGTATACAAAACTAATCGAACTGGTCAACGATACATTATCGTGCATGTAGGTGGACGTTATGAATTTCTCAATAATGACCTTTTAATATTAAAATCCAAAAGCAAATCTGGAGACTATCATCATGAAATGAATCACCACAACTTTATGCAATGGATGGAAAAACAATTAATTTCAAATTTATCTCCCAATGGCATCATTATTATGTACAACGCACCAAATAATAGTGTTCAAATTAATAAACCACCTACACAGGCAGTGCCAAAGAAAATTATTCGGGATTGGCTGGCAAATCACGGTGTTTCGACAACAAATAAAATGCGCAAAGCTGAATCATTATTACTAATTAAAAAGTTTCTATATAACAATAGTTATTTATTATACTAGAGAAAAAGTACTAGATTTTAGTTTGAGGTGTGTTTGTTTCCAGATGCGAAGCGGAGGGAGACAAAACACCAAGAGTTAAAATTTTATATTTTTTCCCGTGTATAATACACTATTTTTTCTGTGACAGGAAAAACGATCTTTTAATAGTAGACGCAGAACAGGTATTCTGGTACCACCTCCACCACCTTCCACACACCTCGACCGTCCTCCTCATCCCACCACATCTCTCCTCCTCACTCCACATCCCTCCAGATCACTCCATATCCCTCCATATCACTCTACATCCCATCACATCCCTACACATTTCTCCACCTACACATCACTCCACAAGCCTTCACTACCCTCCACACACCTCCACCACTTGTACCACCCTCCACACACCTCGACCACCCTCCACATTCCTCCACATCCCGCCATCTCCACATTCCTCCACCTCCACATCCCCCACAAACCTCCACCACCCTCCACACACCTCCGCCACCCTCCACATCCTTCCACCTCCACATCATTCCACACACCTCCACCACCCTCCATACACCACCACCACTTTACACCACCCCACCCTTCACATCTCTCTACATTCCTCTACTTCCACATCCCTCCACATCACTCCACCACCAGCACCCTCCAAACACCTCTACCACCCTCCACATACCTCCACATCCTTCCACCTCCGCATGACTCCAAACACCTCCACTAACTTCCACATCACTCCACATACCTCCACATCCCTCCACCTCCGCATCACTCTACGCAATCTCACTAAGCTTTACAAACCTCCACATCCCTCTACACTTTTCGCAAACCGGTCGAGCACTTCTTTTGTCTGATAATCAAATTCTACTCATGTAGGCTTTTACACTTTTCGCATACCGAGACGTCTGATATGATCGATTCACCACTTTGACTATTCTAACGTAGACCGCTATGCATTCCGCCGCACCGTTATTTTTTAATCCGACAATCCGATTAGCTTCCACACACTAACACCTAACGTATCTTTCCTACTATTTGTTAAGCAAAAACTATCCGCATAGCCATGTCCGTTTCTGAGCGTAAGCAGATGTGTATGTGTGTGTGTATGTGTTGTGTGTGTGTGTGTGTGTGTGTGTGTGTGTGTGTGTGTGCGGGAATATGTGATCATACACATTAATCAGTCTTAGCTATTTTATTTAGTCCAAGGGAACTATTATTGTCTAAACCACTATTAGTAATCACTTTTATAGGTTTAACATTTTTACTATTTTTCGATGGTCGGTGCTACGTACAAGGAAACTTTAAAAAGATCTTAATTTCTTACCGTTCATATAGGTAAAATTACCACTGCGCTATGCTTTCGGCTATTTAGTTTCGGCTACTTTTCCAAGGTCGTAGTGACGTCATAGCCTTTTATAAATAAAGAGCAATGTAATACTATTCTAAAATTTTTATTCCGACATTATTCCGACATTAACAAAATTTAAAAATATTTAATGCCAAGCATGGAGCCATTTAAACATAAATTTAATACAAAATTATACACAGAAAACAGTCCTTTCTTTATGTTTGTTTGGAGTGGTTTTTATCTAATTTTATTTGCAGCTTAAAATTGAAATCGACACCCAAGTCCTCTATCTCCTTTTCTAGCCGATAGTTTGATACATAGAGACCGTCTAGGTTTTCGAATTGTAAAATGTACCGAAGTTTGCCTCTATATTTAAAGTCTTTGATTCCACCGACAACCAGATCCATTCCTTCGTGTAATTCTTGCAGCTTGTGACAATCTTTTAATCGCAGCTTTCCCACTATATCCTGCATACGTATCTTGTTAGCTTGATCGACTTCTTCTTGTCGGTATTAAAGGAAATTCTTATTCTCACACTCACTGTTGCATAGTTACATGTACACCACTTTTGGAAATATATGGTTGTTATAGGTTGTATGACCCTCGGTTTGAAATGATCCGAAAGGTTCTTTACTAGGCAAATATACAATGTTTAGCGGAACCCCTTTGAGTGTGGTGTACGCCAAGGTTACGAAACCCGCATTCTTTAGTTCGTCTTTGTTATATGCCATTTTGATAAATACGTTTTTAGAATAACCTTTTAAAAAGTATACGGGTTTAGTACCATCTTTTTCCGCAAGAACGCCTACATAACTAAAAGAGTCTTTCTTACTAGCCGCAAATGAATACAGCTTGTACAACCCGGATGTATCTAAGTCAGTCCATCGGCACATAAAATAATCTTTTAATTCTTCCTCATTTTCTCTAATAAGATGTTCTTTGTCTAACAGATCTTTGTATTGTTCGCGTATTGTCGCAGTGTTTTCCATGTAGTCCAATTTTCGCCTTTTTGCATCCATTTCCTCTAATTCCAGTTGTCTTTTTCTTCCACTTACAGCGTATGGTATGCATAATGGGACAATTTCCTTTAGCGTAAACGGATAGAGTTTACTACCAATATTTACGCGTTGTCGTACAACCTCTGGGCGAATGTTAGGTGTATTTATCAATCCCAATTCCGAAATGACTATTTCTTTTGGAATTGTAGAATATGGTGTTGCAGATTGTGTAAAATATGTACTACCTGCTTTAATGTGGCACTGGTGTAAGATTTTTATTTTATCTTGGCTATCTTCCTCCTCTACTATCTCCAAATAATTTACAGGTAAATAGTTAAAACTAAAAGCCGAAAGCACATACTTTATCAATTTTTCCTTTTCCTCTGGTTTTTTCGGACAACTTAATTTGCAAGCCCAATGCACGTACTGTAGCAGGTTATTATACACTAAACAGTAGCTATTTTGTAGCTTGTCCGATAACTTACTCCACATTTTGGCAAGTGATACCGAGTACATTGGTGTCTTTAGGAAGTATAACTTACTGTCTTCCAATAAGGTTAAACAGTCTTTTAAGGGTTTATACACCCATTCCGCACTGACATAGCTTCCAATTGTGCAGTTGTATATTGTCGCTTTCAATCGCGTAATACCATGTTCTTTGGCCAAAGTAGACGCAAATATTTTCATTAAACGTACATCTGGACAACGTAAAAATCTAGTATATGATTGCCAAGTTTTTATTAACACCAGGACTTATTATCTGACACACAAATTTGTTGTATATCTTAATTCTTGCATTGGTTGTTAGCCATGTTAAACAATCAATTCCCGCAGTTTTGTCGTTGTCAACTATAGTATTACACTTTTCTTCGTATTCTCCCTTATAGCAAAAGTTATGCTTTGTAGTTAAATAATTACACATCTCCATCTTGCTAAATATGCCAGCAAAATCATGGATTACATTCATGTCAAAAAGATAGAAATAATCTTTTTCGAGTTCGTCTAATATATCTGGTAGTTCCTCCAATAAAGTTTCCAACTTAACATCTGCTAGTTCCACTTTGTATGGAACACATATAGGATTTTGAAATTTTCTATTAATGCATTCGAGGTCTTCTTTTCGATAATTTTTTTACTCTCTGGCCCATCTTGTTAGTGCTTTCCAGAGAAAACAGAAGCTTAGCTTTAACACCATGCCTAGCGGAAACAAGTCGTTCGAACTTTCTTCGTAGATGGCTGTTAAATGAACCACAAATTTCGTTTTTTAAGATAAACATCCTTTTGTTTGCAGTTGTTTGTTCGGGGTCAGAAAGGTCGCAAGTTTTAACCAACATTATATTGTCACAGAATGGTTCTGTAATTGGTGTGTGTGTAGTCCGCCAGTCAGCATCTGTTCACCTTCGACATATCAAATATTACCAATATCGGTCACCAGATAATTGTTGAACATATTATCTGCCAACAGCCATAATCCAAATCGCTCATTTGTCGGTTTCACTTTATTCCCTAGAAGTTGAGAAACGTTAATCACCTTGGAGACGCTCATGTTTACCGTTCTAGCTACTGTCAATTACTAAATTGAATACGAAGAATTTGTCTTCTTATGTATCCTACAGAGTGGGGGAGTATATTGCCGAAGATAGTCGAATATGTCGGACACCGCCATATCGCTTACATTCTCTGGTTTAGGAACTGTTTTGTTATCCGACCTAGGTCGGCAGGGATGTGCATCGACATATGTCCGGATGTGTATAGAATGTTAGGTTAGGGTGAAATTGCCCCATAGGGTGAAATTGCCCATAGGGTGAAATTGCCTCCGACCTAGGTCAGAGGCAATTTCACCCTATAGGGCAATCTCACCCTATGGGACAATTTCACTCTATGAGGCAATTCTAACCTATGGGGCAATTTCACCCCATGGGGCAATTTCACCCTATGAAGCAATTTTACCCTGCAAGGCAATTGCACCCTAACTTAACATCCTATATATATATATCCGGACATATGTCGATGCACATCCCTGCCGACCTAGGTCGGATAACAAAACAGTTCCTAAACCAGAGAATGTAAGCGATATGGCGGTGTCCGACATATTCGACTATCTTCGGCAATATACTCCCCCACTCTGTAGGATACATAAAGGGACAAATTTTTCGTATTCAATTTAGTATTTGACAGTAGCTAGAATGGTAAACTTGAGCGTCTTCAAGGTGATTAACGTTTCTCAACTTCTAGGGAATAAAGTGAAACCGACAAATGAGCGATTTGGATTATGGCTGTTGGCAGAAAATATGTGCAACAATTATCTGGTGACCGATATTGGTAATATTTGATATGTCAAAAGCGAACAGATGCTGACTGGCGGACTACACACACGAATTACAGAACCATTTTGTGACAATATAATGTTGGTTAAAATTTGCGACCTTTCTGACGCCGAATAAACAACTGCAAACAAAAGGATGTTTATCTTAAAAAAAGAAATTTGTGGTGCATTTAACAGCTATCTACGAAGAAAGTTTGAACGATTTGTTTCCGCTAGGCATGGTATTAAAGCTAAGCTTCCGTTTTCTCTGGAAAGCACTAACAAGATGGTCCAGAGAGTAAAAGAAATTATCGGAAAAGAAGACCTCGAATGCATTAATAAAAAATTTTAAAATCCTATATGTGTTCCATACAAAGTGGAACTAGCAGATGTTAAGTTGGAAACTTTATTGGAGGAACTACCAGATATATTAGACAAACTCGAAAAAGATTATTTCTATCTTTTTGACATGAATGTAACCCAAGATTTTGCGGGTATATTTAGCAAGATGGAGATGTGTAATTATTTAACTACAAAGCATAACTTTTGCTATAAGGGAGAATATGAAGAAAAGTGTAATATTATAGTTAACAACGATAAAACTGCGGGAATTGATTGTTTAGCATGACTAACAACCAATGCAAGAATTAAGGTATACAACAAATTTGTGTGTCAGATAACAAGTCCTGGTGTTAATAAACAACTTGGCAATCATATACTAGATTTTTACGTTGTCCAGATGTACGTTTAAGGAAAACATTTTCGTCTACTTTTTATCCAAAGAACATGGTATTACGCGATTGGAAGCGACAATATGCAACTGTACAATTGGAAGCTATGTCAGTGCGGAACGGGTGTATAAACCCTTAAAAGACTGTTTAACCTTATTGGAAGATAGTAAGTTATACTTTTAAAGGCGCCAATGTACTCGGTATCACTTGCCAATATGTGGAGTAAGTTATCGGACAAGCTACAAAATAGCTGCTGTTTAGTGTATAATAACCTACTACAGTACGTGTATTGGGGAAATGGCAATACAAAGAAATTGACGGGCTTGCAAATTAAGTTGTCCGAAAAAACTAGAGGAAAGAAAAATTGATAAAGTATGTGCTTTCGGCTTTAGTTTTAACTATTTACCTGTAAATTATTTGGAGATAGTAGAGGAGGAAGATAGCCAAGATAAAATAAAAATCTTACAAAAGGGCCACATTAAAGCAGGTAGTACATATTTTAATCAATCTGCAACACCATATTCTACAATTCCAAAAGAAATAGTCACTTTGGAATTGGGGTTGATAGATATGCCTAACATTCGTCCAGAGGTTGTACGACAACACGTAAATATTGGTAGTAAACTCCGTCCGTTTACGCTAAAGGAAATTACTCCATTATGCACGCCATACGCTGTAAGTGGAAGAAAAAGACAACTGCAATTAGAGGAAATGGATGCAAAAAAGCGAAAGTTGAACTACATGGAAAACACTGCGACAATACGCGAACAATACAAAGATCTGTTATACAAAAAACACCTTATTAGAAAAAATGAGGAAGAATTTAAAGATTATTTTATGTGCCGATGGACTGACTTAGATACATCTGGTTTCTACAAGTTGTATGGATTTGTGGTTAGTAAAAAAGACCTTTTTAAGTTATGTAGGCGTCCTTGCGGAAAAGGATGGTACTAAATCCGTACATTTTTTAAAAGGTTATTCTAAAAACGTATTTATCGAAATGGCAGATAACATAGACGACCTAAGGAATGCGGGTTTCGTAACCTTTGCGTACACCACACGCAAAGGGGTTTCGTTAAACAGTGTATAATTGCCTAGTAAAGAACCCTTCGGATCATTTCAAACCGAGGGTCTTACAACCTATAACCACCATATATTTCCAAAAGTGGTGTACATGTAACTATGCAACAGTGAGTGGGAGAATAAGGATTTAATCCAATACCAACAAGTAGAAGTCGATCAAGCTTACAAGCCACGTATGCAGGATACAGCGGGAGAGCCGCGATTAAAAGATTGTCACAAGCTGCAAGAATTACACGAAAGGATGGATCTGGTTGTCGGTGGAATCAAAGACTTTATATATAGAGGCTAACTTCGGTACATTTTACAATTTAAAAATCTAGACGGTCTCTATGTATCAAACTATCGGCTAGTAAAAGAGATAGGGGACTTGGGTGTTGATTTAAATTTTAAGCTGCGAATAAAATTAGTTAAAATCATAACCACTCCAAACAAACATAAAGAAAGGACTGTTTTCTGTGTATAACTTTGTATTAAAATTAAGTTGAAATGACTCCATGCTTGGTATTAAATATTTTTAAATTTTGTTATGTATGTCAGAATAAAAATTTTAGAATAGTATTACCTTGCTCTTTATTTACAAAAGGCTGTGACGTTACCACGAAATGGTAGTCGCACAGAGAGGGGTGCGCTTGGGCAGGGGTACGCACGCGCAGGGGTGCGCATGGGCAGAGGTTCGCACGCGCAGGGGTGCGCATGGGCAGGGAGTGCGCATGGGCTGGGATGTGTCTGGACGTACACGAGGGAAGCAGATGTTAACAGTCACCAAGCATCTAATTCTTTATTTGGATGGTATCGAGTACTTGCCGGCGTATGTATCCGGAGTAAAAAAGTACGATTTGTACACGCAGCTTAATAATAAAATTAGTTTATTGAAAAAAGGTGACAAGCGTAACGGCATCCCGGGAGCACATCAACATACGCATGGGGGGCATAAAGATATAAATCTAAGATAGTTGTATAGATTTTGTAAATCATTGTATATATTAGTTTTAAGATTCCATAATTTTTAAGTTCTTCGCCTACCTTCCAAATTTTTCCTGTTTCTATCTCGGTTGACAGAATATACGTGCTACCTTCACGTTGTGTTCGCGGGACACAGCGATTTTAGATTTCTAGGGAAATGGTTGATTAAAGCATATGTCTTGGGTAGCAAAAAAAGGGTTTTAAAGATGTAGTTAAAAAAATATGGGTAAAAATTAGAGGTTTGGGTCTTTAAAAGGCGTGACTTTGTAAAGGGTGGTTCTATTTAAAATCTATCTGCAGATTTGAGCTCCCTAGAGAAATCTAATATTAGTTGATACCAAAAAAAGATTTATTTATCTTAAAAGAGTGACTACCCCGCGGATAATAAATACAATATACCGCTTGTCTACAAAAAAGTTGTAGGGAAATTCAAAGACAACTTTAATGGGGGTCTAGTATTAGAATTCATTGGTACAAAAGCCAAGTCCTACTATATTGTAGACGAGAACGACACTATTAAAAAGATTAAAGGAGTCTCACGAAATGTGGTTAATTAAAACCGAGGGTTCTACAACCTATAACGAGCATATATTCCCAAAAGGGATGGGCATGCAACTACGCAACAGTGCGTGGGAGAATAAGGATTCTCTCTAATAAGAAATTAAAGTTTTTATGTACGTAGCACCAGTCATTGGGAAATGGTAGGAATCTTAAACCTATAAAGGCGATTATTCATTGTGGTTTATAAAAATAGTGGTTTTGTGGACTAAATAAAATAGCTTAGACTGATTAATGTATATGGTTACATATACTCGTACACATCCACAAACATCTGCTTACGTCCGCATACGGACATGGCGATGCCGGTAGTTTTTGTTTAACTAATAGTAGGAAAGATATGTTAGGTGTTAGCGTGTGGAAGCCCATAGGATCGTTGGATTCAAAAAGAACCGTGTGGCGGAATGTATGGTGGTCCCCGTTAGAATAATCGAAATTGGTTAATCGATTGTATTAGATGTTTAAATATGCGAAAGTGTAAAAGCCTACATAAGCAAAATTTAATTATCAGACAAAAAAGTGCGCGATGTGCTATACTTTTAAAGAAAGTATAGAATGGTGCCTTGCAGCGGTCATAACAGTAAAAAGGGCGACTGACTTTTTCAAGCAACTACTAGAATAGCAATAGCGCAGAAAAGGGGTATGCATGTATTATACAGCGCACTGTTACTATAAAATATGTTAGTTTACCGGTAGCTCGAACGTGTAATTGATCACGACTCATAGATCCTTCGAAGGTTTAAAAATTCTGAGACCATTATCGTTTGAAAGATGTTTGGAAATTATCAGAACGGGAGCGGGGTCGAAGTTTAAGTTAGATGGACGATTGATCGAGTTTTTTTACCTTTTATGAGGGAATCGGAAGTTGACAGACATCGAGCATCTAATTCTGTATTTGAGCAATATCGAATACTTGCCGGTTCTAGAAATCATTACGTGCTTCCGACCGCTATGCGGAAGATTTGGTTCTGAGGAATGAGCAACCTACGAAAGCACAGAATACTCGGTATTAATGCTAATTGGTTTAGCGACCACGTTTGCCTTCGGAAATCTTCGATTGCTTCCAAAGAAAATATTCAAACCTGCCATTTCCTAAAATATGACGTAGAAGTTATTTAAAATTAAATTGGTTTATTAGTAGGTATTCTGTAGACAACAAGTTTTGTATTTCCTTAGTAAAGGTTTAAAGTGTTTTATTAAGTTTTTGTTTATAGTAGCACTGCATCTTCTACCGCGCGACTTGTAGCCAATTTGTTAGCGCGCGCTACCACCCTTTTGGATTTTTAATATACACGCGATGTGATTGTTGATCCGTATAGCATGGAATACGTTTCCGATGTTTTTACTAACTGGATTGGCAGCATGGACGAAGCGAACCAGGCGCATGCATTGGTGCTAAATGTACTGGACGAGCAGCAAGGATTGGCAAAATATGACGTCATTTAGTTCTCCGCTGAATCCTCAACTTCGTTCGGCTGTCTTCGGATACCTTCGGTTTGCATTCTATAGGGCACATAAAGCAGGTACGCAAGAGTAAACTCTTTAGTTATAAGTTAGTTTACTTACAAGTTTCACCAAAGTCCTATAGTGCGGATTTTGTTTTGTACTAAAATGGTACCTGCAAACGTTTTTAAATGCGACTCTTGCGGTAGTTCCTATACCTGGAAAAATGCTCTCAAACGGCACCACAACAAATGTCGTGGTGTAACATCGTCCAGGGTTAAGCTAATACATCCGTCAGCAGCAAAGTACTTAAACTGTATGTCTTGCGGTATCGCTTTTACAAGAATGAACAGCTTACAGCGTACAAGGTAAAACAGCATGGTATGTCATTAAGCCGTAAACGTTTAGCTCAGCCAGCTGTTGGGTCTTGTACAAAACAACTACGAATTATGTGTAAAGTATGCGATTTCGAGATGGAAAAGACTACCTATGCCGCACACTTGAAAAGCAATAGACATAAAAATGCAACAATTACCGTTACTGGCAAAGATGGTGTAGAAATGGTTAGCACAGCGTTTAACAACCGTATGGCTAGCTATCGCATAAAGAACGCCAGTGTCGACGATGGAGTGTCCGAGTTTCTTTGAAAGCAGAAAGAGCAGTTTATTCGATTACTTAATGAAAAAAGAATACAATATACAGCAACAAAAGTCTATTGCGAACTCTACGGCGTCTACACAAAAATTGGAGAAGCGACTACCAACGTGAAATCCTTTAACACAAAAATAATAGTTATAACATCTTCTAGTAATCTGGAAAATATGTACACGAGGTCTTAAGCGAAACCATGACAACAAAATCAGAGGAATTTGAAACACGTGGGTCCGGTTGGTCTTTGGAAAAGGTGCTCTATTTAGAAATAAATATTAATAAGTATAAGCCGATATGAGGAGTTCTAGGTTAAGAATAAAAATTGTGAAAATGTATTTAGAAATGTAGTTTACAAAATTAAAACTGTATTAGTAAAAATTGTCTGTAATAAAAAGTTTTAGGAATAGCTTTGGATTTTCTTTTACGTATGAGCTGCAGGAAATTTATAATTTAGAGGGTGTGTGTGTGTGTGTGTGTGTGTGTGTGTGTGTGTGTGTGTGTGTGTGTGTGTAAAATGGTAAGGGGTGGTTCGATTTCAAATCTGTTTGCAGATTCTGATTCTGCGTAAAATTCTAGACCAATTTCATGTGTCGCATGGTTAAAAAAATTTATGCGGACGGTCAAAAATCTCTACCGGTAAAAAATCTTAAACTGAGGGTAGCTCTCTGAGGAATGGTGGTATCTGAAAAATTCCTATAGATTAGGGTAGCTGTGAAAAATCTAATATTAATTGATACCAAACAAGATAGGTTTATCTCGAAAGATGCAATGGCTAATCGAAGAAAGCTATTTGGTTCAGAATGTAAGTGGTAAAAAATCTTAAAATTGGGGTAGCTTCCTGGGGAATGATGCAATCTAAGTAATTCCTAGAGATACGGGTAGCTGAGAACATTCTAATATTAATTGATACCAAACAATATAGATTTATCTCGTGAGTGGAAATGTGGAAAAAAATTTATCATGCGGTTGGAAAGAATGCGGGTGTGACGTAATCAAAATGGTTGGGGGGGGTGTCCAAGCAAGGCGGAGAGCAAGGTGGAGCAAGGCGGAAATTGCTTAAAATAAGACTTTATAGTGGATTTTTACATGTAAATTTGGTCCAGATGAGGGAGGAAATGTGGATGTTGGAGGAAATGTGGTCCCACAACCCCCCTATTACATCTACTTACTTCTTAATTACATAACTTTTGTACACGAAATTTGCAAAATATAACACAATTTCATTTTGTTCGCTCAGAAAAAAAGTGCGATGGTAAAATTCGGAGAATTGCTAATACTTACCGATTACAACTATTACTCGTCTAGGGCTCTTGCCTTAAGTACAAATAACGCATTTAAGTCCTGATACGTATTATGTTGCATAAAAATTTATCTCTAAACTAATTTTAAAGCAAAATAATAAACAACTTATTTCACAGAAAGTACAATATTTGTTTAACACAATAGCTATTAAAGGCCTTTAAATCCAAGTTATTTTTTCTTACCGAATGTTCAGCTAGTCTAGAATATGACGTTTAATTTGACGTTTCTTGTTAGGTCTCTTAGCTAACTTGTTATTTAGAAATCGTATAATAATGAGAGTCCGTTTAATTTACATTGATTTTTTATGCACGATTTGCCTTTTACACACTATTATATTTAATATGAAACTTCACACACAATAAACTAGGTATAAATATGCCCGTTTTTGTACGTGAGTAGATAAAAATACTTTAAACAGAAAACTACGGTCTTCTTTTGGAAAGATAATTATTTAGATTTTCGCATGCCACGATAATCTACGCAGGACCTAAAACTTAACAACTACGAAAATTACCGGTACCCAGAAAAATTGTAATATCTAGCAGCAGTCGAAGATTGGGGTGGTAAGAACAACAAATCGCCCAACTGAAATAAGAAAATTATCTTATAATGTTGTTTTATTTAAGAAAACCTAACCGTGTGAGTGAATTAGCCATCAAGCAGCAAAACAATAAATTCTGCTTGTTCGGTCAACAAGAAATATGTTGCATTTACATCCCCACAACTGTTATGTTAACTGAATCAATTCTTTTGTACGTTTAAGAAAAACCGAGTCACGCCGATTTTGGTTTTAGCCCATTTAAATTAGTATTGACAATCACTGTATTTGCCATACAAAATAACATACACATATGCCTAAATATATAGTTAGTGATATTTCATGAAATTTGGTTGTTTCTCAATTTTATAAAATAAGAAATGACTAACATATAGTGCTGCGTTTTAGCGTTAACAATATCCATCGTTGTTCAATTAGTAGTAATAAAATAATCAAACCTACTTTGTACTTTTTCATAATGGAGTAATTCCCAACGATTGATATTTCAATTGACACTCAGTGTATTTTAAAATAACATAAACACCAACTTATAATGAAACAGTAAACAACGATCACTAAACAAAAAAATGCATCTTCTTGTAAATAACATGTACAATCAAACCAAATAATAAAACTGAATGCTAGTGACCCTATTTTATGTATACGAAGCGCGCTTGAAGGAAGTTCTAAATCGACGAATCTGCGAAATCTATGTCTTAAAAGATATCGTAAGCTCTTTTATGACAAGGTAATTAAATACTAGTGTATAATTGTGTAACTGAACTCCACTAACTGACTGCAAAATCGTGTTGAATAGTTTTGATGAAAGAGCTGCCCTCTATCGTAAAATGTGCATCTACACAACGATATGCCACAGTCTTAAGAGAACCTCTTCTGGAAATCAATAGAGTCAAGGAAGAAGGCCGTGAAAGGCGACAAATTGAAAAACTACAATTATTAAATAAATTAATAGAAGTTATTCAAAACAAATAATAAACATTTATTTTTATATACAGTTTGTAAATAAATATGTACATCATCTAATTATTTTAAAAGCTGTCTGCATAATTCATCACGTTTCACTTCTCCCAACAATTGCAGATATGTTTCCCTAGCATTTTCATTCTCGTTATAATCTGGTTGGTCCTCCTCACACAAGTCTGTATTTTCTACGATAAGTAAATCGTTGTTATCTATGCATAAATTGTGTAGAACACTGCAACCAACAACAAACCGTGTAATCTTATGGACAGTGCAAAAATGGAGACACAGTAACTGTCGAAAGCGCCTCTTTAACCATCTAAAGCAATTCTCAATAGGCACTCGTGTTGCACTGAACTTCTTGTTAAATTTGATTTGCGAGTTGGATAAATTTCCATAATCCCTGTATGGAGTTAGCAAATATTGTCTGATGGGAGACGGACCGTCGCCAAGCAGATGATATTTGTCACCACACATGTGTTCTATATTTTGAGAAATAAAAGACAATTTGAATACACGTGAGTCATGAATTTTTCCCGGTGTTCCTGTAAAAACAACAATAAACCGTTTGTTTCCATCACAAATGCCTTGTAGTGTGACAGATGGTAGGTCGTGCCGATTTACATAAGTGCTTTGAATCTTACGAGTAGGACTTCTTATTGATACAGCAGTACCGTCTATACATCGTATTACTTTAGGAAATCTCGTGAGCTGCTGTGCAAACAATACAATTATAGCTTTATAATTGATATTTATTTTAAAACTTACATTTTCAAATACAATTGCTTTTCTCGTTCTCACTTTTTGTGAACCTAATTATATGTGCAGCCATATCGACCAAAAAATCCATGATCCTAGAACACTGTCTATAAAATGTGGTTTGGCTAACTCCAAACCTTTCTAAAACATCCCAAATACAAGTTTTATTTCTGACAAACTACAGTTGATAAACACCTTACCAAAGGAAGCTAACTATTTTCTTATCTGCTGATATTTCTTTAAAACCACCTACCTTGAGATCAGTAAAAACACTAGAATTCCCATACCTACTAATTAACTGATTTGCAGTTTTTCGTGAGACCTGAAAATTTTGTTTAAACTAAAACAAATTAGATAATTCTAATTGCAAGTGTACCAAACAAGAATTTCCAAACTTACCTGAATATCTATATAAGCCTCTATTACATTTAAATAATTTACAATTTTTGGAACGTTTTGTTTTTCATATAAATGTTTCACAACCTCTACAAACTCTTCATCACTGCTTGAGTCTGACGAGTCCATGATATAGTCAACAATACAAGGAAAAACATCGAAATCCGATAAAAGGCGGTTCATCTTTTTGAGATGATGTGGAATTAAACTCCTTGCACGGTTCTAAAAAGTAGCACCGAATGCGAACTTTGAGCGAATAATTCTATGAGCGGAATATGAAGTTCTCGCTCCGTACTGTTCGCAAAACATAAGTAAAACACGCGAACCAATGCAAACTGAGTTCGCATTAGAGTGCAAAGTGGAAAACTTTATTATATAGAGAGGCGCTTCGTCTCACGTCACGCCTACTTCTCCCTGCTCTAAATAAACCACACTAATCGCGCAGCTAGCGGCTGCCTTCTAGTGGCAACAGTGCATAGCTAAACTAATGACAATAAAGCAATATTGTTACAGAAGTGTTAATTTTACGTTCATGTGGGGTGTTGCTGTGCCGAAATCTATTCGCTCTATTTAAAAATAAAAATATTAATATGGACGACAAAAAAAACATAAGTTGTAGTGCATTCTAAAAATGACGAATGACAATCGCAACCATAGACATTAGTTTGTGCGTCGTGAAAAAGTACCCTAATAATGTCGCAGTTCGACAGTTGTAAAAATAGTTTCGAAAGTACAGCTGAAATTTAAAAATGCAATATTTAGTTCATCTCAATTATCTTTAACGTGAATAAAGGTAATCTAAATTTCAAACTGGACATAAACTCGGCACTATATTCTTTCAAACTTTCTCCATTTCATCTTTGCTGTGCCACCATCATAAGCGACATCCCGAATTAGAGAATCGAATGTGGGACACATTGTATAAGGTCTTAAACTTTGTTATCTTCCGTACCAGTAATTAAAATTTGGCTCATAATTTAATTTAAAGCTAGATAATTCGGCAGTTTCCATGGTTATTTGCGTATATTAGTGAATCCGGCAGCCTTTGTTAATTGACACTGTTGCTTTTTCATCATCCTATAGAATCTAATTAAATATTCAGTTATCAAATTTAAGGTACTTCGATCTTATTTTAGGTAAGCCTTAAAATTTGAGATTGTTGTTATTAGCAACAACTTTAAATATTTTGAATCAATACTATTCTGCTAAAATGGAATTTTATTGTAACAAAGTACGGAAATTGATTTATTTTGGATATAGCGAAAGATGGTATTTACTTATCAAAAACGTTTGTTTGCAAATATTATAATGGAATTTAAAATCTGGCATCTGGTGTCAGACCATTAGTTCTCAGGGATTGTAAGGTGTTTCCGAAAAGTCTAAATTTATGCGTTTCTTCAATAGGTTTGCTTATCAAAGCATTTGTTTTCCCCGGGCACTTACAATGTTACAACGTGTTTTCAATAAGATCGATTACGAACATCTTCAAAAATAGTAAATTCTAATGGTCTTATACGGAATGTAGGCAACTAATGTTGCACCTTATTTTGTTAATCTGTAAAGCTGGTTGCAGAGAGTTTTAGTTGTTAAGGCACGTGTTGACGGCCAAGAGGTTAACGTCATGTTTATGAAAATCATTCACTCCGTCCTCTTGTCAATAGACGATGTTATAAAAACTATTGTTTATGTGGGTGTTTTGGTAAACAGAAAATGTTTTTGGGAAACATGGTTTCTGGTAATTTTTATTGAAACATTGACGGATTTCAAGCGAAACGACGATTGAAATAACAATTATTATTCTGCTAATTTTTCAAAAATGAAGTAATTGTGTACAAAACGATGGCCTCAGGAGATACAAATACTGCGTGTATACGATTGCAAGGCTTTTACCTTAAGGCGATTCTTTGCTTTACAAGAAGCGTGCTTCATTTTGATAACTTTCCTGCGTATACGCTATAGGGTTACGAGAATTTGTCGGGTTTTTCCTAAAAGTGAATCACATCTTTAATATGGTATTTTGAAAATGGAGTAGCTACGAAATACTAACACGTTAAAATCGTCTTTACTATCTTGGATGTAATGTGTTGTAATTTGACCTGTTGCTAACAATATAGCCTTATATATAAGGAGATACAAAATGTCATACACGGTTGTTAAATTCTCTGCAACGGCGGATGATTTCACCAGCAATGTATTTGGGTTGGAGTTTTTATTCCTTTTTAAAATTTCTGTTTGTGTCAATTCGTGCCCGATATACTCGCGCACCGGAAATGTTATAAGCTAAGTGTATGTGATCAATTGACGCTCAAAACGTGCGATTCGTCTCTTCCGAAGTTGAAATAATTTAGTGCACACCTCCTAATTGTTAAGTTCACAATTATTCCTGCCTACTTTATTTCTTAAATTTATTGTGCATTTGCAATATTAATTAAATTCCTTAAATTCCTGGCTTACTACGCCAAAACATACTGTTCTTAACGAGCTCCGATAACGAACGAATTAAACTATTTCGTTCGGCAAACGTTGAACTAGCGATTAAGTTACATTGGCCACATTCCAATTCTGCACAACTGTGTTATCTTGAATCATTATATTTAAATACGTGCACTAATAATATTACGTCTGATAACAAAACGCTTTAATCGAAATTAAAATTGTCGTTTTCTTGATTAATCACAATTTTTGGTTTCGTTTCAATTCGCTACCCTCTGCGATGATGTTATTGGCTTTAATTCCAAATTTCCGGATAAACAGGATCATGTAAAACTTGATGTCGATTCGTTTGATAGGTTTTTTGAGGCTATTTTCACTAAACACAACGAACTGAAAATAACACACACGAAGGCTAAAAGCTACCTTCGTTCTAATAAAATGACCCCCTCTGTCTCCACCGAGTCTTCCGCAATTCGACATCTCAATTGATCAATACCATCTTTTTTTCATCTCCTTTTCCACTTTGGTACACAATTCCAAGCTTTCGGAGATATTGGAATTTCAGTATTTATACGCAATTACTTAAAAGGTGACGCTCTAAGTTTGATTAGTAATATCCAAGTACAGGAATGTGAATATGTGGCTGCTTATGAGCGACCAAAAGAAATATGTACCTGCATTGGAAGAAAATCGCATTATTATATGCAACAATTATTTAAGATCAAACCTAATTCATCTCAACACAATCTCTCGCAGTTTTGACAAGCACATGTAAATTCTGTAAACGGCTTAAAGACAATTGATATAGACGATTTGTCTAATTACTTACTTTTCTATATTTTTTATCGAAATTTAGACCGCATAAGCAAAACTGCTTTTGGCCTCAAACAAAACACTGGTGACGTTCCCATTTGTGCAACTTTTTTTGAATTTGCAACTGCATAAGCAAAAACCGCAGAAATGAATTCTGACGGTTGTTCGGAAGTGAATCAGCCTCCCAATTCTTCTCAATCGCGTAGTAAGAATTATACATTCAAAACCTTATTGTTGAATAATACAATAATTGCTAGTAAATCTCCAAGATCACAAATTATTTGTCCGATTTGTCAGCAAACTCACAAGATTTATGCTTGTAAACTTTTGCCGAAATGGGACTTTCTGAGCGACACGCTTTAATTTAAAAATAACAACGTTGAACTAAATGCTTAGAAAACCATCTAAAAACCAGCTGCAAATTTACTGGTATTTGCACATTTTGTAAGTCGCCCCACCACCACACCTTTTTGCATGATCTGCCCTCTGAAATAATGCAAAATAGCAACTTCTTAGCCGTCCCATTAACAGCTGCCCCCTCGAATTAAATTTCTCAGTGTTATTTTTCTAATACTTCTACTGCGAGCACGGTATTGTTAGGTACACTTCAAGCTTATGGATTCCACCGGTAACTTGCAACCTATCACAGCCGTTTTGGACACTAGCAGTCAAATCGATGCCATTTCGCTTGCTTGTGTTCAGCGTTTGGGCTTAAAATTACTTCTTGGAATTCGGCAAATTTCTGGAATCGCAAACTCACTCGCCATTTCTGAGGCTCGAGTAAATTGTATCCTTTGTTCGAAATATACATGGCATCATAAATTCAACTGTGAAGCATCTGTGCTTTCGGCTATTTCCAGCGAAGGCCTTACAGATAATATTCCTTCGCATTTACTTCAGCAGTGTCAGCATTTAAAATTAGCAGACAACGAATTTTATTGTTCTGCTAAAGTGGCTTTATAGGCGCTGGTGCTTTTCTGAGATAATGACTGGTGAAGTATATGCTTCCCGATCAGCCTCTATGGATAAATACACTTTTTGGTTATGCTATTATTGGTCATGTTTCTACACCAACTGTCGATTAAGACATTTCTTTGTTTACCACCTCCCATTCGCTGTATCTCCAACTCAAACAATTTTGGGAATTAGAAGAAATTCCATATCTCGTTAAAACCAACCTAGACGATATTAATTGCCAAACGCATTATAATGAAACACATTAATGAATTACCGATCGTTATGTAGTTTCGTTGCCATTTAAATCCCAAGGAGTAACTCTATCTGAAAACCGTTATTCAGTATCTAAAACGTACTTAAATTTGAAAAAAACGCTTACTTCGGTCGCCAACTAACTAATCACGCTTTTTATAACGAATTTCTATTAGAATATGAGCAGCTTGATTATATGCAAGTTGTTCAGACGGTCTCGAACTATATTTTACCACATCACCCTGTCTACAAGACCTCTAGTAGTACAACCAAGCTAAGAGTTGTTTTCGACGGCTCCGCTCCCGATAAAAACGTAAATTCTCTTATCCATCAATTGTTAGTTGGTACCAAGTTACAAAAAGGTCTTCTAGAAATTGTTTTCGCGTTTCGAAGTCATGAAATCACTCTCTGCGGTAATTTAAAAATGATGTATAGAATGATTCTTTTAAACCCTGCGGATCGCCAATTTCAGCATGTATTTTGGCGCCCTTCCGCATCTCAACCGGTTAAGAAATACGAGTTGAAAACATTAACATATGGTCTCGCTTCTTCTGCCTACTTGATGCAGTGAGTTTACATCAACTTGTGCACGATGAAGGTTCAGAATAACGCTAGCTTCCAAAGCGCTAATGTATCATACATGTTGATGACGTCGCTTCTGGCGCCTGCTGTTACAAGGAAGCTAATAACTACAACTTGAAATAAGGGAATTATTGAGTAGCGCACGGTTTATTATATGAAAATAGTCTAGCAATTCTCAGGAACTACTAGCATCTTTTATCATTTTCAATTTGAAACCCACCGTGTAATTTTCAGATGAGGTTTCAGGAATAAAGATCTTCGGGTTAGTTTGGAGCTCCTTGAAGACGTATTCACTTATTACACGAGTGCTTTTCAAAATCCAGTCACTGAACGATCTTTTTATCGTACATAGCTCGCATATTTGATCCGTTAAGTTGGTTAACGCCCGTAACATTTCTCGCAAAGTATGTTTTGCAACAATTGTGGTTTGCTCAGCTAGACTAGGATCAAACTCTTCCCCTTGCTCTCGCCAACGAATGACAATCTCTCAATTGTGTTGTTTGTCACAGATCCGAATTTTGCGATAGTTGTTCACCATAAATGCTACATATCGCTTTCTGTGACGGAAGCATGAAAGGATTTGGCACTGCGGTATATTTGCGCATTACCAGCGCTACTTCAGTTTCATGCAATTTAATACAAGCTAAAAGCAAGGTAGCACCCCTCAAATCTCTTACAATCCCTAAAGTAGAGCTCTCCGGTGCCTTATTACTCTATAAATTGGTACATTCTATCACCGGAAGTAATCCGCTTTTCGAGTTTTTCAAGATTCTCATGTTCTCTGATTCTTGCATTGTTTTGGGCTAGTAGGCAACCTCTCCACACTTCCCCATAATACTTGTTGCCAACCGTGTAAACCAAATTCTGTAACTAAGCTCCCCTTCACAATGGCGGCACATACCTGCCGACCACAATCCGGCAGATGGCGCTACTCGTGGCCTATTACACAATGAAATATGAGATGCGGACCTGCATCATTTCGACTCTCGGTAGACACTGTATTTTCTCGCACGTCTTTTTAAGCGCCCTCTAGTTCACACTTACCTGAACTAAAAAATTCCGTGGTATCTTTAACCACCACCGAATTATTTATTTGTTAACAAATTATCTCTCAGTTTTCTACCTTGTCACGACTTCAACGTACAATCGCATATTGTCTACACTTTTCCAACAATGGGCACCGCAAATCTCGGCATGCTGGCCCTCTTTTAGTCACCAAACTCAACGATTCTTTGGCAGTCTGCGTCAGAATCACTTAAATCTCAAATTTTTCCAAAAAAATCGCCCTTTTAAATAAAAAAAAAACCGCTTAGCGGGTATCTCAGGTAACTAACTCCTTTCTGAGATTCAAATGGTCTCTTCAGGGTGTGCGGTAGACTCTACCACTCTATATTACCCTATAAATCTAAGCATCTTTTCTTATTTTACTTGAATACGCTTTTGACCACTCTTATTTGTGATCATTATCACATTCTGGCGTTTTAACTACTTAAGCACTTATTCAACGCCATTATTGGATTAATTTTCTACGATCCGTTGTACGCTAGCATATTTTTACTTGTTTCAAGTGCTACAGATTAAAATGTAAACCATCGCCTTCTTTAATGTCCGATTTGCCCTCCACTCGAGTTCGTATAATTGGTGCTTTTACTGAATTCGGCACTGACTTCGAAGGCTTTTTTCTATGGAAAACTTACAAGAGAAAGAATGCCCCTATTACAAAAACTTACTTACGTGTTTTTGTATGCATGTGCACAAAAGCTGTACACTTGGAAATCGTTTCGGAACTAACCACTGACGCATTTATGGCCTGTTTTGCCAGATTTGTATCTCGTAGGAGCACCCCGACTACTTTACTTTCCGACTGCGGAACCAACTTTGTTGGTGCATCTCGCGAATTAAAGGACGTTAAAAATTGGTTTTTGCAAAATAAAGACCCGCTTTATACGAACTTCGCCTCTCTACAGGTTTTTTGGAAATTCAATTTTCCCCAAAGTCCTAATTTCGGTGGCATTTGGAAGTCCTGTGTCAAATCTTTCAAAAGTTTATTACATCTCCTTGTAGTGAATCGACCTTACTTTTAAAAAAATGAGCACAATTTTTATTAGGATTGCAGCGGTTCATAATAGTCGTCCGTTGTGTTTTCTCTCCTCGGATATATACCTCAGTATATACAGTGGAAAAATATTCAAAAAAACCATTCACGATTGCACCTAAATTTTCAAGGTTTTTGTTTTCATATATATAACTTTGAGCTTCGTTATTGTTTTTTTTCTTATTAGACACGTATGTTCAGAAAAACATAGGATCTGACACAACTCCCTCCTCTATTTGACTGATGTATTTTTGGTAGGTCACTGCTGTATCTTTTTTTATTTTTTGTCTTAATTGCCAAAACTCTTTATTATGGTAAGCTGATAAATGTTTATATTTATGGTGAAAGTTTTTGAGTTCAATATCTTTAATGATATTCCGGGTAAACCATACTGGATAGTGATGATGGAATCTAGTGTTCGCGGAACACATTTTCTGAACACAGCATAAATAGTGTTATAAAAAGCATCAACTGCTTTATTTACATCGGTGAAATTATTAAGATAAGCAAAATCCATATTATTTAATAAACTGTACATTACAACAAAATCAGTTTTCTTAAAATTAAAATTAAATTGGCTGATAGAATTGCACGTTGAATGTACATATTTGTTTATGTTTAATTTAATACGTAATGTTTAAGTGTTGGGGGATTCTTGGTAGCCACAGGCTGCTTAACACCTTCACATACCACTGAATCTAGGTGAAATAAGGCATATAATTAGGAAACAACGGAAGGGCAACCGAGCTGTATCTAGGCTGTGGGAATTTCAGGGACGGTGTAGGTTAGCTTAGAATAGAAATAAGTTAAGATGCGCATCCAACCAGTTTCAAGACGGAAAACCTAATGACGTAAAAATAATTGCACTTAAATCTGATGATTATTATAAAGAAATACAGGTGTTGGTTTTGAAATATTTTCAACTAATGTTGATGGTCCGAAAGAATATATTAGAAAACTTATAATTCGGCAAATGTTGAATGTTGGGGATATTGGTAGCCGCAGGCTGCTTAACCCCTTTCTCGTACTACTGAATACTGGTGAAGTAAAGTATATATTTATAAATAGAAAGGGAACCCAATTGCATCTAAAAAGAAAGAGCAACGGCTATGTGTGGAGCACTGCACAGTACGTCTATGAAATAGGGGCAGTAGGAGAAACAGACAGAAAAACGGTAAAAGCCTTTTGAGGATGATAGCATGCACAGACAAAGTTAATAACAAAGAGGTTATAGAAATAATAGGGGAATAAAAATGTCTGTAGAAAACAAAAAAATATTAAGAGAAATAGAAGGGCAGGATACGTTCTAAAGGATTTATGGGGAATAGTGAGGGATATATTACAAGCAGATAGGAAAAACAAAGTAAACAAAGATGAGACTATTACACACAGTTTCGGGATTGAAAACCTAATGATGATGATAGAGATTGTTGTTTAGATGAAGGATATAAATAGGATTTTCGGGCTTGGCCTGTATGAAAACGTTCTCTTACGTGCAGAGCGCCCCAAAAGTATTTACAATAGTACGCGCTAGCAATAATAGGGCCAATATGGCACCTAATTCTTTTGTGTTAACTGAGAATTATAAGAATGGTGTTTGCTATATATGTACTTACTAAAAAATTGTTTGCTATTTTTGAGATAACGTTGAATACACCGCTTACCGGATATTAGTGTTTATTTTCTACAGGTTTACCGCTAATTCTTTATTTCAGTTCGACGACTTGGTTTCTAATAATTGCTGTAACTTCCATGCCATGCCGGAGCAATTCAGCCGGCTATGCTGTACGCAGCTTCTGTATGGGCGGAAGGTTGTAAAGTCCGGGAGATGCGTCAATTGACTAGCGTACAACGCATAACCGCTGTGAAAGCGGCCAGGGCGTACAGGACCACCTCCACGGAGGCGGTCCTGGTGATCAGTAGGACTGTTCCTATCGAATATGTTGTTAGGGAGATTAGAGATAGGAGATTGATAAATATAGGGAAAGGGCGCGAAATTATCGAAGATATTCATCTTGGTAATAGGAAGGTAGAACGAAAGATCGTTGTATCTGAGTTAAGACACCCGGCCGATATTAGAGGAATCGAGTTTGTAGAAGGCGATGAGGACGCGACGGGTATCAGAATTTATATGGACGGCTCACGCATGGATGACGGGCAAGCAGGCGCGGCGTTTGTCGTGTATAAGCAGGAAAGGGAGGTGTTTCGGTTTCAAACTAAACTCGCAAACTGGAGCACTATTTTCCAGTGCGAATTGGTAGCCATACGAGAGGCAATCGATTACGTAATAAACCACGTGGGCAGAGATGAATATTATATAATCAGCGACAGTAAATCAGCGCTGACAGCTTTAACAAACATGAACACCTCGACAGACCTCCAGGCGGACGTCTGGAGGATAGCGCATACGGCGCTCGAGTTTCGACGTTTAAAGTTCTGTTGGGTTAGGTCGCACGATGGTAACGTAGGGAATGATAGGGCTGACAAATTAGCTAAAGAGGCCGCGACGGGCGACTTTCGGATATTACATTCATCGATACCGAGGTCTTTAATCAAAAGAAAGCTGCGCGAAAAATCAATTCGACAATGGGAAGAGAGGTGGAACAACGCTGCCACGGGCAGGTTGACCCACAAATTCATACCGAGCATAGAAACTAAAGGTAGGATAGTAGACCATTTAGTGACGAACCAGGCCCTCATTTCCACCAGCTTCCCTCATTTCCACACACATCTGGACCAAAAAGTTTTCTTCGACTAACCATTTTTCATCTTTCGAGATAAATATCTTAAATTTTTCATCTTTCGAGATAAATGAGCATCCTCATTTCCACACACGAGATAAACCTATCTTGTTTGGTATCGATTAATATTAGAATTTTCTCAGCTACCCGAATTTCTAGGAATTTTTTAGATAGCATCATCCCCCAGGGAGCTACCCTAATTTTAAGATTTCTTACCTGTAGCGACTTTTGACCGTTCTTATAAATTTTTTTAGTCACGCGATACATCTTGTTAGCTTAGAATTTTATGCACATCCCGAATCTGCAAACAGATTTAAAATCGGACCACGCCCTGCAAAGTTACACTTTAAGCTCTCAAACCTCTAAATTTTACTCTTTGCTTTATAAGCAAAACTAACAAATAGTTTTCTTTGTCTAGCCAACGCATCTTTCGAGATAAACCTATCTTGTTTGGTATCAATTAATATTAGAATTTTCTCAGCTACCCGAATCTCTAAGAATTTTTCAGATATCATCACCCCCAAGGGAGCTACCCTCCTTTTTAATATCTACAGTCCTTTAACCAACAATAATAAGAACACAAAAGTTTAATAATTTATTTATCCAATTTACAGTTTAATAAACTATTACAATTTTTACAAAGTATAGCATTATTTCCTGTGCGTAGCCGAAAGTTTAATCTGTAACAAAAAAAGATTAATGTGTTGTTTAAATAGACGTGTAACAAAAAGAGATTAATGTAAAAAAAGAGGAGACGTGTTTTCAGTCAATAAGACATATTGTTGTTAACAATATGTTTTACCGTCCAGCGACACCACGTGGAGGTAAACACATGCCGCCGGGAACAAAGGAAATTTTAAGGATGGGGGAGGGTAGATATGCTTATAACTAACTTATATACTATATATACACAATAAAATATAAACAACTTAACCTATATCCTTATGCCCCCATGCGTAGGTTGATATGCTTCCGGGGATGACGTAACGCTTGTCATCTGCGCCCGATAAACTGATTTTATTAATAAGCTGTGTATAAAGTTGGTGTTTCTTACTCCGGATTGATACCATCGTATTCATGAGGGCATCTCTATTATTAATAACAACATCCCTAAAACTATCTACACTAATCCCCGCCACCACACTACGACTAACACCCTTAATCTTTTAACAATGTCTTTCTCACTAATAATGCAGTAGGACTTAGCCCTACTACCTACAAATTCCAACACCAAATCCCCACAAAACTCGTCCTTAAACTTACCCAACACCTTTTGTTTATAAGTGGTATATTGTATTTATTGTTTGGAGGGTAATCACTTGTATCAAAATGCTCAATGTTCGCACTAATGTCACTGTATAAGTCTGGCGTCTCAACACTATAAACTAAAGAGTCTGTATCCGTATAAAGCAGGGACAATCTGGGACCATACAGAGGAACCATGGTACTGTAGTGAAACTCATACATAAGAGTTTTGGACAAATCTAAAATTGACAATCCTGCATAGATTGGTTTATTATAATTAATTTTAACACGATCCATCTGTATAATCGCCAGATCTTCCCCCAACACGGTATTCATCGCCGTAAAAAGCACCTAGAATTGGCCGACCTTCCAAATCTTGTAGCAGATAGGTTGTCGGTCTCGTTTTTTGTACTTTAACAATTTTGAATAGTTCTGTACTCCAGTTTGGGTGAAATCCTCGATCGAATACTGCTTTATATTTTGATATACGCACAATGTCTCCAACCTTATACAACTTCTTGTAACTTTTAGAAACTCTGTTAGCGGTGTAAAGTTTTATTCTTTCCGGATGTTCTTCTGCTTCCATAGGTGTCATGTTAATAGCCCGATGCGGTGTATTATTGTATTCTTCCATAACCTTAGGCAAAATATTCACCCATTTATGACTGCCTTGCAAGTAAAATCTTCTGTACAATTTGTTTTTGATTGTTCTAATCAACCGCTCAACCATGCTAGCTTTGATTGCGGAATACGTAGAGTAATGGTTTATCTTATATTTTTGCATAAGATTTTAAACCAGCGGTTGTAGTACTCTTTCCCAAAATCCGTTTGTAGATTGATTTTAAGTTATTTTCTCCTTGCAGCATTTTGTCCAATATTTTTTCATAGCATTTGTAACTTCTGATCCAGTTTTATTTTTAAAGGTTCAGCTAAAGCATATTTTGTGAAACAGTCCACTGCTATTATAATATATCTGTACCCATTGTTCACACGCGAGTAAGGCTGCATTTCGCACAAGTCCGATTGGATAAGATCACGTTTCACATGTTTCAGATTTGTATGACGACGCTGAAAATTTTTTCTTGCAGGTTTAAATAATTCCTTAACGATGATTTCTTTACTCATTTTGCTTAACACTGTTGCTAAACTAATAGGGTTATCTTTATCCAATTGCACCTTTGACATAAACTGAAGCTTTGGTTTGTAGTATTTGTTTTTATAGCTGCTGGTGACGCCTCGTAAATCGATGCTATTGCAAGACTGAGCTCCTTTTCATTTGTCTCGGAAGTTGCAGTCAAATTAATAAAAACTGTATAAACGTTTTAAAGTCAGATACAAGCTTATCCAATTTTTCATTTACATATTGTTTATTAACTGCATCAGATGGCTCAACTGGTTGAGCAAGCATTGCGATACGCTGGTTTCTTGCATTGAAGGCTTTATCTTTACGCTGTATATCATCAGAACTTTTAGACAGTATGAAAAGGCTTGATTCACGAGCTTGATTACAGATTTCTTATTAACACAATCACTATCGTCTTTAGGATCCATTACATCCACTAGCCTTCTTTTACGAAAACTAATTGTTTCTTCTCCAGACTTGAATACTATAGTGCTTCTCTGATTAACACAATCACCATCTTCTTTCGGGTCTGATGAATTCACTAACCTTCTTTGCTGCATATCGTACCCATCACCATCCAACGTTAGCACAAATCCTCGACCTGGAGGACCGCGCCGAATATCAGCATCTTTACGCTCTGAACGTCCGAAGCGGTCGATAGGCATTTTAAAACTGTGTAATTATTTGCTGAGCTCACTGTATTATACCTTCTTCTCTCAACTCTTCTATTATGGACACCATCTCGTTAATGTTTTCCTCGCTTGTATTTCCAGCTCGGTTGGATGCGTTCAACAATCTCAGCCGATCCACAAGTTCATGTACATTATTCCAGTAGACATATTGCACCGGCTTTGAATTTAAACTTTTGTAAAACCGATTAGAAAAGCCTAAACCCGATCCCTTAGACTGTTTTCTTCTCTTTGGCTGTTTTCTTTCGGGATTCCTCCGAAATTCGGTGAGATATTTTTGCACATATTTGTTAAACTTTTGTTATTTGTTGGGAATCCGCTTAAATCGTGCACCGCAAATGGGTTAAACTTTCTTCTCAAAATCGATGCAGATTTGATCATTTCCAAGTAATTCGGCAAATCTTCATGCAAATTGAAATCACCATCTTCGGGGCTGATGTCTTTGTAAACCAGCAGGTTGTATAAACCCTTCGTACCTGGATATATCACATTATTTAATGTTATATCGCTAGTTTCCGGGTTAATTACCAATACACTTTTCCACAAACTCCATGTATCGGTTTCCGCATTATACTTTACTCCATAAATTGATTTGTCAATATTTTCGTCCTCGTCTCTAGCTAACACATCCGCATAGTAAAGATGGAACGGTTCTTCTGGAACGAGTTGTTTAATTTTCTTTATAGGCACGTCCATGTTTTCAACTTTAACCTTTGTTGTAGGTGTGGAATTTTTTCGGTGATCGATTGCAACTGGGAAGCGGTTATTTCAAGGGATCAATCAATTGTTTGTGCATCTCTTTGAATTTTGCTGAGATGTAGCGTCTCCCTTTTGTACGCTACAAACTTTTTCGTACAGCATCCTGCATAAGATGAAGACTGCGTTTATTCGCAATAAAATTGTTAACGTCCGTCATCATGAAACTTTGGATGAGAACTAGCTGTTTTTGAATAATGTCAAATATTTATATACTCGTCGAAATTCTTCCTATATCGACCATTATCCAAATCAAAATCTTTCACAACAGTTATAAAATTATGTTTTGAGTCACCCCAACACTGTAAACACATTTCTTTAAATTTCGGATATGCCATGTCACCACTTATATGATCCGAAAAGATATGGCGAAGGTTTGTATCATCCTGTTTCCATAATGCGATTACATTGGCGTTATCTCTGAGTCTATGTTTTAAGGCACTAGCGTAAGTTTGACATAGATAGAACGAATCTATTGCTTTATGTCGGCCGAACGAGAAAAATTGAGTGATTTTACTTTGCTCGTTTACAGGTATATCATCGAAAACCATAATTGAATCTTCTTTGGTATCCCCGGGTTCGATCAAATCATCGTAATTTTCAAACTCATGATACCCAATTTCTTCTTTTAATGGTGTAAAAACGTTTCTTAATAATTCGTATTTCGGTTGATATAAACTTTTAGAAAACACATAGACATTTTGGAATCTAAGTCCATTCTCGTGCAAGATCAGAGATATTAGAGCATTAGTTTTCCACAACTCGATGGTCCCGCGAAGATAGCTCGTATGTTAGACGGGAACAATGAACCATGTTTACCATCCTCTCTTGCACTAGCAATAGCAAAGTTATCATAATTCTGTATAGGTATTTTAACTTCTTGTATAGCATCACCCGTGTCTCTCACATTTTCCGACCTAGGAGCACCATTCTTCTTTTGAGGTTTACAGAGATCTAAATGCCTGCTTAACGTTCTTCTGGGTATACCATATAACCTACTTGCAGAGTTAACACTTATACCCTTTTGTATTTCACTAACTGCTGTCTCTAAAGATTCCTTGGTGTACATCTTTCAAATATAAGTTTAAACTGATTCAAATTGAAAATAATATTCCCTTATATACCAGCATGGGTAGGTGTGCACGCGCAGGGGTGCGCATGGGCAGGGGTGTGCACGCGCAGGGGTGCGCATGGGCACAGGTGTGCTTAGGCGTACACCGGAGTACGTGAGAAACTGTCTTGGATCACCAAAAAAATCTTATTAATATTAAAACAACATAGATTTTATACAATTTTATTAAAAAATATATATACAAAAATTTAATTGTGAATAAATCTATTAACAATTTCCGTAAACGGATTATATTCAAACATAGAGTCATGTATAATTAAAGCATAAGCCTTCATCGACGGTTCAAAATTTCTTGAAGCTTCTAATTCCATTCTTACATCAACAGTTGCATCCTTGATGCTTTCAAATTGATGACGACAGTCGATTACAAAGACAGGTGATTCCTTAAACCTGTTGTAGTCCATTAAACATTTATTTGACGATTTGTTCGGGTAGTATTTTTCCATAAAGATGCATAAGACAGGTACGCCGGCAAGTAGTCATTCTGCTCGAAATCCAAATTTAATCGACCTTGAGGGAACATCTGAGAGTTTAAAACACTTTGACATTGGTTATATTGGCATTCGTAAAGCTTGTAGCATTTTCTTCTTTCTTATCATATTTTCCATTTTGCAGCGCCAGTAATATCCACCGAGCCTTCTCTGTTTCGTTCGATACTTTAATTCTCCATACTTGCGACTTTGATTGTGTTAGAGACGGTAATTCGTGTAGTTCCCATTTTCTGAATGCAACCATTATAGATGATTGATTTTGCATTTCCGAAAGCAGCGACGCCTTGGCAAAGTCACTTAATGTTATATGCGGACCTCCCATGAAATACGTTGTATTTTGAACGTTACTGTATTTCCAATCGACTTGTAGCAATTTACGTCCGACTTGGATCTGATTAAAATCAGCTCTTGAGGCATGTTGACGATAGTTTTCTTGTAATCTTCAAAAACCCAAAATGGTTTTTAGCGGTATAGCACAACTAAACCGTCCATCTTGGAATATGGTATCGGCTTCCACCCGGTATGTGTAATAGATTTTGTTTCTGATTCTTCCATGGATACTAAACCTTTAATAGTTCTTGTAATTCCAGGGATTCGGCAGACATCTATTATTTGATTATTACCCAATTTGTATTGAATTTCCTCAAACAGAAAATATGGTGCATTTCTAGTAAACTCGTAAGCTTTAGGATCTGGTTCTGCTGCTCTAATCGGGTCTACAGTTGTTGACGCTTCCCTTAATGTTTCCGTAGGCTTATAGGTACCCTTTATAAATATAAAACTTTCATGGGGGTATGTGATGTTATCACTGCTCTGGATTTCAATTGAAATTCGATCGTTGTTTTCTGCATTCAATGTAAAGGGAAGATATGTATAATAATCTTCTTTTATTATGGTTTCGTCTAATTTATAACCTCCAAACACATCCAATTTGGGCACGTCCTCATACTTAAGCCTTCCAAGTTTAACGTTTTCATCACCGTGGAGATCTAAGCTGCGTTTACTTCTGCCTCCCATCATTTATAACTTTTAATCCCAAAGATTTTAAGAAACGTATTTCTTCCGCTGTAAGTCTCTCAACAACTTGACGCTTTGACGTCGTAGCCACTACTAGTCGTCTGGGGGTGTTGTAACGTGCTTTATATACAAAATCGATAGGCATTTTCAACTACTTTTTATTTCCAGTCTCACACAAGTGTATGTTTCCGGGGAAAAGTTTACCAATTCACCCAAATGATCGACTAGTCTGATTGTAATATTATCAATTTCTGTCACGCTCAGCGGATAATATATGACGTGGTTAGGTTCCTTTTCCAGATTATACCCGGGTGGTACAGATAGACTGAATTCGAATATGCTGTGCGTAAGAAAATTGTTTCTGAACGATCCGCTGGTGATATTGGTTTCCACAAAATGTTTGAGACCGATATTATGTTCACTTGCTGATTAGCGATATGTACGGTATCTGCAGTCAATTTGCGGTTGGTAAACCCCAAGATGCTTCCAATATTGTTTTACGGTTTGCCCCAAAATCAATCGGTATACTGCTTCGTATAGAACACTTTAATGTATTATTGTTTGCACTCAGTTTAAAATATTTTCAATGTTCTCGTTGATGTCCGGCTTCTGACTGAACCATTTTTGAAGACGTCCTGTATATATGCATTTATTTCTTCTAATTCGTATGATCCAGGTTCAATGGTTATTCTGCGATGCTCTGGATCGTTAAAGTACAAGTTATTGTTTCCTGGATGTATGTTTTGCACAGTGTTACAAGTGTACAGTCCCACTAGACCCAAAGCATATTCACCGTCCTGTTTCAATTTAATTGGTGGGTAAATGGATCCTGTCGATATGACATTACCATACCCGAACACGCTCACTGTTTTAGCCATTGTCACTAAGAAACTTTAACACTAAATGACCACAATTGTACGTGTTGTAAGTCTGCTCCGGTACACTGTTGTAGTAAATTTTACAACCTCGAAAATATCTCTCCACTTCTTCCGGTGGTCTCAAGTCTCCAAACGAATCGTAGTAATACACACTATTCCTACGTTTTCGGTACCCCACCCAATGTGTACCCGAACCTTTGGTGGTATCCAAATTAATCACTCCCGATTCGTTGACATGCGGTCTAATCTTCTGTAACTGATCTCTAGAAAAGACACCGCGAAAATGAGGAATGTTAGATGCGTGTTTCCTTATATCTACATCGGTGAGAGCTCTTCGAGGTAACTTGCTTAGTTTTTTGATACTTTTTTACAAATGCTGCGCCCCTGTTTGTACGGTTTCAAGAATAATGCTGTGCCTTTTTTGTATGGTTTTAGAAACATCCCATTTCCTTTTTTCCCAACGGTAATGGCTTCCATAGATCTGTTGTGTCGTTCGCTCTCCTTAAGCTGTTCGTTGGCCGTCCTTGACATCACTTACTGCTTTAGCTATCCCTGCAGCACCACCTGTTAGTGCCCCTAGGGCACTTAGTCCCGCGAATATCGGAATCAATGGTAAAAACCTCCTTTTGTGGAACGGGTATAATACGTGGGACTCTAATTTTGCTTTTCCCACCGGCTCCTTTTATGATTTTTTTACCAATTAGAATACCAACGTCTAGTAGCTTTTTCAAGTTGTCGGAACCAACTCGGTCTACTGCAGAGCGTATTTTCTTCAAGAATCCGCCTTTAAAACTTATTTTCTTCTTTAAACCCATACCCATTTTCTCTTCGCTTTCATAGCGTTTGTCACAAACCAAGCTGCAGCTTTTTCCCCAAACTTTGCGTTCTTAGACTTAACTCTCCCCCAGGCTTCTTCTTCTAAAATTTTATCTGCTCGGTGTCTGGCTGGAAGATCGTCGGGGTACTTGGCGTATGCAATGTCGTGGTCTTTACACAATTTATCTAATTCGTTTATTCCAGGATCACCTCTTGCTAAGCGCTCATCCAACTTTGTACCAGGACCGCAGTACTGATAACCTGGAATATGCAACTCAAACGGTAACCTGTTTATAGCGCTGTTGATTAAACCCTCTCCAGAACAGATAATCATGTGTTTACTCAAAAAAATCTCAAACTATACTAAATAAATAAACAACAACGAGTCTATTTATACTTTTTCAAAAAATTTACAATATATTTACAATAACAATACATTTACATCCATGTCTCTTGGACTGTCTTTTATACTCTTTCTAGTTATCACCATAACCAGAATCTTCAGATTCTGACAAATTTAAACGTCTAAACATTTCCACTAATGTTCTCGTACGCATCACATCTTGCACAAATATATCCGGAAAACATATAACCAGCTCCAATGCATTTAGTGCGCTCTGATTCAATTCGTTGTAGAATAAAATATTGCCAATTCGAACTTCGCCTTCAATCAAGATTTTAATTCGTTTCTCCCTTCAGTCATAGTATTAAACCCATCGCAATCATTTAAATTAGAATTAGCAACAAACCCTACTAATTCGCTGTATAATGCTGGGAAGTCACGACTTTCCAACTGTTTAAGTTGATACTCAAACAACTCTCGCATATGGAATATTTTACGGCACTCCAATTCATTTATAATTATCGAACTATTACCCATTATTATTTTTAACTGGAACGTTTCGTTCTCGGTTGATCCAGACACTGGCGACAGAGTGATATAAAACGGACCTCCTAGTTGTATGTGTAGATCTTCCATTTCGGATGCGCCATTTAATCGAGTGTTTAGCACGTCGCGAGAAAATACGTTGATTTGAAATTCCACTTGAAAATTTGTAAATGCTAACCAATTTTCGTATGTCAATTCCAGAACATGGCTGCCACAATATTTCTTGCTACACACCAATCGTAATACGGGTTTTATTCTCTGGTTTATAACAAACCCAATTTCCACATTATGAGGGTGTTCACCCAATTCACTTAAACTATACGTAAACTTATTAATCAGATTTTCGGTATACGAAACTTGTGCATCATTAACACCTGCAGACTCCATTGCTTTGCACTGATTTCACTGAGATGACTGAGAAGGATGCTATGCAGATCATCCTTTTAAATGTTTCAGGGTTGTTGTTGCGCATGCTCCTCATTATCATTTGCAGTATGTTACAGACAGGCATGAACTAGTTTGTAATCCGATTCAAGGTTAGTTAAGAATATTAGGTTTTACTGGTGTGATTAGACTAGTTTGGAATGCATGAATAAGCAGAGAGCTAACTGGTTTTCACCAAGGTAAATAGACTAGTTTGGAATGTTACTCAAGGTTAAACGACGCTGGGTTTTAAAAGTAAACTACCAACAGGGTATAAAAGCACCATGCAATGCGATATAAATTCAGTTTTGTTTAGTCTTCAGCTAGTTACAACTGTTAAAAGTCTTTGACCAGTTTTAATTTCTTTATAGAAAATGGCATCATTCGTGTGCAACGTCTGCGGGCTGTCTTCTCGAGGGTGATAGCTTGAAGAGGCACCAGCTCCAACAGCATGGATCGATGCCAGATCAAAGACTGGCTTGTTCGCCTGCGATGCATGCCCTGCATCCTTCTCGCGAAAGGACAACTTGAAACGGCACAAGGACGCCAAGCATGGTGTGGCTGTCCCGTTGCCGGACCATCTGGGATCAAACGACCGACTGCACCAACCGTTGAGGACCTGCCCCAAGAAGTCGCGGAGATGTGCGGAATGCAATGTGGACGTTGTCAACTTGGTAGCCCACCAGCGATCTAACGCGCACAAGACCGCTGCTAGCCGTGTCCTGGATGGCGGTGTGGAAGTAGTAGCGACCGCTTTTAAAACAAGAGTAGCTACATACAGAATTAAAAATGCTAATACTAGTGGTATGTATTTTTTATAAGTATTTTGTGTTTGCTTAGTTTGTATTTTTAGGTCTATTGGATTTTCTATGCGAGCAGAAGGAGAGGTTCATAGCCTTAGTCGGGGAACAGCTGGCTATACACACCTCCCTCAAGGTTAATTGCGAGTTGTTTGGTGGCTACACCAAGATGGCTGCGGCAGAGGGTGTTGAAGATGTTAAATCTTTCAACACCCGAAATGTTGTGGTCACCTCCTCCAGTGACCTGGAAGCGGTCTACAACACCTTTGTGGAGAGGATGTCGGCTAAGTCGGACGAGTTCCAAGAACGTGATTCTGGTTAGTTTCTACAATTATTAATTTTTCTAATTTTTAAATTTTAGGATGGACTCTGAAACATGTGTTGTACTTGGAGGTAAATGTTAACAAGTACCAACCAATGCGCGGATCCTCCTACATCGAGCTTCCCAAATGGATTCAGGATAAGGAGCCGTCGTTAACATCCAAAATAACGATGATGCATGTTTTGCCTGGTGTGTTGTGGCTGCTCTTCACCCCGTTAACGAACACACTTATCGTGTATCGAGCTACCCGCATTACAGCACGGTACTCGACGTAACAGGAGTACTGTTCCCGATGCCCATAAAGGACATTCCCAGGTTTGAGGAGCAGAACGACATCAGCATCAACGTTTTTGGGGTAGAAGGCAAGTTCATCGTTGGACCGCTACATTTCACCACTAATAAAAGGGTTCGGCATGTGAACCTACTGTACATTCAGGATGGATGCAAGTCCCACTACTGTTGGATCAAAGATTTGGGGAAGCTAGTGAGAAAGCAGCTGTCCCGCTATGGACAGAAATTCTTGTGCGATGGATGTCTTGTGTTTTTCGCAGCGAGGAGCAACTTGTTAAACACACCGAACAAGACTGCAACCATGTGGTGACAACCATGCCGAACCACTTCAACAACATCCTCGAGTTCACCAACATCCACAAACAAATGCGGGTACCGTTCGTGATTTATGCTGACTTCGAAAGTGTGTTGAAGCCTATTAGCTCTGCAGTTCCGGATCCCACCTCTTCCTTCACCAACAGCACACAACACCACGAACCCTTCAGTTTTGCATACTATATCAAATGTTCATACGATGACTCGTTTAACAAATTTGAGCTGTACAGAGGACCTGAAGCCGCAAAAGTTTTATGGAAAAGATGAAAGAGGAAGCCCAACGATTGGGAAAATTTTAAAACAAACACCCCATGCTTCCAATGGAACCCTAGATGAGTTGTTGTTTCATATGGTTGAGGAGTGTGGCATCTGTAAGCAGCCTTTGGGAAATGAGAGGGTGAGGGATCACTGCCACCTCTCAGGGAGATTTCGCTTTGCCGCACACTCCCAATGCAACATTAAATACACGGTTCCAAAGTTTATCCCGGTGGTGTTTCATAACCTAAGCGGTTATGATTCACATTTCATTGTGAAAGAGTTGGGATACGACAAAGAACGGGTTACTGTCATCCCGAATAATAAGGAGAGGTTTATATCGTTTACAAAAAACGTTAGATTGTATAAGGAAAACGACGATGAAACTGATGAATCTTTCATCACACTGAGATTTGTAGACTCCTTACGCTTCATGGCATCTAGCTTAAATAAACTAGCATCCAACTTGAATGCTGAACAGTTTGTTGAACTAAAGAGCTGTTTCAATGCCGAAGAGTTTGCTCTATTACATCGGAAGGGTGTGTTCCCGTACGACTACGTGAAAGATATTACCGTATTGGAAGAGAAGGCTCTACCACCACAAAATGCTTTCTACAACGGTCTAACCGCCACAGCGGTGTCGTATACAGATTATGAACACGCACAGAATGTATGGAGAACATTCAAAATCCGAACGCTTGGGGAATACAGCGATCTTTATTTGAAAACGGACGTTTTGTTACTAGCAGACATTTTCGAGAACTTCAGAGACGTCTGCACAAAAACCTATGATCTAGACCCATGCCAGTACGTGACTGCTCCTAGTTTGAGTTGGGATGCCATGTTAAAGCGCACTGGGGTGAAGCTCGAGTTGTTGACTGATGTCAGTATGCAACATTTTATTAAGAAAGGGATACGTGGTGGGTTAACCCAGTGCAGCAGTCGGTATGCCAAAGCCAACAATAAGTATATGGAAGACTACAACCCTGACGAGTCATCCAAGTACTTAACGTATCTGGATGCTAACAATTTATACGGATGGGCCATGTCCCAACATTTACCCATTAGCGGCTTTCGATGGTTAAACACGGACCAGGTACATCGTATAAAACATGAAATATTAAATATACCAAGCACGCACGAAAAAGGGTATATTTTGGAAGTTGACATACAGTACCCCGAACATCTTCACAACGATCACAATGACTTGCCTTTCTGCCCTGAATCGATGGTACCTCCAACACCGTTTTCGAAGACGCCTAAGCTACTCGCCACCCTTCTGAACAAAACAAAATACATTGTTCACTATCGCAACTTGCAGCAGGCTCTGCGTAACGGTCTGCAATTAACTGTTGTGCATCGCGTGTTGGAGTTTGATCAGTCGACGTGGTTAAAACCCTACATTGATCTCAACACGAATCTCCGTACCTCTGCCGCTAACGCGTTTGAAAAGATTTTTCAAACTTATGAACAATGCGGTTTTGGTAAAACAATGGAGAACGTGGACAAAAGGGTCGATGTCAAAATAGTCACGCGATGGGAACACGACGGGAAAAAGTTGTGCGCGAGTGGACTAATAGCTAAACCTAACTTTAACAGTTGTACCGTGTTGGGGGAAGATCTGGCGATTATACAGATGGATCGTGTTAAAATTAATTATAATAAACCAATCTATGCAGGATTGTCAATTTTAGATTTGTCCAAAACTCTTATGTATGAGTTTCACTACAGTACCATGGTTCCTCTGTATGGTCCCAGATTGTCCCTGCTTTATACGGATACAGACTCTTTAGTTTATAGTGTTGAGACGCCAGACTTATACAGTGACATTAGTGCGAACATTGAGCATTTTGATACAAGTGATTACCCTCCAAACAATAAATACAATATACCACTTATAAACAAAAAGGTGTTGGGTAAGTTTAAGGACGAGTTTTGTGGGATTTGGTGTTGAATTTGTAGGTAGTAGGGCTAAGTCCTACTGCATTATTAGTGAGAAAGACATTGTTAAAAGATTAAGGGTGTTAGTCGTAGTGTGGTGGCGGGGATTAGTGTAGATAGTTTTAGGATGTTGTTATTAATAATAGAGATGCCCTCATGAATACGATGGTATCAATCCGGAGTAAGAAACACCAACTTTATACACAGCTTATTAATAAAATCAGTTTATCGGGCGCAGATGACAAGCGTTACGTCATCCCCGGAAGCATATCAACCTACGCATGGGGGCATAAGGATATAGGTTAAGTTGTTTATATTTTATTGTGTATATATAGTATATAAGTTAGTTATAAGCATATCTACCCTCCCCCATCCTTAAAATATCCTTTGTTCCCGGCGGCATGTGTTTACCTCCACGTGGTGTCGCTGGACGGTAAAACATATTGTTAACAACAATATGTCTTATTGACTGAAAACACGTCTCCTCTTTTTACATTAATCTCTTTTGTTACACGTCTATTTAAACAACACATTAATCTTTTTTGTTACAGATTAAACTTTCGGCTACGCACAGGAAATAATGCTATACTTTGTAAAAATTGTAATAGTTTATTAAACTGTAAATCGGATACATAAATTATTAAACTATTGAGTTATTATTATTGTTTTTTATAGGACTGTAGATATTAAAAGGAGGGTAGCTCCTTTGGGGTGATGATATCTGAAAAATTCTTAGAGATTCGGGTAGCTGAGAAAATTCTAATATTAATTGATACCAAACAAGATAGGTTTATCTCGAAAGATGCGTTGGCTAGACAAAGAAAACTATTTGTTAGTTTTGCTTATAAAGCAAAGAGTAAAATTTAGAGGTTTGAGAGCTTAAAGTGTAACTTTGCAGGGCGTGGTCCGATTTTAAATCTGTTTGCAGATTCGGATGTGCATAAAATTCTAAGCTAACAAGATGTATCGCGTGACTAAAAAAATTTATAAGAACGGTCAAAAGTCGCTACAGGTAAGAAATCTTAAAATTAGGGTAGCTCCCTTGGGGATGATGCTATCTAAAAAATTCCTAGAAATTCGGGTAGCTGAGAAAATTCTAATATTAATCGATACCAAACAAGATAGGTTTATCTCGTGTGTGGAAATGAGGATGCTCATTTATCTCGAAAGATGAAAATTTAAGATATTTATCTCGAAAGATGAAAATGGTTAGTCGAAGAAAACTTTTGGTCCAGATGTGTGGAAATGAGGGAAGCTGGTGGAAATGAGGGCCTGGTTCGTCACTAAATGGTCTACTTAGGATCTAGGTTAAACTCGATCACAAAATGGTGCAGTTGATAACAGGGCACGGCGCCCTGAAGGCGTTTTTACAAAGGTTCGGTCTAACCAACAGCGACCGCTGCGAATGCGGTGAGGGCGCGGAAAGCGCAGAGCATGTGCTTTTCGACTGCCCGCTTGAGGCGGGAAATCGAGGGTTGTCTGATAGCAAACTAGCTATCCTAGGTCTGGCATGGCCAAAGAGCCTAGAGGATGTCGGGGAAGTGGTTAACCAGAAGGCGTTCTGGACAGCCTTAAAAGAATTCGCGGGAGGGGTCGCGAGATTAGACAATGACAACCGCGTGTAAAATTTGGTGGGGTTAGTGGGAGAATTGGAAAAAACCGAAACCTGATTAAAAAAAAATAAATAACATGATAATTATACCCAAATGTCCAATATGCACGAGAAACCCCCACACCATTAACACAGTCACTGCCTATCTTCACAATTATGTGCGGAAAATCGGGAAATCGGGAATAAATAATAACAAATAAACAATAACAAATAAATCAGAAACCCTTATTAAATTAAATCAATAAAATAAAAACACGTTTTGTGCGTAATGGCGCTAGCCGACATAATGCTTGTGCGAGTGCACCTGATAAATAGGGTGATGCTTTTGCTATTTTGTGCACTGCTATATGCTTAACGCTTATTAGACATTTATTTATATATTTATATTTATTTATATTTTATATTTACACTTTATATTTATTAGCATGTATTGTAGTATTTTGTGGCATATTTGTTTTGTTTGACGTTCTGTCGCCATTTTGGTTGCAGTATATATTTGGGAAGGAAGAGTAAAATTGTGAAGATTGTAATCATAATATAAATCAGTTAGGGAATGATAGGGAAAGCTATAGGGATGGATTTAAATTAGTTAGCTAGATTTGGATAGTTTTAAGACGACCCTTCAGGTTGCACTGGTAAGCAGAGCCGGCGTCTGCTATCCGGTATTACGGATCCCTCCCCCTCTCATTTTTGCTTGTGTTTTGTTGATCGGGTACACTCCAAAGTCAGCGCTGGAGATACCATTATTTACAACTATGAAGTTAGAATGAATTAGAAGCACGATTATTTTCGCGTTTAAACCCAATGTAGTACCTCCGGGTGGAACATTGGGGACGTGGCCGCAAGTATAGCGGCCGTTATTCAAATTATAATGTAACATAACCACTCTACGGCAACAGTTACCGCGGTGTCTTTTTCGTATATGTGGTGGTTTAACGCAACGATGTTTAATGTATAGACAAATAGGTTAGATGATGCAAGCTCAAAAATTAAAGGCAAAGAGTTGGAAAATTTCATAAAATCTGTTATTAGATTTCAGCGCGATGACATTTTGGAAAGTATTGAAATGAATATATATGGTATTGGAATTAAAAATAAGCTGTCTACTTGTTTGTGTCTATGCTTACAATCCGCTGTTTGTATGCCATTTCATGTGTTGTAACATTCAGTACATGTATATGCATAAATAAGTTTAACAAAGCAGTTCAAACCTTTATAGCATCTTCAAGGTCCTTCAAAAAGCCTGCGCCTTTTTCAGAGTATTGGATATTATCTCCAATAGCATAAAGTTGGGATGGTTAATACTCAATTTAACAGCTATTATGCGAACCACTTCTAGAACGTGATAACTACCATGAAGTATTAATATTGACAATATATTCTGTTACAAATTCAATTCTTTACTAAAGCAATCGTTCAGAGACGAAGTATTCAAGTCTCGCGTGGATGCATCAAAAACTGGTCGTATCCTCGTAGTTGTAGTTTGCTTTTATTACCGGCCTATGAGGTAGGTAATGACTAACCGCTTCACCATTAACTTTCACTACCTCCTCAATAGAAAATACATCATCATACTTCTTATACAAATTTTGTTTCTCCAGCTGGATTGTCATATTATTCAATCTGCTTAAAGCAATCCCTATATTCGTACTAAGTTCCGGATGACCTGTAATCCAAGATACCGCCACCTCATACATCTTTTTTTAACGGAGATAGTTTCAAAAATTTGCAGTAGGATTTCCCGTTCTATTTACTCATGACTTTTGCTAACAATAGGATCCTGAATACCAATATCTTTTAATTCCCACATACTACCCACGTCTAAATTCTATAAATTTAAACAAGCTGACCCGGCAACACGGCTTCTTTTAGATCCCATTAGGCATCACACTCATTTGGTCTCAATAACAGACAACCCACATCTTAAAAACTCAACTTTCCCGGTTAGTAGCATCTCTAAGTGTTCGTCTGCTAATAAAATTTGTATGGGTAACTCTTCATAAACATCTGAATACATAATGCTCCTCTCCTTTAATTCTTTCAAAATTTTACAGTCTGACAATCTAGGTATAGTTCCACAGATTTTGTCAGTTTCCAAAACAGAAACATTAAAATAAACGTTTGCACTAAATTCTTCAAATGAAGTGTATATCTTTTATGTAGGACATTGGATCTTAATACCCCACTTCCATATTAAACTGTTATAAAAGAAAGTTATTAAAACACGTTGCGTTCTTTCATCAGGTTATGGGCCCAGGCACTCATAACAGTTTATAAATTTTTTTGTCAATGGCGTCGGCAATGGCATCAATTGAAAAATTGAAAGGACGGGAAAATTATGAATCGTGGAAATTCGCAGTCCAGTCTTATTTAGAGATGATCGGTTTATGGTGTCATGTAATAGATACTTGTACAGAAACCGATGAAATAAAGAAATTAGCTGGAGATACAAAAGCGAAAGCTTTGATTATATTGATGGTTGGTCCAGTAAATTTTTCCCATATCCAAGAGGCAAAATCGGCCAAGAAAGTGTGGCAGAATCTTCAAAAAGCATTTGAAGATTCGGGCTTGTTGCGTCGCGTTGGACTATTGCGTGAACTTGTAACAACCCGACTGAAGGATTGTTCCTCAATGGAAATCTTTGTCAACAAAATCGTTAACATGGCACACAAACTGAAAGGTGCTGGAATGAAAATAGATAACGAATGGGTTGGCACTTTATTACTGGCTGGATTGAGTGAAGAATATAAACCAATGGTTATGGCAATTGAGAGTTCAGCACAAAAGATTTCTGCAGATTTGATCAAAACAAAGCTATTGCAGGAAGTTAAATCAAACAATGGAGCAGATGGTTCCGTATCGTCGGCAATGTATACTCAAAAACGAAAATTTTCAAAAGGAAAAGCCCGCCAAAAGAACGTGAAATGTTTTGAGTGTGGTGGAATAGGACACTACAAAAACAAATGTCCAAATCTAAAACATAGTAAAGCTATTTATACATAAGTTTTTTCTTGTTTGACTGCAAGCAATGTAAAGTCAACAGAATGGTATGTAGACTCTGGTGCGTCTAGTCACATGACATGACATGCGAACGAAGTTGGTTAGAAAATGTCAAATATGAGTCAAATGGCGAAGTGACAATTGCAAATGAATCGAAGTTGAAAACCGAATTAACAGGTGATGTACGGCTTCAATTGCAAATTAATAATAGTGCAGTTGATACAACCATTCAAGACGTGCTGTATGTACCAAATCTATGTACAAACTTATTGTCTGTCAGTCAATTGGTGAATAAAGGGCTAATTGTGAAATTTGGTACCACAGGTTGCAAAATTTTGAACAAAAGTAATAAGTTGTTAGTTCAAGCAAATTTGACAGGCGGATTGTTTAAAGTAGATCAAGCAAGTATATCAAGTATGACTGTAAAATCAACAGAAACCCAACGATTGTGGCATCGACGTCTTGGTCATGTAGGACACGACAGTTTGATGAAATTGCGAAACGGTTTTGTTAAGGGAATGAGTTTTGTCAGCGGTCAGCGAGAAACTTGCGAGACCTGTATTATGGGAAAGCAGACTCGTTTTCCATTTAAAACAAGCAATTCCCAAGCTTCCAGTATTTTGGAATTGATAAATTCCGATTTGTGTGGTCCTATGTCTGTTGATTCGTTTAGAGGTTCTCGGTATTTTATGACTTTTTTCGATGACTTTAGCAGAAAAGTATTTGTGTACTTTATCAAGAACAAGTCAAATGCTTTAAATGCCTTCAAGGATTTTAAAAGTCATGTTGACAACCAGACTAGTAAAAAAATTAAAAAAATTTGCACGGACAACGGCACAGAATACTGTAACAAAGACTTTTCAAAGTTTTTACGTGATTCTGGAATTGAACACCAAACAACAACACCGTATACGCCCGAACAGAATTGTTTGGCCGAGCGGATGAATCGGACTTTGATCGAAAGAGCAAGATGTATGCTTTTTGACACAAAGCTAAATGTCAAATTTTGGGAGGAAGCGATCAATACAGCAGGATATCTTATTAATCGTTCCCCGTGCCGGGGGGCTATTGACAAAACACCCGAAGAAATTTGGTCTGGAAAAAAGCCAGATCTGTCAAATTTGAAAGTTTTGGATGCAAAGCAATTGTGCATGTTCCAAAACAACAACGTAAAAAGTTTGATTCTAAGTCTAAAGTATTCATCATGGTTGGTTACAGCGAACAGTGTAAAGGCTATAGAGTCTTTGATCCAGAGAAGATGCATGTTAATGTAAGCCGCGACGTGATTTTTCTGGAAGAGCAACGTTACGAAAACAAAGTACTTTCCTGTAACAAATTTAATCATTTTTATCTATTCATAGACGATAACAATGAGGTGGAGGAACCATTTGTTACGAATAATACCGACATGCAAGACCAAGATGAAATGGAATCTCAGAACAGTAGTTTGAATACGAGTCAGTTTGATGATATAAGCAGTAATGAGCAACCTATAACTGATAACTCAATGAGCAATATAAGCATCGATGAAGACGAAGAGTTACGGCGATCAACAAGAATAAGAAAATCCACAAAGACGGAATTGATAAATTCCGATTTGTGTGGTCCTATGTCTGTTGATTCGTTTAGAGGTTCTCGGTATTTTATGACTTTTTTCGATGACTTTAGCAGAAAAGTATTTGTGTACTTTATCAAGAACAAGTCAAATGCTTTAAATGCCTTCAAGGATTTCAAAAGTCATGTTGACAACCAGACTAGTAAAAAAATTAAAAAAATTTGCACGGACAACGGCACAGAATACTGTAACAAAGACTTTTCAAAGTTTTTACGTGATTCTGGAATTGAACACCAAACAACAACACCGTATACGCCCGAACAGAATTGTTTGGCCGAGCGGATGAATCGGACTTTGATCGAAAGAGCAAGATGTATGCTTTTTGACACAAAGCTAAATGTCAAATTTTGGGAGGAAGCGATCAATACAGCAGGATATCTTATTAATCGTTCCCCGTGCCGGGGGGCTATTGACAAAACACCCGAAGAAATTTGGTCTGGAAAAAAGCCAGATCTGTCAAATTTGAAAGTTTTTGGATGCAAAGCAATTGTGCATGTTCCAAAACAACAACGTAAAAAGTTTGATTCTAAGTCTAAAGTATTCATCATGGTTGGTTACAGCGAACAGTGTAAAGGCTATAGAGTCTTTGATCCAGAGAAGATGCATGTTAATGTAAGCCGCGACGTGATTTTTCTGGAAGAGCAACGTTACGAAAACAAAGTACTTTCCTGTAACAAATTTAATCATTTTTATCTATTCATAGACGATAACAATGAGGTGGAGGAACCATTTGTTACGAATAATACCGACATGCAAGACCAAGATGAAATGGAATCTCAGAACAGTAGTTTGAATACGAGTCAGTTTGATGATATAAGCAGTAATGAGCAACCTATAACTGATAACTCAATGAGCAATATAAGCATCGATGAAGACGAAGAGTTACGGCGATCAACAAGAATAAGAAAATCCACAAAGACGGAGGACTTTGTCTATGTTGCAACAGTAAATAACGTAGGCGATCCGTTGACAGTGGAGGATGCGATGGAAAGTCCATACGCGTCTTACTAGAAGAGAGCCATGGAGGCTGCGTATAAGTCTCTAGTTAAAAATGGAACTTGGTCCTTGGAAAATTTGCCAGTAAATCACAAGGCAATTTGAAGCAAATGGATATTTAAAACTAAATGCGATGAGAATGGTCAAGTGAATCGATATAAAGCTCGTCTGGTAGTAAAAGGTTGTTCTCAACGTAAAGGGATTGATTACGAAGAAACTTTCTCACCCGTTGTTCGTTACTCATCATTACGTTTTCTCATCGCAATTGCTGCAAAATTTGACTTAGAGATTGATCAGATGGAGGCGGTTACAGCTTTTCTGCAAGGTAATTTAGAAGAAGAGGTTTACATGATTCAGCCTGAATTGTTTAACGATAACAGTCAGCGTGTTTGCCGATTAAAGAAATCGTTATATGGTCTCAAACAAGCGAGTCGCATATGGAACCAACATTTGGATACTGCACTGAGAAAGTTTGGTCTCAACTGCTCAGTAGTCGATCCGTGCATATACTGTTATGTTAATGGCAGTCAAATGTTAATCGTGGCGGTCTATGTTGATGACCTCTTGATCTTCTCCAACAACAAGGACTTAAAGAATAAGTTGAAGTCAACGCTGCAAGGTCAGTTTAAAATGAAGGACTTTGGTGAAGCCAAGTTTGTGTTGGGTATGAAGATCACACGTGATATAAAATCAGGTTCAATTTCAATTGATCAGAGTCAGTATATTCAAAAAATGCTTGACAAATTTCAAATGACTGATTGTAATAGCGTGTCTACGCCAGTAGAGCCAAATCAAAAATTGACAACAGCAATGTCACTACAAAACGAAGAAGATCGAAAAACAATGCAAAATGTACCATATCAAGAAGTTGGGAGTTTGTTGTTTGCGGCACAAGTGTCACGACCGGACATTCAGTATGCAGTAGGTGTCGTAAGTCGTTTTAACAACAACCGAGGAAAGGCGCATTGGAATGCCGCAAAACGAATTCTGCGTTATTTAAAGGGCACAATTGACTGGAAGTTGACTTATTCAAAAAATGGAAATGCTTTTGTACAGGGTTACTGTGACTCAGATTGGGCTAGTGATGCTACGGACAGACGCTCGACTACAGGGTATGTATTCAAGCTGCAAGGTGGTGCGATTTCGTGGACATCAAAGAAGCAAGCAACTGTTGCATTATCAACGACAGAATCTGTGAGTATATGTCAATGTCTTCTGCAACTCGGAAAGCATTGTGGCTTCGTGGATTATACGAAGAACTGTTTAGTCAAAGAACAAAACAGGGTTCGACAATCATACACTGCGACAACAAGGGTGCTATACAGTTATCAGAGACTACCGCTTATTCTTCACGTACAAAACACATTGATGTACGTCACCACTTTCTACGAGAAAAAGTAACCGAAAAGGCTGTAAAATTTGTTTATATTGGCACGGATGAAATGATAGCAGATAATTTGACGAAACCGGTACCCGTAGAAAAGCATAGGTTCTGTACAAGAGGATGTAACTTACTCTACGGCTCAAGTGGAGGTGTTGTAAAGTAAGCCGTGATTTATATTGTAGTCATGGTTAAGATTTGTGTATTCTAGAGTGTTCCTTTTTAACTGTCAATGTTTCAATATAATATATTATGCTTCCATATTAAACTGTTATAAAAGAAAGTTATTAAAACACGTTGTGTAGTTATTCCGTGTTCTTTCACCACAAACCATGTTTTAAATTATCCAGTCCAATAGACTGACTGTACATTCAGAACTTTTGTTAAAGATTTATCAATATAAGAAATGTGAAAGCCATCATCCAAGAGAGCCCTTATTAACTGTTGTTTATGTCCCGAGTCTCGAACTGACAGATATTAATAAAGTTTTTAAATATACTTCACTACTGTACTGACAATGGTGCAAAACAGTAACTACCTTTTCCTTTTCTGCCTTTTCTTGAAGGTCTCTATCTTTAATAACTTTCTTTTCAAGACTGCTACTGTCACACAAAATCGTTTCATGTTTTTGTTTACAACTTGTACATTTTACAAATGATTGGCAGTTTCTACCCACATGACCGGATCCAAGACAAACCAGACACGTCTTACCTTTTATGACAGCTTGTCTTCTCTCATGAACCATCATACCTAATGCAGCATAACAATTTTCGCTCTCATAAGATACTTTATCACAAAAATGACACAGCGTACCTATTTTCCTTTGATTCACAGGTAATAAAGCAGCCGCGGTAGGTGTATCCATTCGACTGAACTGATTGTGCTCTTTTGCTTTACTTACACTCTGAAAGTAGTTTCTGGCCATACAAATTCTTTCATCTTCTCGAACTTCATTTCTTAAAAATTCCATTAATTTACTTAACTGATTAAACTAAACGCCTGAAACACAAGAATCTTTAGTGCTTAGCAATCTCTCCCACTGTTTAATTATTTCCACTGTGAGACAAGATTCTATAAGCGGGTATAACATGGAAGCATACTTACCACTGGTTACTCCCAGTGCCTCCAAAGGTCTTAGCTTAGCACAGAGTTGTTCATATAATACAGCTAAAGACAAATGCTGGTTTTTGGTTATTTGATCTAAAATGAGGACAGTAAATCCCTAATGTGTACCTCAATAAGAAGGTCTTCATGATCAAACCTATTTCTTAGCTGATTAATTACCTTCTTGTAATTTTCCTTTGACGTTAGGTAACTACTTACAATATCAAAAGTCCTAGTATTTGGAGTAATAAACTGGAATAGATATTGAAACTTATCTTCCTCGTGGGTAGTCTCATCCTCTCCAATTCTTCTAAATTGAGCTCAGAAGAAAATTCAAGTGCGAAGTCCCAAATCGAATCTTTTAAATTCTAGTTTCGGCAGACGATATTTTATGCCATCTTTCTCCTTCGTTAGCTCCTGTCCATCCATTACATTGTTTGATGCTTTATCCACCGTTTTCAATAACTACTTCAGAGTGGCCCTTTACTACAATGAACCTTTGTCTGTAATCTTCAACTTGAGCATACTAGTCTTCTACTACCGTTTCCTCATTTTCATTTAACAGAATATTCATTGTTTCCGTTTTTTTACTTGAATACCGACTCCATTTATCCTTTAGGACGCCATACTAAACAGCGGTCTCCTTACAATTGCCACCACTGATACTTTCAAACAATATATTCGTGGCATCAGTTCTGAGAATGTGCTATGACGCTCTAAACTATACAAACGATTTTCAACGAAAATGTATAAACAAGTGCTTTTTCAAACGAACAATATAATCTAAAAACAGGATTAAATAAATTCTTGATAAAACCTCATATCTAGTTGAAATTTTAGATTTTAAAACTACAATCGCGTATGGGATTTGAGTAACAATAAGGACGTCTGAGCTATTCATGATTCCGCAGAACTGAGTGTATTTTGTTCAAGTATATGACAACCTACTTAAAACTAATTACTGAATTAGATATCGTATAACAAGTTGACATCTAACTATTTTAAGAATACCGAATAATACCTGAATGGATAAAAACTTACAACATACGCACTTGAAATTTATTCATCCATGTACAAAACTAAAGCAAATTCCTAGAATATTACGAGCAAGGAATATAGTGGGTTATGTATATTTTATGTGAAGGACACCACGACGATTTCAACAATTTTGTTAAATGTCGACGTAAATCGTAGTTTTAACGTTTTCGTTGGGCATAAACGATGTTGAACGTATAAAAGACTGCATTTAATATCAATTTGCTCCAATGTTTTCTGAAATTTTGAACCAAAAAATATTTTAGATGTGGATGCAAACTGTATTTTTAAATATTTGTTTATAAGTAAACGCTAAAATAAGTGTACAACATTAGATATAATAACCACCTACCTGTCGCTTTACCAGATTTTGTACAAAGGCCTCATTTCTCAGGACAACCCTTTTCCTATTAACTTTATGTAGGGTGACTAAACAACTACACAGTTAATCGAGCATTCTGCTTTTGAAAATTGTTCGGACTAAAATGAACGTCTGTTAGTTCAACCAGGACTTTTCCGGTTTTACACATTTTATCCAGACCAAAGGTTTTCTCATATACTCGAAGGATAATTGTTTTTCATCAGCTTGAACAAATGTGCCGTTCAACAAATTATTCCGCAACGATTTGATCAGGTCATCATACAAGGAAAATTATGTTTTTTGATTATGCTCAAATACGGTTTACTTGTCGTAATATAGTTTTTGATACAAAGCCTGGTTTGTTGGGCTTTGATTGCCGATTGTCACCACTGGATTCAGATTTGTTTCTTCTAAGTGGTGCAAGATCTGGGTAATAATGTTTTTTAATTGATCCACATCTACGCCATCTTCCCTAAAATAATAAGATAGTGGCATTTTCCAATTACTATATAAACCTCTAACCGGTATAACTAGGGATTTCCATGCAGTGGGTTGTGATAGGCCAAATTCTCATAAATCTTGAAAGCCTTCTATTACATGTTTATTTCTACGCTTTGTATAATGTGCATTCGCTCAAATTCCACCACATATAACCTACTTTTATTGTCATTGCATCTGCTTTGCGATTTACAAATGTAAAGATTTTTTACTATACCTGGGATTATATGAGTATTGTTCAAGCCAATGCGATAATGTAGAAACAGCAGCTAAGCTAAGCTAAGCCCCGTCTCAGAAATTTGTAAGCTTCCGGTGCCTTATAACACATGCACATTGCAGCATTTTTTTCGTTGGGAATCCAAGGTGTTCTTCGTTTATAGTAAAGTTCCATTTGCACTAGCGCTCTTTTAAAAGGAGGTAAATCACGAATGTTTCGCGGCTAAAAAAGGTGTGTTTTCAATGTACTTTTAGATTTATGTAGCGTACTTCTTGTTATTAGTAACTGCCTTTCAAGTTTTGTCTTTCTTGGCGTGTCTACTTTAGATGGGCGGTGTTGTAGGAAGATTGGCGATGTCAGCCAAGAATTCATTACATGAATCAGATGATGAAATACTTGTGGAGGATGATAGTATACCACATTTTGATGTAATGGTTGTGAAGCTATTCCATATGCTTCTTCGTGTTCCCCTATTGTTAGTTCATATGGTATTGGAACAGCAGTAATAGTTAGATGGCTTTGCAAAAAATACTCTTGTTTGAAGTGCTTTTCGCAGAGGAATTTTTCTACAAGTTGCTCTAGATCCAACGTGATCAGTTTAAGGTTACTTGAAAATTAATAATCCGTATAAGTATTTCTATTACTTCATTTTTATTTAAATATCTAAAATTGCAAAATACTGCATTTTTCATCATTGGAATAGCATTAATTTGGATACTAGTCTATAGTGCCCTTATTGTAACATTAGGCTTGAAGATTAGTTTAGTAAGGACGCAAAAAATATTTTTGATTTCAATGTGATGCTGCATAGAGAAGTATTGAGCTGTTTAAAAAGGTATAATGAATAAACGAAGAAATGTTTAGTACAAACGAAATTAAAAGCTCTATTATATGATCAAGATCCTGCGCCCCCAGTAGCTTTTACATGTAGTTGAACTTGCTTAAACGAACCCTAGCAATAAAGAACAACGTTTAAAACACGTTCAAAATATACCATCTCTTATTTTACCAGATATAACGAACATATAAATTCGAATATAACGAACGAACGGTTTTAGCAAGCCTATTTTTACATGTAAGTTAGGTGTGTAGATGTTTAATAACGAACTAGCAATGGATCGGCGTTGACCAGGCGCGTGGTTGTGTGAACTTTACTAACCTTGAAAAAATTTTGGTAAATGCTGCAGGATTGCAATTTATTTTTAAGAAAATGAGTCTGAATATAGCCACAACATACAAAAGAGTTTAGGATATTTTCTTTCTTTTTCATTTGAAAAATTCATTTTCCCAACAAATAACGATATAAACTGGAAGTGGATTAACTTCTACCCGATGCTATGTAAGCCAAACAAAAAGCTCCTATGATATAAACTAGGTACCTAAATATTAAACAGGTAGATTCACAGTTTCACCAATACCTATGATATTGTAGCGGGCTACTATTAACGTGTTTCACCAATTTAAAACAAAACAAGAATAACAAAAGTCTGTATTACTCACTGTTCACAAGTCTAAGTAACAGTACATGCCTTGTTTATAGATGTTTTCAGTCCAATTAACAATGATGCACTATAACATTAATGTTCTTTACAAGCACTAATATCTTCTTAAACTAAATTCTTAACCATAAGTCTTCTTAACAACACTAAACACTACTATAATTTATTTATTACACTTAGGTCTATTTATGTGCAAGCTGCCGGTACAATATACACATTCATATAATACAAATTTATATTTACTATTGGACTTTCAAAAGCGAAACTAATTAACTTTACACGATATAATTTATATTTGACATTTAGATATAAACTAACTCTGTACTTCATCAGCGGTCTTATATATACCCTGAAATAAATAGATGATTCATACACCGATGTATGCCGGAAAGTTCGAGACTTCTGTAGAATATACATCGGTTACGCTGCGTCTCGTAACTGTAAATATATTTTGACGCCAATTCGATGACTAATGACGGTATCGGCAGCTATCTCCTCTGGTGCATCCACCCTTCGTTGGAAATAACAGTCAACACTCTTTTATTGGTCTTGGTAGGCAACCGGTTGATAACAACAAACAAGGACCTGGGCGTTGGTTCCCTGGAAAATTACTTCTAGCATATTTCGGACTATTCTCCAATCTAAGCTATCCATTCCACAGCCTATTTTGGGTACCTCAAGTCTCGTTACTCCATTTTCCATCATCTGAGCTTTAAGATACAACAAAGCTTCCTATAGATGTCCATAACTAGGTCTCGCCATGAAGAATTTTTGGTGATTAGATAGTAAACATAACGATTTCCATCTTGAAGAATTAAAGCTTTTTCTACAGTTGGCTGCTGTTGTACTAATTCATCCATACATACAAACCTTTCTTGAAAACAATAGCGGTCCCTCTTGACATTTGCAGATCTTGAGCTACGCAATGTGCAAGGGAATACTCTTCTGGTGCTCCAATCAGATCTTGCTGTTTTTCAACAACAACGCCAAATTTCGTCTTAGCGGAACTACCATACGCCGCCATGAAACTCTCAAAATCTACTTTTGGCTCATGATTAATAACTCTTCGAACACCATTTCCATTAATCGAGTCTTCCTGGTTGCTGCCAGCATAAGATGTTAAACGGTCAAAGTGTACCACTTTCGGTTTACCTCGGGGAGATCTTCTGATCCGGTACACTACATAATTAATTTTTTTTAACACTTTGTAAGGGCCTTCCCATTGTCTTTGTAATTTTGGAAACAATCCACGCTTTCTTTGTGGATTGTACAACCACACTAAATCTCCAGGTTGGTAACCACCTTCTTGTGCTCTCGTGTCATATTGTGATTACATACGATAGCTTGCTGCCTGGATATTCTTTCGGACGTTTTTGTGAATGCTATTTGATCTTTCACGAAGCTTACTAGCGTAATCTTCACCTGCGATCTCTTCTCCAGGTTTAATTCCAAACTGAAGATCACATGGTAGCCGCAAGTCACATTCCTAAAGTCACGCAAGCAGGAGAGTATCGTGTGCTGTCATGTACTGAAGATCGGTGCGCCAGTAGGAACAAATGTAAATAAATATTGGTCCCATTCTCCTTGATGTTCAGAGACAACTTTGACTACTTTTCTATCTCCTGTTTATTCCTTCAACCATGCCATCCAATTGATGATGAAGTGGCGTGGCTCTAGTCTTTCTGATTCCAATATGTTTGCAGACATTCTGAAACAACGCTGATTCGAAGTTCCAACCTTGATCAGAGTGCAATTCTAACGGAACACCAAAGTAGCAACACACCTACTTCAGTAGTACATCTGCTACCACCTCGACTTCTAGGTTCGGTATAGCATACACCTCCGGCCATTTGGTAAAATAATCCATTGCAACCAAGGTGTATTTATTTCCTTTCTCTGATTCAGGAAACGGACCCGCCATATCAATGGCCACCCTCTCAAAAGGATTCCCCACGTTATAATGTCTCATTGGGGCTTTCCGTTTTGTAACCGGACCATTTCTAGAGGCACACAACTCACATTTCCGGTACCACTCCTTCACATCTTCTTTGCAGTTCACCCAAAAGAATCTTTCCCTCACTCTTTCGAGAGTTCTTTTCACGCCAATGTGCCCTCCGGAAATACCATCGTGCAAACACTCTGCTTCTCGGCGCTATCACTTGAAGTCGTCTTTCAGTGCCATCTTCGCATTCCGGGAGTCGTATCAAGATTCTATTTGCAATCACCAAGGAGTCCCACTGTGCTCAGTATGCCTGTAGGCTTCTACTTGAAATACTAATTTCTTCCCAAACTGGTCGTTGTCCTCTACTTTCCCATTCAATAATACGTCCCAATTTGGTGTCATTCTCCTGGTCTTCTCGCATTCTTTCGGTTTGCCAAATATCATCGGTTACCGTCATTCCATGAATAACACTTACTTTCTTTTCCCATCTCGGAGCAATGATTGCAGTCTACTGGACAAGATCTTCTTAACGGAGGGTCTGCATTCCGATGGCTAGTTTCTACATGGTGTTCTCTGTCAAAGTCTTATTCCTGCAGCCGATTTATTTACCTTGCAACTTGCCCTTCAAGATTTCGAAACTGCAGTAACCATTTTAGTGCAGCATGGTCTGTTTTTGAGGAATTTACGGCTGTATAAGTACTTATGAAAGTGCCCTACGGATTTGACGCCGGCCAACAGCTCCCTTCTTGTCACACAATAGTTCCTTTCTGGCCGCGACAAGACCTTGCTGAAATACCCAATAACTTTTTCTTGTCCGTCCTACACTTGAGAAAGAACGCTTCCTATAGCTGTGTTACTGGCATCGGTATCCAATACAAATTTCCCCTTCATCCGTGGATAACTCAGAATTGGGGTTGTAACTAGCTGTGGCTTTCGTCGTTCCAATTATACTCTTTTCCATCTTCGGTTAATTTCGTTAACGGTTTGGCAATGTTCGCAAACCCTAGTATAAAATGTCGGTAATATGTAAACAATCCTAGAAAACTGCGTAGTTGGTGTATATCTGCTGGTGTAGGCCAATCGTGTACCGTTTGTATCTTTTCAGGGTGGACTCTTATTCCAGTCTCCGAAACGACATGTGCTAGGCATTTCACCTCTTTTCCAAATAGGTAACACTTCTTAAGGATCAAGGTAGGTGTTACGTCATCATCGAACAATTTGCTGTTGGTGACAATAAATGCCATTAGTGCGGGCACCCTACAGTTTAGTGAAACATTTATACCGGCAGTGGAAGTGCGTGAAGTGACAGTGGTACTCGAACCGTTACAGAAGACAGTTGTATGAGAGCTTTTCGAAGCGACACCATCACCCGAACGTGCGTGTTCTTGGTTGTCCGTTAACCTTTTGTGGTGTGACTTTTATTGCCCACAGCGGCACAGGCTTTAAGGTATTTATAACCTTCCTTAAGTAGTTTGTTGTAGTTGTTTTAGTTATTACATAACCGCTCCACTGCCATTGGTATTGCTACAAAAAGCAATTGGTCCTTCCCTATAATTAACATATCTATATCACCTTATCATCCTACATTTTATTGGTCCATACGATCCAAATTTCACTAGTTCTATGGTTTATACGTATGTCCTAAACTTTTTGCATTTCAGCGAGCGTTTTAATTAATTATTTTAGCTTTAAATTTGTGTTCAAACCTCATATTTAGCGGGTTAAAATATGTACAATATCAGCTATATACTTTCTTTAAACTAAATTAAGCGATTTCACCGTAATTAAACCAGCAAGCGTTTAATTACAAACAAATCCTTAATATAAAACTTGATAATTTGCATTAAAAGCCATTGCGCGTTTTTAGTATCACATACAACCCTTCAGTCGGTTTGCAGTAAAATCTTGAATACATCTGCAAAGGGTAATAAAGTTGTAAAGTTACATCTTTCTTGCACTACGTTAGCCACATGTTCCCGTGATCTTTGATGTAAAGGCCGCCCGTAAACTGTAAATTTTATCGTAACGCTTTGTTTGACAAACCCTTAGTTTTCCACGTGTTGCTTAAGACCCATTGCAGGCTAATAGTCATAAACGTGATTTATTGATTTATGCGCTATTTTACATTTTTCGTGCCTTGAACAACTCATAATATTTTAATATTTTTCAGTGCACATCTGAGCGGTTACCGTTTTACAGCATTTTATTGTAGGTCTTTTAGAATAACAGTCACTATGGCTCCAAAAATCACAGTTAGCAGAACTCGAATTACTTAAAGTAAGCATTATGAAGATGTTGGAACTTGGCAACGCTATACAAAGTGATTCAAGTTTAAAAACGTTGTTCCATATTCAAACAAGGGGAGTAAATGACATTTACTCCAATTTTAATAGTTTTAATTGATGTCTTAGCTTCGTGTAACGATGTAGAATTATTGAATTACAACGCTTTACGGAAGGAAGTGGATTCCGCTTATTATTGCATACTGCTGCATCTTGAAACGATGCAAGAAATGCGGGCACAAATTACGGAAAATGCTCCAAGCAGAACGGGATCAAAATTGTTACCGTTAAAGCTCCCACATTTTAATAATGAGGTAACGGAATTCGCATCTTTTATCGATTTATTTGACAGTCTGGTTTATAATAATGCGTCGCTGTCCAATATCGAGAAATTAAATCACCTTATCAATTGCTGTAGCGGGGAGTCTTTCAAAATCATTAAATCGGTACCCATTTCGGGGGATAATTTTATTATTTCATACAATGCCTTGCGTGAGCAATTTAGCAAACCACGTTTATTAGCAACTCTGCATTGGAAAGCTATGAAAGACTTTCCACCTTTAAAATCAGAAGACCCTAAGAAACTTATGGCACTTATTGATTGTTTTTCAAAGAACCTTGCTGTTCTAACTAACTTAAAGTTTCCCACTGAACATTGGAACTTTATTCTAGTCGATTTTCTTTTAGAAAAACTCGATCCGTTTACTATAAAACGCTTTGAACTCCAATCGGATCCGAAGCAAATACCTAATTTTGATGATTTGAGATATTTTTTAACTCAACAATGTGCAGCGTTGGAAAACTTTTCTTCAACCGCACCTGTTCCTTATTCGACGACTGTTCATACATCTCACACATCAGTGCCTAAGAAATCCTCAGCGTTTCAGTTTAAACCAAGAGTTTCTTCTAACATAGTTTCACTGGATACACCAAGTAGCTCCAGTGACTCAAAGAATTCACTTTCGCATCATTGTCCTTCTTGCAAAGACAATCACTTAATTTACAGATGTCAATCGTTTCTAAAAAAAAACTCCGACGGAACGTTTCGACATTGTCAAACGCTTACGCCTTTGTTTAAATTGCTTACGAACAGACCATGCGTCCATGCAATGCAAATCTTATAACTCTTGTCGAACTTGCGCCAAGCCGCATCATACCTTGCTACATTTTGAACCGCAACCTGCTTCTAGCCGTTCAGCCGAACCGATCGCTACACACATGCATAAAAATGCCAATAGGACGCAGTCAGCCTCTCCTATTCCGGCAAATGTTTTGTCTTCACAGACGAATTCAAATCTTGGGGTTATTGTCTTACTCTCCACTGCTGTTGTGGAAGTTCAAGATCGTTCTGGTAGATACAAACCGATCAGGGTACTCTTAGACCCTGGCTCCCAAGCTAGCTTTATTCGAGACGATTGCGTGAGCAAACTTTGGCTTCCACGCATACGTTCTCAAGTTCCGATTTATGGACTTGGGCAGACAACTTCAGCGGTCAATAGGGGTGCCGTCAGCTGCACCATTCGCTCTATTTTAGACTCTGAAAAATCTCTAGAAGTCACAACTTTTGTGCTTTTGTCAATATCTGGCAAATTACCTAGTGTTGAAGTTCCTAATAATTGGGAACACTTATGCGGCCTGCACTTTGCAGACCCGACCTGGAACTCTCCAGGAACTATTGACATGCTCCTTGGAGCAGATGTTTATCCGTTCATCATCAATGGCGGTGTTATACATGGCAAATTTCTTCAGCCTGCCGCCATAAATACAATTTTTGGTTGGACTATTATTGGTCCCACAAAAAGCTTGCAGTCTGATACTGTCCAAGCATTTTTTACTTCTGTAGAAGATCCTATCGACCAGACCCTAAAGCGGTTTTGGGAGATAGAAGATTCGCCATCCAAGCGTTATACTTCTCCAGAAGAAGAAAAGGTAGATTTGATTTTCGAAAACACGTTTTCTCGTGACCCTAGCGGTCGTTTTATTGTTGCGTTACCGTTCAACGATACTTTGCCCGTTTTTGATAATTGCTTTGAGATGGCTAAAAAAAGACTATTTTCGTTGGAGCGCAAATTGCATGCTCAACCGGAGCTACGCGCCCAATACAACAATTTCATGCAAGACTATCTTGATGCGGGTCATATGGCATTACTCGATTCTCCGCCCGTTGGGAACGATAATTATTTTTTACCCCATCACCCTGTGTTTAAAGAGGAAGGTCATACTTCTAAAATTCGTGTGGTTTTTGACGCCTCTGCAAAGGCTAAAAACAACGTGTCACTTAATGACACTCAATTGGCTGGACCTAGTCTCCAAAATGACATTTCGTCAATCTTACTTAAATTTCGCTCTCATCGTTTCGTTTTTACTTGTGATGTTCGCCAAATGTATCGACAAATTTTGGTTACCGAAGAACATCGAAGGTTTCAATTAATTGTGTGGCGGTTCTCCGCAGAAGGACCCATTCAGACTTATCAGCTTAATACAGTGACCTATGGTATTAAGTCATCGCCCTATCTAGCATTAAAAACTCTTCAGCAATTAGCCATTGACGAAGGCAAAAGGTTTCAGTTAGCCGCTGAGGCTATACGGTCAAATCTATATATTGACGATTTTGTCGCCGGTGGAGATTCTATACAATCGGCCCGCGAAATTAAAGATCAACTTATCCGACTCTTACATTCGGCTGGGTTTGAACTTCGAAAATGGAGTTCTAATTCAGCTTCTATTTTGGAAGGCATTCCGTCAGATTTTTGCCAATATACTTCTCTCGATTTTGATTCTGACGAATCAATAAAAATATTAGGTCTTCAATGGTCACCTACAGAAGATATTTTCTCATTTCGGGTTAAACCATTAAACCCAATATGTACAAAGCGCAACATACTTTCGCAAGTTGCCAGAATATATGATCCATTAGGGTTTTTAGCCCCACTAACACTTTTTGCAAAACGCCTAATCCAGCATCTGTGGATGTTAGGTTTAAATTGGGATGACATCCCACCAGCAGACATTTCGTCTCAATGGCAGCAGTATCAAGAAGAGTTGCCGTTGTTATCGTCATTAAAGTTACCACGTTGTTTACCTCCTTCGGATCCTTTTACTTGTCATTTGCATGAGTTTTGCGATGCTAGCGAGGTAGGGTAAGTAGCGGTAGTATATTTCCAGTTCATAAATCAAACTACTGGAGAAATAACTGTACAATTTGTAACCGCTAAAACAAAAGTAGCTCCAATTAAGCGCATTTCAATTCCACGTTTGGAATTATGTGCCGCCGTTTTATTAACCGATTTACTTTCTTTTACCATTCGGTCTTATCAAGGCTTGATTGAAATCTCCGATGTTTCAGCGTGGAGTGATTCTACGGTCGCTCTCACTTGGATACGTTCTCCACCTTTTCGTTGGAAATCTTTTGTGGCAAACCGTGTTAGCCACATTCAAGAAATCATTGCACCTAGTCGATGGTTTTATATTAAATCTTCGCATAATCCGGCTGATCCTGCATCTCGGGGATTAATGCCAAGCGCGGTAATTTCATGTTCGCTATGGTGGGCGGGGCCTGAATGGCTTCACTACCCTAGTGACACGTGGCCGCCTCAACCAACATTGTCAACCTCAATTGCTGAGGTAACTACGGAAAAGAAGATCCTAACATTTGTCGCTCAAACAGATCCAAACGTCATTGACATTTTACTAAGTTGCTTTTCATCGTTATATAAAATCCAAGGCATCGTGGCTTACATTTATAGATTTTCTAAACCCATGGCTCAACGTCATACGGGTCCCTTAACAGACATTGAATTACACAATGCTCTCATGATTATCGTTCGGCATGTACAAAATGTAACATTTTCAAAGGAAATAGCTTCGATCAAGGCAAACCGTAAATTACCTAAAAGCTTGCGAAAACTTTCTCCATTTGTTGATCCACAAAATATCTTAAGAGTAGGTGGGCGCTTGACACTTTCTTCGCTTTCCTATTTCGAAAAGTTTCCTGCGTTTTTGCCTCAGCGGCACCGATTAACCGAATTTATCATTTAGTCAACTCATGAAAGGTATTGCCATCCCGGTGTTAATACCACAGCGTATCTTATCCAACAGAATTTCTGGATCCTTTCTATTAAAAATTCAATCCGAAATTATTTACCATCATGTCATAGATGTTTTCGTACCAAACCGGTCCTGGAAACTACTCCTATGGGAGACCTACCGGCAGCACGTATTACCCAAATCAAACCGTTCAGTATTGTTGGTGTTGATTTTGCTGGCCCTCTTTTTATAAAGGCTAGCCGCCTACGAGGCTCTAAAACTCTTAAGGCCTATATTTGCATTTTTGTTTGTTTTGCCACTAAGGCAGCACATATTGAACTTGTTTCGGATTTGTCGGCAGACGCGTTTCTTGCCGCTTTGCGACGATTTATAGCACGTCGAGGACGCTGTTCTCAAATATTTAGTGATTGCGGTACTAATTTTGTAGGTGCCTATCGTCAGCTTACGAGTTATCTGCATAGTGCAGTAACCTCAGAAAGGATAAAGTGGTTGTTTAATCCACCTAGCGCCCCTCACTTCGGCAGCTTGTGGGAAAGCGGTGTTAAGTCGGTAAAGACACACCTAGCTCGCGTAATCGGCGAACAAAAACTTACCTTTGAGGAACTTTACACAGTTCTTACTCAAATTGAATCTGTTCTAAATTCAAGGCCACTCTGCGCTTTGAGTTCGGATCCAAATGACTTGCGTTGCCTAACACCAGGTCATTTCCTAACTATGGGGCCTCTTTCTGCACCACCAGATGAGGACCATTTAACCAACATTTTATCATTAAAGAGCAGGTGGAAACTCCTGCAAAAACTCCACCAAGATTTTTGGGCTTGCTGGAGCCATGAGTACTTACATACTCTGAATCAGAAGGTTAAATGGCACTCTAAGGTAGGTGTGCGACAAGTTGGAAAGGACACTATTGTCCTCATCAAGGACGACCAGCTTTCTCCACTTCAATGGAAGTTTGGTCGTATTATTAATACCTTTCCCGGTGCGGACGGTATTATACGTGTCGCGGAGATCAAAACTGCACATGGCACATTAAAAGGACCTTTGGTCAAACTAGCGCCGCTACCGGTATTTTAATTTTATTTTATGTTTAGAAGTATATACACATTTCTTAGATGTATGGTAGTATATTGTTTTTAAATATTTGCTTATTTACATATATATTTTTATTTTGCATAGTTGGTAATATCGCTCGCTGTAGTGTACTACCCTATCTTTCGTTACCTGTTTTCCTAGCAAGGTCAAATCCCATGTGATTTCTTTCACCCAACCTACTTCCCTCCTTTTCAGAATTCTATGAATTTGGTGGGCGGTATGTTACGTCATCATCGAACAATTTGGTGTTGGTGACAATAAATGCCATTAGTGCGGGCACCCTACAGTTTAGTGAAACATTTATACCGGCAGTGGAAGAGCGTGAAGTGACAGTGGTACTCGAACCGTTACAGAAGACAGTTGTATGAGAGCTTTTGGAAGCGACACCGTTAACCGTTAACCTTTTGTGTGTGACTTTTATTGCCCACAGCGGCACAGGCTTTAAGGTATTTACGAGATTTAAATCTGTACAACCATCCATTACTTGCCACAAACGATTCACTGCCACCTAATTTTTTATTTAACTGTAATGCTTTTTCACACAGTAAAGGCCCAGATATCGGTTGCCCAGTTGATCGTTTTTGTAAAAACCAACAATATAAAGCGTCTTCTAAAAATTCATTTTTGGGTTTCTTCATCATTTTTCGATGTTTACTCCCGTCTTCACTATCTAATTTGCAGGTGTACAACAAAATTGAATCAGTATTCTTCTTAATGTCACTTATCGTGGATGTACCTACACCATACTTATCAGCTAACGTACGACCAGTTTCTCCTTTTTTTAATGAATCAATAATATTATTTTGTCTTTAAGCGATAGAACCACTCTCTTACGCTTCGACATTTTTGACACGTGACACGCGCGTCCGAGCCCAGTAACAATTGCTAACTAAAACAATAAGTAACGAAACGCGTGGGGAGCGCACTCTGCGGAGAGCGGGTGGGAATAATGCCAGTTCTGACACGTTCATGCTTGCATAAATTCGACTTGTAGATATTACGTATATTGGTCGTGGTTGGTGGTCCGGATAATCGCGAATCCGTATAACTGAGGGCCGGATAATCGAGTTTTTACTGTACCTATAAAAAGAATAGTAATGTAATCTTAAGTAAAACTAATGTTTTTTTTTAATCTCATACGTGGATATATTGAAGAAGTCGAATATTAATATCACAATTCATAATAAATTTTTGGAAATGCAGCAAATAGAATTAAACAATCTTTGAATAGCGGTACGGTTAGATAAACAATAATTCTAAACGTCAAATTAATGTCAAATAAATGACAATCATAATTGCAGTCGAAATTGTGGGCGCTATCTATTGGGATAGTGTTAATAGTAAAATGCGCCAACATAATCGTCTATAGAGTGCCACCACCGTTGTACGTAACCTGCTTTTGATATTTGTCAAATAAATTACACAAATCGCAGCAAAAGTTTTAAATAAAGATGTAGAATTTATGGTAGATGCAATATTTTTTGGTACACATTAGAAATATGTTAAGGATTGTATACCATTTTTTGAAACCAACTCAATCGTCTGTTCATCAACGCAAATGTACCGGTTTCAGCTGTGTGCGTTTGGGTTTTTAGATCGTAAAATATCAAAGGTTTTTTATACGCATATATAAGCGAATACGTTTCTGCAAGTTGGACAATATCTGAAAAGTAAAGGTTGGAAATGGTACTTGAGTAAATGTAATTCACAAATTATAGATTGTAGATCGCACTGAAGCATATGAAAAAAAAGTGTTGGTTTATTGTTAAATAAATGTTATTGCATGTTTTAAAAAGCATCATAAAATTAAATTTAAAAAATGTATTTTACTGGGCATTGAACGAGCAGAGTTAAGATTCGTAACCAGAGATGTTGTGCTTGTGCTGTCGAGGAGATGTTTATTGAAATCGCGTTGGTTGTATACTTGCTATGCTTAATGTAACATAAGAAATACATCGTCTTAGGAATTAATCACGGTTTATTGTAATTGTTCGGGCGACTCCGTATATAAACGTCAAATGTAAAAAGTATTTATTTTTCAAATAAATAGCTGGTGTATATTAAAAAGCGATGTTTTCGTATAATTGTAGTCAATTATCGGTACTTTTAAATGATATTAGACGAATTATAAATTTAATTTTGAGAAATTTCAAAAGAAATGTGTAATCATAGATTTTGAAGGTACATATTCGTTCGGTTCCGCCGGATTTCGGAACCTGGTTTTGACGTTTATGAAATTAATTATACAACTTTTAATACCTGTTTTAAGAAAATACTATACTATCAGCTTGCAAACTTGTTAATAATTGAGGTTTTAGAATACGAATAGCGTTGTTTGGCATATATTAGAAATTTTTTAACGCCCGAATACGAATTTTACAAACCAACTCGATCTTTCTTCTCTCTCGTACTAACGTCAACGGAACAGTTCCCGACCTCGTCGCACGACTGGTTCGGTTTTTAGATCGGAATTTTTTGAGGGATCCAAGCTTTTTTAACACGTTAACGAATACGTCGCTTCAAATTAATCTTTTCCCGGATAATCCTTATTTCTCCGCAAGTTATCGGTTTTCCGCCATAAAAACCGGCCTATCCTAAGCACGCAAAAATTCTCCACCTAACCACCACCCGTCCGCGCCCCCCAACTCCGAAACCCTCGGAGGCAAATCCCAATAAGCGATTGATTCGCGCCTCTCAACTTTAACACAAAGACGGGCGTACGAAACTTATAGTTATTAGACTAGAAGCGGTTTGTAGTCCCTACGGGACTACTTTGAGCGCCTCTACTCGCTTTGTGGACCACTCTCTTTACGCCCCGCCCTCTCTGCGCCCCGCCCTCTCTGCGCCCCGCCCTCTATGCGCCACGCCCTCTCTACGCCCCGTCCCCTCTACGCCCCGCCCTCTCTGCGCCACGCCCTCTCTACGCCCCGTCCCCTCTACGCCCCGACCTCTCTGCGTTCTACCCTCTACGCCCTACCCTCTCTACGCCCCGAACTCTCTACGCCCCGCCCTCTCTACGCCCCTCCCTCTCTACGCCCCTCCCTCTCTACGCCCCGCCCTCTCTACGGCCCGCCCTCTCTAGGGCCCGCCCTCTGTACACCCCGTCTTCACTTCCCCTAGTAGAATTCATTAAAACGACTGAGAAGTTGAGCGAATCAAGATCACCTAACTCTAGTAGACTTTGTAGAAATCACTTCTGGAAGTCAACCGGATCAAGATCACCTCGCTCAAGTAGACTTTGCCGAAATCACACCGGGAGTCGATCGGATCAAGATTTATTTCGCTGTAGTAGACTTTGTAGTAGACTCACCTCTCGTAGTTGATCGGATCAAGACCACTTTGCCCTAGCAGACTTTGTTGAAATCACTTCAGGGAGTCGATAGGATCAAGATGCCCTAGTAGACTTTGTCGAAATCATCTCGTAGAACGACCGGATCAAGACTACTTCGCCCTAGTAGACTTTGTCAAAACGCTTCGGGAGTGGAATGGATCAAGACCACTTCGCCCTAGTAGACTTTGTCAAAATCACTTCGGGGAGTAGATCGGACCAAGATCATTTCGCTGTAGTAGACTTGTTCAAAATCACTTCGGTGAGTACATCAGATGAAGATCACTTCACTCTAGTAGACTTTGACGAAATCACTTCGGAGATTCGATCGGATTAAGATCACTTCGCCTTGTAGTCTTTGTCGAAATCACTTCGGGGAGTCGATCGGACCAAGATCATTTTGCTGTAGTAGACTTGTTCGAAATCACTTTGGGGAGTACCTCAGATCAAGATCACTTCACTCTAGTAGACTCTGTCGAAATTACTTCGGAGAGCTGATCGGATCAAGATCACTTCGCTTTAGTAGTCTTTGTCGAAATCACTTCGGAGAGTCGATCGTATCAAGATCACCTCGCTCAAGTAGAATTTGCCGAAATCACACCGGGAGTCGATCGGATCAAAATTTATTTTGCTCTAGTGGACTTTGTCAAAATCACCTCTTGTAGTTGATCGGATCAAGACCACTTTGCCCTAGCAGACTTTGTTGAAATCACTTCAGGGAGTCGATAGGATCAAGATGCCCTAGTAGACTGTCGAAATCATCTCGTGGAACGATCGCATCAAGACTACTTCGCCTTAGTAGACTTTGTCAAAATCGCTTCGGGGAGTCGAATGGATCAAAACCACTTCGCCCAAGTAGACGTTGCCGAAATCACTCCGAAGTGTCGATCGGATCAAGACCACTTTGCCCAAGTAGACGTTGTCGAAATCACTTCGCAGTGTCGATCGGATTTAGACCATTTCGCCAAAGCAGACTGTCGAAATCACTTCGAAGTGTCGATCGGATCAAGACCACTTCGCCCAAGTAGACTTTGTCAAAATCACCTCGAAGTGTCGTTCGAATCATGACCACTTCGCCCAAGTTGACTTTGTAAGATCACCTCGAAGTGTCGATCGGATCAAGACCACTTCGCCCAAGTAGACGTTGCCGAAATCACTCCAAAGTGTCGATCGGATCAAGACCACTTCGCCCAAGTAGACGTTGCCGAAATTACTTTGAAGTGTCGATCGGATTTAGACCATTTCGCCGAAGCAGACTGTCGAAATCACTTCGAAGTGTCGATCGGATCAAGACCACTTCGCCCAAGTAGACTTTGTCAAAATCACTTCGAAGTGCCGTTTGAATCATGACCACTTCGCCCAAGATGACTTTGTAAGATCACCTCGAAGTGTCGATCGGATCAAGACCACTTCGCCCAAGTAGACGTTGCCGAAATCACTCCAAAGTGTCGATCGGATCAAGACCACTTCGCCCAAGTAGACGTTGCCGAAATCACTTCGAAGTGTCGATTGGATTTAGACCATTTCGTCAAAGCAGACTGTCGAAATCACTTCGAAGTGTCGATCGGATCAAGACCACTTCGCCCAAGTAGACTTTGTCAAAACCACTTCGAAGTGTCGTTCGAATCATGACCACTTCGCCCAAGCTGACTTTGTAAGATCACCTCGAAGTGTCGATCGGACCAAGACCACTTCGCCCAAGTAGACTTTGTCAAAATCACATCCAAGTGTCGTTCGGATCAAGACCACTTCGTCTCAGTATTCTTTGTCAAAATAACTTCGAAAATTGATCGGATCAAGATCACTTCGCCCAAGTAGACTATGCCGAAATCACCTTGAAGTGTTGATCAAAACAAGACCACTTCGCCCAAGTAGACTTTGTAAAAATCACCTTGAAGTGTCGACCGGATCAAGACCACTTCACCGAAGTAGTCTTTGTCAAAATCACTTCGAAGTGTCGATCGGATTAAAACCACTTCGTCCAAGTGGACTTTGTCAAAATCACTTCGGAGAATTGATCGGATCAAGACCACTTCGCTGTAGTAGACTTTTTCGAAATCACTTCTGAGAATCGATAGGGTCAAGACCATTTCGCCCAAGTAGAGTTTATCGAAATCACTACGAAGTGTCGATCGGATCCATACCACTTCGCCCAAGTAGACTGTCGAAATCACTTCGAAGTGTCGTTCGGATGAAGACCACCTCGCCCCAGTAGACTTTGGCAAAATCACTTCGGAGAATTGATCGGAGGAAGATCACTACGCTCTAGTGGACTTTGTCGAAATCACTTCTAGGAGTCGAACGGATCAAGAACGATTGAGAACGATGCAGAACGATGCAGAACGATGCAGAACGATGCAGAACGATGCAGAACGATGCAGAACGATGCAGAACGATGCAGGACAAATGAGAACGTAGCAGAACAATTTTGAACGAATAGAGAATTCCTACAAATAACGCCGGTTGGTAGTTGCCGTTCCGTTTGAGAATAGATAATTTGAAGGAAGGGCATTTCGAACAATCCCTTAATTCTTTCAAAATTAATAAACAATATTTGAGGTGGTTTTCAGCAGTAGTTTTATAAGTAGAAATTAATGAAAGTGTTGAAGCATAAGTTGAAATGTAAACAAATCCCGGATTAACATGTTAGAGTATGTTTAAAAATTCTTCTAAATATTTTCGAGTCTGTAAACTAAAGCGGCAACTTTGTTAAGCTCTTGCGTTCGTAGAAGTTTTGTTAGTGGCTAAATAAAGAAGCAACTGTATTTATTTTGCGATTATAAATATTAAAGTAGAAAATGGGTACGAATTTTTGCTTTTTTTTTTTTTGATGTATTATAAAATGAAGGTTATTGAGTATATGTATTCTTTTAAAGCGGATATTTAAATATATCTAATATTACTGGAGCTTTCTGTATAGAGGAAATAATGTATGTTAAACAAACGAATAGATCTCAGTCTACTTTTGCAATGTATTCTGTGTATGTAATATATTTTGTGTATGATATATATTCTGTGTATGTACTATATGTAAGATGTATAAGAGATGTATATTATATAATATATTTAATTTGTTTTATAAGGCTGATATGTGAAAGTAGTCGAAATGAGGTGATTGGTTTAGTTTAATTTACGTGGAATGAATGTACCGAGGATATATTTGGATACTTGTGTATGCTAATTCGTGTGGTAATAAATTTTCTTTCTTCAATATTAATAAACCGGCGTATTTTATATTTCCGATATATGATGATAGTTAAAAGTAGTAAGTTATAGAAGTGCTGCAAGCAACCGTTGGATAAAGCATAAGGTGAAATGTTAACAATATCTCGAATAGTATATCGCAGGTTAAATTGGCAAGCGATTTAAAAATCACGGTGATTCTACACGAAAGTGGCTCGGACGTTTAGCGTTTGCGTTTGCGTTTGCGTTTGTCGAAGCTGCAAATGGTTAAACAAAGAAGTATGAGATTAATGTAGCCTCATTAAAAGTGATATGTTTTGAAATATCCCTTTTAACATATTGCGAATGAAAATAATGTACATGTACGTTTTAGATATTTTTCATTGGTATTGAGTATCTCCTGTGAAGGCGTATGAAATCAATCTAACCTCGAATGTACCTGTTAACGAATATAAATAAACTTTTAGTAATTATAAATGTGCATGAGGTGTAATGTTGAAACTGTGTGTTCTAAAAAGTGGTATATGCGCGGCATTTGATTTTTGAGTTATACATAAGAACAGCTATGTATTTTATGTACACCCTTTGAATGAAAATGGAAATAAAGCTGTCGTGATAGTTATATTATTAAACGGCCTAAGTAACAACAAAAGTGATAGAAATCGAAGTCGACCCCAAACTGTTGTAGTTACAGTGCAAACCTATTAAATTGGGCATTCCGTATGATTTATTTATCCCAATAAATTGGAATGATTTTCACATATAAAATGAGACATAGTTGTGCACGTTCGAAAAGCATTTGGATTTCTGCAAAAGTACGTTAGACCATTATTAGAAAATATAATAATGTATCATGTGTGCAATGTAGAGAACTCGAAATACTTAAATGAACTGCGATATGCCCACAACTGCCAAATAAGAGGGCCCTTTTTAAAAATAGACCGCGCATATTAATTTATTCTGTAAAGCGGCTATTATTTAAATTAGATACTAAATTAGATATTAAATTAATCTAGATTTCTATGTATAGCAAATGTTCTATGTTACATAAAGAAAAACATTGAATTCTATTATTTGACTATAGTCTGTGTATTAATCTGTTGTTGACGTAACCGGAATTAATTATACAAAATTTAATAAATGTTTTAGGGAAATACCGCAGTACCTGCTTTCAATCTGTTAACATTTCAGGTTTTAGGATACGGATTGTGTTTATTGACATATATATTAGTAATTTCTTAGAAGCCTAATACGAATTTCGAAACCAACGCGATTTTCCACGTCTCTCTTACTGAAGCGCTCCGTGTTTTTAGAACGATCAACTTTAAACGTCCGAACCTTGCTGGATGCATAAGACAAATTGGCTTATTGCATATTGCAGGAAGAAGAAAACCGATTTCAGGTACAATTGTCAAATACAACAAAACACGGGCCATTGGCATACAAATTAAAAATAATTATGAAAACGTAATTTTTTGTTATAGGATTTGAAAATCTATGCCTAGTGGCATTCTTATTTCCACAACTTCTCACATAGTAGAGAACGTATCTATAATCCACGATTCGGATAAAAATATGTAATCCATTATTTTAACATTTGTCACAAAAACTAATAAATATGAATCTCCTCTAAATACAGTAATGTATAAACAAACACCAAGCTCTAACATTAAGACATCAGTTTCTCTTAAGTTTTAGTTTTACAATAAATTATTTGTCCATGCAATATCGGTAGGTACGTAATAACAACATTGACGGTGAAATAAGTACCTATAAAAACATTAGTAATGTAAAATTAAGTAAAAGTAATTTTTGTTTAATCACATACCTGGATATATTCAAGAAGTCGATTAATAATAGCACAATTCATAATGAATTTTTTGAAATGCAGCCAATCAAATTGAACAATCTTTGAATAGCGCTATGGTTAGATAAACAATAATCCGAAACGTCAAATTAATGTCAAATGAATGACAAACGTAATTGCTTTTAAAATTGTGGGCGCCATCTATTTGGACAGTGTTAATACTAAAATGCGCCAACATAATCCTTTATAGAGTGCCACCACCGTGTTCGTAACCTGCTTTTGACATTTCTCAAATAAATTACACAAATCGCAGTAAAAGTTTTAAATAAAGATGTAGAGTTTATGATAGATGCAATATGTTTGGTACATATTAGAAAATTTGTTAAGGATCGTATACCAATTTTGAAACCAACTCGAACGTCTGTTCATCAACGCAAATGTACCGGTTTTAGATCTGTGCGTTGGGTTTTAGAGCGTAAAATATTAAAGATTTTAGTTTTACACACATATAAGCGAATACGTACCTGTAAGTTGGACAATCTGTGAAAAGTAAACTTTGTAAATGTTTTTTGAGTAAATATAATTCACAAATTGTAGATTGTAGATCGCATTGAAGCAATTGAAAGAAAGTCTTGGTTTATTTAATGCATATTGTTAAGTAAATGCTATTGCATGTTTTAAAAAGCAACACAAAATTAAATTAAAAAAATGAATTTGACTGGGAACCGAACCACCGGGGTTAGCATTCGTAAGCAGCGATGTTAGACTTGCGCCATCGAAGCGTTGTTCATTGAAATCGCATTGGTTGTATACTTACTATGCTAAGTGTAACATAAGAAATACATCGCTTTAGGAATAAATCACGGTCTATTGTAATTGTTCGGGCGATTCCGTAAACAAACGTCAAATGCAATAAAACATTATTTTTCAAATAAATAGCCCGTGAGTAGTATAACTATGGAGAAGCTGGGACAGCCCTTTTTAAAGGGTCATAAATATCTTGTAAAGGGTGTGTGTATTATGGAAAAGAGAAGTATGTATGTGTGAAGGTCATGTATGTGTAGGTGTGTGTGTGTGTTAGTATTAGTTAGGTTTGAGGATAACGATGGTATGGCTATGGAGAAGCTGGCCGGCCCTTTTTAAAAGGATAATAAATATCTTGTAAAGGGTGTGCGTATTATGTAAAAGAGAGGTATGTATGTGCAGGTGTGTGCGTGTAGGGTGTAGGGTATGTATGGTTCGTCGGTGATGTTAACGTGGAAGTCGTGCCGCCCTCGTGATAAAAGTGTGTGTGTGTAGATATCGATCGGGGGGGCGGTGTTGTTGTCGTTTTATTTTCGAAAAGAAAGGTATGTATCGTTATGTGTATAGGTGTGTAGGGGGCGTGCGTGTTTTAGTCTAAGACGAAATATCGTAAGGGCGCGCAAGTGGTGCGAACGTGTTTTTGTTTTAAGAGTGTGTTTTCGGGATTATCTCATCGGACACGTGCAAGACGTTTCAAGTAATCTTTTAATAATTTGAAAATGTTACGCTCGACGTGTCGTAGGCAATTATGATGAAGTATAAGAAGAATAAGGCTGGGGAAATAACCGCAAGGTTTTATTACAGGTGTCGATAAGAAAAATTGCGTGCTGCGTTTGTATTTGAAAAAAATTTCTCCCCTACTACGAATAATAGTTTCGTCGTCTTGGTAAAAGAATATCCAAAATATTTTTCTATTTATTATTGTGTAATTATTCGAACGGTAAACATTGTGTGTCGAAAGTGTAAAAATGTCTCAAGCTTCGGACGAATTAAAAATTCCAGACGCGCCTACCTCAACGCGTGCAATTTTAAAACAATTGAAAAGTGCTTGCAACGTAGGTCGAAAACGTCACTATGAATCGATGCTGCTAAATCTGAAATGTAATCAGATCGTTTCTAATGCAAAAAGCAAGCGTGATAGGGCGATCAGAGGGCAGGTATTAGTAAAAGAATGGATCCGGCGATAATACTAGTGCGAAGGACGACGACGAGGGTTATGCGAACGACGTCGAAGTCGACGATCCTGCTGAAAATTTCGATAGATTAACATCAAAGAAGAATGTCAAAAGACGTAGAACGTCGAACAATATCGTGTGGGTCGATTTGAAATCGGCTTTCGCCCGCAGGATACGTTCGAGTGCTGTGGTCAATTTATATCACATAGATCCCATGCAATTTTAGAAGATGCATTCGCCCTAATAGAGCGACGTTTGAGAAAATGTTTGAGAAAATTCGGATCTCTTAAAATTATTCGTGTTTAACGGTGAATACGTAAAGCCCAACGCATCAACATCATCATCGTCTTCAGAAGCCGTGGATACATCGTCATCATCATCATCGTCGTCGTCGCTCAGACATTTTACTACTAAAAATTATAAAATTTTAAAATTGAAGACTTTCAAACTCAAGTTAAACCCGAAGCCATTCAGGAATTGAACAATAAACTGGACGAATATACCGAAAAGCAGAGCGGGTTAGCTCTTTCGAGAATATTAAATTTAGGCGTCAATATAAATCATGCAGGAACATATAGTATGCATTCTTAAGGAAGGGGATAAGAAAATTGTCTACGAGATGATATGTTTATTTTAATAATCATATACGTTTGTAATATAGAAGAATGTTGACGGTCGAGGATCTTACGAAATTACCGCTCGAGTATATCGAGAGGCATGCAAGTAAAGACGTCGCCAGAAATTTCGATAAATTACCGGAGTATTTGCAAAACAATTATGGACGCATCGCTATTGTTTAGCGCATGGCTTACAATCGTCGTCGCATGCAGATCAGATAGATGGACCTCCTCTGCAAATAAAATCGTGTCCTGAATGCGCATGTTCTACCCCATATGTACGCGCGCACAACAACACATCGCAGCCCTGCAATAAAAACCTATGAATGCAATTAAAATGCTCATTGTTCGAAATGACTCCTAAAGGACCGCCCGCAGCCGTCGCAGCATATCTCGCCTACTCTTTAATATGTAATAATTACCTATACATATTTAAACCGAGCGTGCCCTCCTGGCAAAGAAATCCGGTTCCCGTAGATCCTCCGAATGCATTCGTATGTTTCGAGGTTGTTGAAAATAAAGACGTTTTGGCATTGTCGAAGTCCGAGTCGTCACAACAACAACAACAAATAAGATGCTCTCGCTCTAAAGATTGGAAACTTATGGAATTAATTACCATGCAGCTGCAACAGCAATGGCAGCAGCAGCAACAGAACCATTCGGAAGAGGTTCCCTTATCGCCATCATCAGAGACGTCGTCGTCGTCGTCATCGTCCGCGGTATCGAGAGACCTTTAATTTATAAAAGTTATCTAGGAGGAGGAGGAGGACGCCTTCAACGACGTCGAGAAATAGAAAACTTAGATGGATCCGGCGACGGCTAGGACGGCGACGACGACGACGACGACGGTGCCGAATGGTTGAACAATGGATGCGCGGGCGATTGTGTCGGAGACGGAGTTGGCATCGATTCTTTTCTGATGTTTAAAATAAGATTTAAATATAATAGCAGTTTTACGGAGACCGAATGGTACGTCATGCCATGGAATCATAAACGAATCGCCTTCGAAAGAGAAAGAGAGCGAGAAAAAAAGATCGAGAATTTGATAGTTCAGATGGTGTATGGACGTATTTAGAACACATCGTACTTATGCAATTAATAGGAGCGTGGGCATACTACATCTATTACAAATATAAAAATAAACTATGCGCGCATGAGCAACATCGTTTGAGCTCGAACGAAAACCTACGCATGCAAAATAATTTTCAGTTCTAACCGGGAGGTATCTTCGTTCAGGGTGTGTATGTGTGCGTGAAATTTTGCACTTAATTAAATAGCAATTATGGTGAAGTATATTCAAGACGAAAATAATCATACAAGTGGTGACGACAGTCAAGTATTTTAAATAACGATGATGATGACATAATTTCGTCATCATCATCATCTACGTGTGCAGTATCTGGATCGCCGCAAGTTTTGTCAGGTATTCATGTCTACGATAACGATCAGGCGATGGATCCCCTGATATGTAGCACCGAATACCGATTGAATTCCTCCAAGGAGAATGCGCAATGGTGCGCTCACGGTCATACGATCGAAGTGGGCTTAACCAAACGAAAGAGCAATATGGATTTTAGCCCTGTTATCAGACTTATATGCCCCAACAGATTTTGTAAAGAAGGCGAATTGCAAATGGACGAAAACGAGTGGAAAGATTTGTCGTCTATCAATATCGAACATAAATTTAGAAAATTTTTTTCCAACCGCTCGGATACTGCCACGGTTGCATCTGCAGGCGCTACCGCCGCCTCCGTAGTCGCAGACGTATGGCACTGGAGGCGTGAAATGCATCAGACGATCGACGGATACTTGGAAGTGGAATTTAAAGACGAATACGAGTCCATTCATAGAGTCGAGGTGCAAAACTGCTGCGGCTCTCGCCGCATTAGAATCAACAACAACAGGATCCGGATACAATGTTGCGCGAATTTCTCTCTCCGCGAAGAATTTGCAAAAGTGTTTACTCTAGCTCCTCTTATAATGCTCAAATTAGAAATATTGAAAGGACAAGATTTTCAAGAGTTCTACGATAGAAATATAGAGTGCGTCGCCACTTGCCTTCCCGAAGAGTTCGGAGCTTACGCGTATAACAGGTGCAAGAGCAGTAGCGGCGACGGCGACGACGATGGAGGTGAAGGCGGGCCTCCTCGAGGATGCTGGACTTTATTCGAACGTGCAGGATCAAATCTTATGTCGAGTCGAGATGATAAGCGAATACGTATTTGGAAATCCATCCCTAAGTACCCTAAACGTTCTTTACGACATCAACAGACTCGGCTTATTAGAAATCACGCGCCATTTCCCTCACGAAATTGTCGATGACGTATTATGTTTATATCAAAAGAATTTAAATGTCGAAATGAAACCTTTGTATTTTAAAGATAGTGTATGATCCTTTTTTTGTAAATAAAATTTATTCTGTATGCAGTTATTTTTTTATATATTAAAGTACCGCGCATAATACCGGTGCCCAAGCAAGGAGGCTTATTGCCTTTGATTCCGATATTTGCGGGTCTTTCGGCGCTCGGAGCACTGGCCGGCGGAGCGTCGAGCGTCGCAAACGCCATCAATTCGGCCAAAAATGCAAAGAGGTATTTCGACGAGAACGCGCGTCACAACAGAGCCATGGAAGAGAAAAAAGTCGGCAGCGGATTGTATTTAAAGCCTCACAAGAAAGGTAGCGCCTTGTACTTGAAACCTTATCCGGGGGATTCAAAAAACGGATGACTTCGACGGTGTCGAGGAATGCTAAGCTCGCCACCACCACCACCACTACCCTTACACCTCCCATGCGCGCATTGACCGATCTCGATCTGCACAAATATGCTAAAGGTGTTCCGTATTTTAGAGGCGTGTACATGCGAGACGAGTTGCCGCTAAAAAGACGCGACGGAAGCTTAGCACCGCCGTGGCGAAACGAAAGTGGTATTATAAATTTAGACGATGGATCCGGTCCGGGCACGCATTGGGTCGGTTATAAAAAAAGGGCCAATACGGTGATATACTTCGATAGTTTCGGAGACCTGAGGCCTCCCGAGGAAGTCTTAAGATATTTTCACGGTAGCGATATATATTATAACGTGGAAAGGGAGCAAAACTTTAACACGATCGTGTGCGGTCATTTAGTGTTGAAATTTTTACATAAAGAACCATAATGCCCTCGGAGCGCTACAGTCATGTCTAGGACATTCACGATATTCGGGTATGGAAATACCATCAGCAGCGGTACGCTATACCCACCTGTGAGACTGAACGATGGCGGCACGTACACCTGCGGCTTGGTGGGTCTTTACACGTGCAACACCGTTCGAAATATTTACGAGGGAAATAATAAGTTCTATTACGATAAAGATAAAGAAATCACCATCGACGAGGGATGCTACGAAATAGACGAGCTAAACACGTTCCTGAGAAAAAAGATATTGGAGTCGGCTAAAGCCAACAAAGAAATTAATTCGTCCGTATCTTTGGACGACGACGGATTGGTCGACGGCTTGTTTTCTTTAAGAGCTAATAATAATACCCTAAAGTGCGAAATAAAATCGAAATACTCCGTAGACTTTGCGAAGCGCGGCAACATCGGTCGAATGCTGGGATTTCATGATCGAATTTTAGAGGAAGGTCGTTCGCATACGTCCGATCGCGATGTGGAAATAATTTCGGTATCTAATATTTTCGTAGATACTAACATTACGACGGGAGCGTACCGCAATAACCAACTTTGTCATAGCATTTACGAATTTGGCCTAACCGTGCCCCCAGGCTACAGCATAGAACAACAACCCAGCAATATAATTCGTTTCCCTCTGTGCGTGGACGAATTCGATAACATTACGTTGAGACTGGTGGATCATACGGGTGAAGCGGTTAATTTTCGAAGGATACGTACCTTTGCGTTCGCCTAGAGCTAAGACGCGAATAATAAAATTATTATTAAGTTAAAAATGGGCGTCGTTTACGATGACGAGCGTCAGCATCAGCAGCAGCAGCAACAGACGTTAGCCGCAGTCGTCAATATACCTAAGAAAAATCCGCGCGTTGGGCATTGTTATCGTTGTTGCTGCCGAAGTCTTCTTCTTCTTCTTCTTCCTCAAAACAAACCTATATAAAACGCAAAAACGTTCTCGAAATCTGCAGTCGCACGCAAATCATCGTTGGGCCATAACGAAATAAAAAGCGGAAGAGGTGTGAAAAAGCGACATCGTATTAAAAAGAAGAGGAAGAAGAACCTCGCTCTTAGTCGCGCAGACGCAAGTTTCTTAAAAGCGCTCGGCTACAAGCTTTTGAATACGAGAAAGAAAAAGTACTAGAAATGGCTAAACGTGGCGGTAAAATACGTGGTGATTTTGGTAGTAGCACGAAAATGGTCGCAGATCACATCTCGTCGGTGATTAGTTCCCTTTGAAGAAATTACGTTTCGACGAGGTGGCCAAATTAGACGTATTCAAAAGGCCTCGCTACGAAGAGACAATTTCGAAAGAAGATTATTATTCGTATTTACCCTTCACGCGAAACACAGACCACAGCGATAGAGTGATTATAGAAATCCAAAATTCCGATGCTATAACCGCAACCTACGACAGTTACATTAATATTAAGGGAACGTTTTCGGTGAAAACCGAAGGTAAACCGTATACGATAACGAACAACGCAATATTATTCTTGTTCGATGAAATACAGTACAAAATGGGGAGCACGCATGTGGTCGACGTTTGTAAGCAGCCTGGTATAACGTGCACGATGAAGGGTCTCGCTTCGTATCACAAAAAATTCAACGGTTTGAGCAATAGCACCTGGGACCCTCGAGGAGATACAAACGTCGACATTTTTAAGAACGGACGCTTCTCGTGCAATGTGCCTCTAAAGCATATTTTTGGATTTTGCGAGGATTATAAACGAGCCGTCGTAAACATGCCGCAAGAGCTTGTTTTAATTAGATCCAAGAGCGACGTCAATTGTTACAAGAGCGACGAAAACGAGCTAACATTTAAAATTACTAAAATATCGTGGGAGGTTCCGCATTTAAAGCTTAGCGATGAATCGAAATTAAATTTATTCCATCATTTGCATAAAATCCCAGAATTGTGGTTTACTTTCGTCGCTGGGAGCTTCACGAGTTGCCGTCCTTTCCGTCTTCGAAAATTCACGTTTGGCGTATTAAGAATTCGAACGAATTAGAAAAACCTCGATGGATTCTATTTACTCTTCAGCATGGCAAGTATGATAATGCGAAGCAATCGGCAGCCCAGTTCGATCACTGCAATCTGACAAATTTAAAACTATACCTTAATTCCCAAGAATTTCCACTTCAAGATATGAATTCGGACTTTGCCAATAACGATTATTCGACCCCGTTCATGCACTATTCGAAATTTCCGGAAAACTATTATGCAGGCGCGAGCAATTTGAGCTACGCTCTGTGTTGTTTGAACGACTATCAGCAATTTGGCAATTGTCCCGTGTTCGTGATCGATTGCAGTCGTCAAGAAGAATCTATTAAAAATTCGGCCGTCGATATACGTCTCGAAATCGAATCCAGCAACATTTTCGATCAAACCACTAAAGCATACTGCTTAATTTTGCACGACTCTATATTCGAATACGATCCGTTTACGGAAATCGTTACGCGTCATATTAACGAATAATAGACATGAAGGTTATTAAACAGAAACAATCTCTACCGGTTGCAAATATGGATCTAACGGTCGAACAGGATGATCCTTATTCCTATTTTGGAACGCGCAAAAGCACGGAGATCTCTTACCGGCCAGCATAAGATGCATCGTATGCGGACCTTCTGCGTGCGGTAAAACAAACCTGATTTTGAGTTTGTTACTGGCACCCAACGGATTGGAATTTGAAAACGTTTACATTTACTCCAAGTCGCTATTTCAGCCCAAATACGATTTTTGAGTCGAGTTTTGAGACCGATCAAGGGACTAGGCTATTACGAATTTAGCGAAAATTCCGAAATAATTTCACCGCAAGATGCTAAGAGTAATTCGATTTTCATTTTCGACGACATTCAATGTCACGAACAAAACGCGATTCGTCAATATTTTTCAATGAGCCGTCATAAGAATATAGACGCGTTCTACCTCAGCCAATCGTATGCAAGAATACCGAAGCATCTTATTCGCGACAATACAAATTTAATTATAGTTTTTTTGCAAGACGAAATGAACTTAAGACATATCTATTCGGAGCACATTAATACCGACATGAGCTTCGAAGATTTCAAAAAGATGTGCCGTCTAGCGTGGGAAAAAAAAGACGGCGATGGCAATAAAGCCGGATACGGATTCTTAGTGGTAGACAAAGAAAAAGCCATAAACGAGGGCCGCTACCGTAAAGGATTCGATCATTACATATGTATTTAAAATCACGACGTTCGAGCGAACTTTCATCAACGCATGTCTGCGGCTGCGATGAGACGAGGACGACGACGACGACGACGACGTCACTCTACGAATTTAAATCGAGCCGTAGTGCAGGCCACTAAAACGATAAGAAAAAAGTTTTTAGATTTTAAACGAGATCAAAATCGAGCTCAATTAAAATACGGAATGAAGCATGCTCAATTACTAGAACCGTTAAAATCGCTATCAAAATTCTCTGCAAGTAAAAATCCTAATTATATTCGACGTCAGAATGCGGAGCACGAATGTGATAATGTCGGCGACGGTTCAGATGCCTTACTTAAAAAGTATGCCGACATCCTGTCCAAAAGCGAGGATCCCAATATAGACGATACCGGAATCGGCATTCAATACGACGACCTTTCGAATAAATGGTCTATGGGCAATTCAGAGTTAGCTATTGCAGACGACGGATCTACGATTAATATTAGAAATAAAAAATATCCTATTACGGAGGGCTTACTTCGATTGTTAACTTATAAGAAAATCCCTTCGAATAAGAAAACGCCTGCTGGCAATCCTTCCGAGCTAGATGTAAAAAATTACATCGATATTTTGAAGAAAACCAATGCATATAATAAACTGTTTCGCAAGGATCTGCCTAAAACGCCAAAATATAAAAATTATATCGTTCCGAATTTAACACCGTCGCCCGTGGCGACTACAATATCTACGCCTCCTCCCTCGCCGCAGCATGCTTCGTCGCCGTCACCGTCGTCGTCAAGAGAGATGAATACAGCATCGGCGACTCCTACGATTCCCATGCAATTACGATCCAAAATAACGAATAAAAAGAAAGGTCTCGGTATGGATGATTTATCGAAAAAAAGACAGCCATCGAGTAATATAAGCAGAATTTGGCGATACAAAAAATTCGATAATTCTAATCATGAGATAGAATACGTTCATTGGGACTCGCCGGCCGAGCTGGTGAGCCGGCTTCGTTTGTTGATGGCCGAACGTTCGGCGGGCAACAATAGCTCTCAGAATCAAAACGAATTTCTTTCTATTATATCCGAATTAAAAGAGGCGAAATTAATCGCCTAATAAAATATACACGTTCTATAGAATAGTCTCAGAAATAAAATGGTCGTCGATAAATTTGGAAGAGCGTATGTTGCCAGAGACTCTGGAGGCGGAGGATTTGGTAATACCGCTGCGCGCGGGCCTCCTGGTGTAGGCTTTAAACTAACTCCGGAAGGCGATTTCAACATAGAAAATAGAAAACTTTGCAACGTAGGCAATCCCGTGACCGGAACGGATGCGGTAAATAAACGAAGCGCCTTGGTATTGGACGAGGACGAGAAAATAGTTAACTTGAAGGATTTTAGAATAGTGAATTTGCCCGATCCTAAAAAATCAAACGACGGCGTAAACTTAAAATTTTGCAGCGAATAACTCAATCTGCGTATAGGCAAAGCATTGGAAATATGTTTGACCGCTTCATCTTCGGGAAAAACGCATGCTAATAAGAAACTTAAATTTGACGCCAAATCGCGATCCATTGTAAATTTGCACGACCCCGCAGAGCTCGGCGATGCCGTTAACAAGAGATACGTGGACTCGACGTTGTCAGAAAAAGCGCAAAATTTTATGAAACTAACCACGATCGACGACGGTAAGGCCAAGAACTTCGACTCTCGAGGCTTGAGAATTGTCAACATAGGCGAGGCCGAAGATGAGCACGATGCCGTTTCTAAGTTCTATGTGAACGCGAGAATACAAAATCTTATCGAAGGTGTCGCCATTCACCGCGATAACGTGATCATTCGAGATGTATTGCAATCGGTCGTTCAAGTGTTGAACGAAGTTGTTTTAAACACGAACTTCCTGATTTTCAACCACTTGAAATTAGACGGGGTCAAGACGTCTGCTGGAGACGATTTACAATTTCACAAAATTAATACCGACGTTATAAGACACCTGCACGTGTTATTGGAGCAAGATAAAGCCTCGTCGTCTAACTCTCATACTCGTGTCAAACCTTAAAATGCCTAAGAAATATAACGATAAGGAAATACTAGTGGATGAACTGCACAGAGGGGTTAGAATAAATTTTCCACGTCGAAGAACGATCATCAAATCTTATCACGACTTATTCCAAGCCGATATTGCTGAATTTATTCCATATTCGAAATATAATAAAGGGCATAAGTATATTCTACTCGTGATCGATTGCTATTCGAAATATTTATGGACGAGACCGCTTAAATCCAAGAATGGCCATGAAGTCACATCTGCGATGCGCGAGATTCTAAATGAAATTAAAAGATCGCGGCCGCCTTTACCGAAAAATCTGCAAACAGATAATGGTACAGAATTTTATAACGGCCAATTTGCACGGCTGATGAAGGAATATGGCGATATTAATCATTACTCCACATATAGCTCAATCAAAGCCGCCATCGTAGAACGTGCAATCAGAACGATAAAAAACAAACTGTATAAAGCTTTTAGTCTGAGAGGCAAATGGAAGTGGATTTATATAATCGATTCGATTGTATCGAAATACAACGATACGGTGCATTCGGCCACTAAAAGAAAACCCAAAATGTGACCGCGAAAACGCGTCTGAAAGTTTACGATAAATTAAAACTGGCGACTAGAAAACCTCGTTATGCCGTGGACGACTTTGTACGCATTTCAAAATACAGAAGTATTTTTCTAAGGGCTACAATGCAAACTGGAGCGAGGAGACGTTTAAAATATGTAAAGTGTTTCGAGCAAATCCGACTACTTATTTACTCGTCGACATGCATGGCGATCCAGTATTGGGACAGTTCTATGAAGCTGAGCTGCAGAAAACGAGAGTTCCAAATATTTACCTTATCGAGAAAATACTAAGGCGAAAAGGAACCAAAATTCTCGTCAAATGGTTGGGCTTCCAAGAGCCTTCCTGGATTCAAAAAGCTGATCTTATATAGATTGTTACATTTAAAAATAAAACATTTGTTTTTATATTTTTATTATATAAATATGTTACGTTTCAAAAATAAAAATTTGTTTCTTTTTTTTGTTGATTTTTTTATTATACATTTTTTTTTATCTTGTAAAAAATAAGAAAGATAGAACGCTACAACTGCGATACTTTGACATGCAGCAGCACTTAAAATGTATTATTTTAGTTTATTTTATACATAATATAAAAAAATAAAAATACAATGCAGTTTTTTTATCTTGGCTTGTTACAATATTTTAATTAATTTTATAATAAATATAAAAATAACAAAATACAATGCTTTTTCTTGATTACAATATAACAAAGAGAGCCTCTACAACGGCGCTTAAAATATATTTTAAATTAATTTTATACATAATATAAAAATTAAAAAATACAATGCGGTTTTATAATATAAAAATACAAAAGACAATGCAATTTCTTTCTCGTTACAAGATTTTAATTATTTTTTATAATAAACATGCAATTCACAAAATAAAATATGGTTTTATTCAAAGGTCCTTTATTAGATAGTGCCCATGAGGCAAAGTATCTATTCCGTTAGATAAAATGTATCTTTTATCATCTTGATAACTTAAAGCAATTTTCGTCTGACGTATGGAATATACCTTATGCAAATATGATCGTATGCTATTTTGGTCTCGTTCTATGACTACTTTATTTCGTAACGTATCGAGATAGTGATCGAAACAGATTTGCCGATCGATAATGTACTTTTAACACCCTTAGCCTTCTTTATTATCTCACGGCCTTCTATTTTAAAGAGTACATTTTCGATCGAAGGCCTACAAAGTGCGTTAAAATACGACCTCTAGTTTCGTCTTTCATAAGACCAATGACTTTTTATTAATTAAAGGAATTTTATAGATGTTATCGGGATCATAAGCGCTCGTATCAAATTTTTCTAGATTCGTCTTTATACACTCTTCATAGAAATCATTGCACGTCACACTATACAAAAGGCTGTCGGTGTCCATGTAGCATAATTCGCAATTATTTGCAAATTTTGCCTTCATGAAATCGTAGTGAAAATTATATAATTCAATTTTGATAATTCTAAGATGGCCATACCTATGTAGATAGGTTTGTTGAACTCTATCTCTGTTTTGCTCAATTCGATCGCGACCAGATTTTTGTCAAAAATCGTTGCCGAATGGAAATTTGGTTTGGAAATTAAAGATAGAGCACCATACCGACCGCTCCAATGAGTCACTAATTTTATGACGCGTCTTTTCCTAACATTCTCCATTGTTTTACCAAAATGGAATTGTTTGCAAATTTATATAGATTTTGTGCAAATTCCGTTTTAGCTTCCGTGCGCATTCTGGTATTTAATTCGACAAACGGTCTCAACCAAGGAGACTGACCGAATTCTAAAACCTTATGAACGCGCGTCATAACTACGCCCGCAGATAAATAAACCTGGAGATTTCTGTAATGCACAACGTAGTTGAACTTTTCGTGAGAGTGCACATTAATTTTGAAAATTTCGAGCCCGGAGGCGTGTCCTGTTCTGGGCACATCGGCAACTCTTTCTGAGCGTCGTGAATGTCCGTAGGAAATTCCAAGTCGCATTCGATAATATAACCTTTATCGCTCGTAATGCTCACCGTTGTAACATTAAATTTTAATATTTCTTCAGGCGTTAGCCATTTGAAATCCCGTAAGGCAAATAGCAAGATTCGGCATGACCATAGAGATTATTAATATCTCCGTAAAATAAAAATTTATTCGGCTTGGATGGATCATACGTTTGGGGATAATATTTATTATTGGATTCTACATATCGTTTTACGACTTGAGTAAGGCCCCCCCGAATGCCTCTTTCGATCATTAAAAACATGTCGACGTCACAAATTAGTTCTAGCCTGATTTTAGTATATAATAACATGCTAGACCACGAGTAGCTCGCCAAAGTCACAAAATTTAAGGGATCCAATTTGTATGTTTCAAGACAATTTTTTCTAAAGTCTTGGAATATATCGCAAAGTAAAGAATGTCGCATTTTAAATATAGGTCGGCGTAGTCGCCTAAATTTTTGCATTTAAAAGTGCTCCATACGATTTGCGCATGAATATATTCCGATTCTTCAATATGTGATTCATTAAGATTGCTATAAAACATTCTATAGGAGGAAGATTTTCTTCGCTTAATTTCAAAATGTCATCCAAATACTCGTAGGGAAAAATACCCTTGCGCATTAGCAATTTAATGCGATCCGGGTTTAGCGAGCTAAATTCCTTTTTTAAAACTTTAAAGTCATCGAAAGACAACTCGCATGCTAATTTTTCCAATGACATTGCCATAAAGCGAAAGGAATCTATGAATCTGAACGTCACATTTGCGTCGTTGTATTTTTTAGAAAATGTTATGTATTTTTCATTATTCAAGGGTATTATATTCATGGGGCCTTCGAAAGCGTTAGCAAGCTCTTTAATAATAAAATGAGCATCATAATTGCTCAAATTATGATAGACTACGGGAATAATTGGAAATAACCTAAAATTTAAATTACAGCTGCTATGCGCAACACCTCTTACAGAACCATTCATGTGATCGTGATCGATAACCTTTTCGTCGTCCGGCAAGAAATCGACTTCGCAAATAAAGCACGTTTTGCTTTCGAGGCATCTATAGAGGACGTAGCAGGCTCGTTTTAAAAATGCGCTCCCATAACATATGGCAATATGTTTTAATTGTCGCACAAACCTAGAAATGCAGTCTGTGCCCGTGTATGAACTGTAATATGAAAGAGATTCGTCATATCCACAATAAAAATAATATCCTATTGAAAACGGAATATGTTCCTGGTATTTGAAAGTGCGTTCTGATTCGGAAGCTCTTTCGGTTTTTAATAAGGCATTCTATGTCAGAATAAACCACCATCGGCACAGGTATTTTATACTTAAAATCTTTAAATTGTAAATATTTGTTTTTCGGAGGGTAAAATAACACGACACTCGTTAAGTTTTTCGCATACTTGCTCGTGGGCATCGAGACGTTTGCGATCGTAAAAATAGGAGAGACATCTATCGCATACGTAAAAGTGACCCGTATGTTTAGTTAATTGACCTCTCACAAGTGAGGCTAAATTTTTTATAAGACAATAATGATATCTAACGCCCCGTTTATAATCTTTAATATTTTTTAATTCTTCCAAACTTTTTCCAACTTTATCGGCCTCGTCGCCGTCGTCGTCGTCCTCGTCGCCGTTGACGTCTTCGCCGTCGTCAGAATTAAATTTTGACGACTCGTCGACATACGCATCTTCAACAATTAACAGATTAACGTGTTTATCTCGTTTTTGGCTAGTTAATTGTACCGGTGTTACGATGTATCGAGCGCGTTTTAAAATAAGAGCAAAACATTTACAGAAATATCATTCTGCTTTTCGAATTTCGATATATCCGATATAGGCATGGGGCTGACGAAATTTTCATATTAAAATTTCTGCAAAATGCGGATACGAAGTTGTGCGATTAGCATGCTTACCTGCTGTAGGCTTAATTATTCCGGCTAAAACGCTCCAATAAAAGCATGAAAATCATTGTTTCTAATGTTTAAACAGGCCTTTTGTTTTGAATTGCGATAGGAAGAGGCATGAAACAACTCGCGTGAAACATATCATAGCATTTATTAATATTAACATTTAAAATAATATTTCGGATAGCGTGAATCCTGACCCGTGCATTGCGTCGTTCTCTATTTTATCCAACAAGCGTGTTGCGATATTGCACGCAAACCACTCGTTAAACTTCTCTAAATTGCCGAAACAAATTAAAAGTTGGGCGTCGAAAATACCTAGTTTGAAACTCATTTTCGTTGAGCGCGACGGAAAATTTGAAAAAATCGCACGCTAACACGACATTAATTTTAAGGTTTACCGAGTGATTTTTAAAAATCGTATACAATTTGGATAAAATTAGTTTTTTACAATCTTCGATAAATAAATTAAGATCTTTATGTGCAACATTAATAATTTGAGCTGTTTGAATTCTCGATTTAAACGCAGACACGATCGGCTTCCAAACTAATTCAGAATGTCGAGGCGTGCTCCGAGAATACATCAATTGTTTAGGAACATTCTGCCGCAGTAGTTTTTTTAATAGATTTTTAAATAGCATTTTATATCTTTTCATATGGCATAGAAGATTTTCGAATAGATTCAGATAACTAGCCGAGAGCGAAGAAGAAGTTTGTTTCACCGTTCTTAAAATCGATTCGGTGTTGTGAATGTGTGATTTTAATATTCGAACCCAATTGCGAAATACTTTAGTTTTACGACATTTCGTTAAAATTGCGTGCACTTTTCGATACAACTGTAGCATCTGATCACAACACATCGAAACGCCCGCGTCCGCTTCGATTTTTCTGTTAGTTAACATTTTTTTTCGTATTTCAATGCCAACTTTCTGTATTTTGAACCGTGCAATTTTACTAATACGTTCGGCGTATCGTCTTTGGGCGATAAATCGCAGGACCATAAAATGGCTTCTAATTCGGCATGCAGTTCCCGTTTTATTCTAACAATTTGTACGAGTTTAAAAATCTTATACAAAAGGATAAGTCTATAGCATATTTTTCTGAATCTGTAATTTTAGTTGATTTTATAGAAAATACATCTGTCGTTCTAACACATTTACTATAGACAAATAAATCGCCGATTTCATGCAAGCGCATGCGGAGGGTTTTTCTGCAAATCAACAAAGAATTAATAAATTGAGTTGAAAACACGAATTCTCTATTTTTTAAGTCCACGTATAGGCAATCGGTTCTTAGAGTTGCATAAAAGAAAATGTCACTTTCACATTTATACTGAAAATTAAACACTGTTTTTAATGGCGATACGGCTGATTGATCTACAAATCTAAATAACCTAATACCGGCCGAGATGCTTTCGCTAATATTATAAAATGCCTTTCGGTCGTAATTACATAAATTAAAAAGTTTTCTTTCATACGAGACACGTCGGTGAAGCAAAACGCTATTGTGTTAGAATCCGAATATTCTAAGCACGTTAAATTGTCGAACAAATTAAATTGCATGCAAAATAGAAAAAGGGCTCGAGACCCAATCAAAAAACCGTCCCGATATTTAAAGTCTTTTAAATAAGCAGGCAATTCCTTGCATGCGATTCTATAAAATTATGTGGATAATCCGCAATTAGCATATCACGATTGTAATGGGTTGCTGATCTAATTCTATATTCAATACTCATAACTTTAAAAATCAAGATGTAAAAATACTAAAATTATAAAAATTAATTACCATGTATAGGTAGGTATTCTAGTGTGATGACGATACGGATGGCTTTTTTTGCTTTTGCCGTTCTTGATTTTCCTTGGGAGGATCCGTGAGGGCTGATGATGATGGATCCTTTTGTTTTTCGCCCATGCAGCAGAAGGAAATACTCGCTGCAGGATTAGGTTTACCTTTAAAATAAACGAATTTCGTATTAGTTTTTTAAATAAAAAATTAAAATATTAAATACTAACCAACTTCGAACGATCCTAGGTAGTGCAAACAAAGGCATTCCTGTTTATTCAGCTCTTCGATATCTTTGTCGCTAATTACGTCCGCGATTCTCTGCGGAAGGAACACAACGCATTCTTCTAATTCGACGAGAATGATCCGAGAATTCTTCTTTGACTGAAGAGATTTGATGCTTAAAACCGGATAAGGGCGCTGTAGCTCGAGATCTTTGACTTTTACGGTCTTCTTCCTATCGATGCGGCTTACTGAATTGATTTTTAATTAACTCCATATTTTAATTCTAATTACGAATATAATTACATAAAGTTAAAAATATATTTACAATTATTACCTGTTTTTAATGCAAGCTGCACGATGACAAAACACGTTGCAGGACTCTCAAACTTATATTTTACAAGATAAAAAGCCTTACAAGGGATCTTCTATTTATATCACTCCAAATGACGTACAATTTATTACGCATCTGAAAACCGCTCCCCACATACACGATTCAGACATTAACGATAGCAATTCATTAGAATTAAATAGCATTGCCCTTGTTTTGGACAAAAAGCGCTCATTTAAATTAAAACGCCATCTTTTATTATGCGGATATTGAAGTCGCATAAAATTAATGAGCATATTTTTATTCAAAGATGTAAGTAACAAAGTCATTTTCGCCGACTCGGCATCGATAAAAGAATATAAAAAATTTCAAACGTCTATATTTCGAGGATTTATGAGCCCATATTTGTTAAAAATAATGGGTTCCTATATAATTAATGATGCAAAACGATGTGTACTGAAATTAAAACTTACTCACGAATGATGTAATCATTAAACTACAGTATTTTCTTAACGCGTTCCAAGAAGCTATCTTTTATACATACAATGTTTTAACAAAAGCGATTCCCGACTTCGATAATAAAAAATAATTATACAAAACATACTCGATCATTTATATTTTAACTTCCGCTTTATATAATTAATGTATACTATACAAAATTTACGACCACTTTTTATTTCTCGGCAAAAATACGATTTCGTCATCGTATATGCTTTGGGTTCATATAATGCACACAAAATTAAAGAAGAACTTTTTTACCATTTATACCGAAACAATTACATTTAAAACGTCTTGCACGTGTACGATGAGATAATCGCGACCCCGTTTTTTCTCTTGCCCGACGATCTGAAATCTCTGCGTTATTTTAAATACTTCATAACTGCCTACGAAAACATCGAGCGTAACATTTCCAAATTATTAAAAGTTTACTTGAAACGTCTTGCACGTGTGTCCGATGAGATAATCGTTGACCCCGTATTTGTATACGAATTAAATAGCGCACTTTCATCATCTTCTCTCGGAAGGCAAAAATACACGCACACGTCATCGATCGAACCATCTTGAGCAAAAATACGATTACGTCAGTAGTATAGCTATGGAGAAGCTGAGACAGCCCTTTTAAAGGGCCATCGCAATTTTTTCTTATCGACACCTGTAATAAAAAACCCTTGCGGTTATTTACCCAGACTCATTCTCGAACGCGACCACCACCCCCGAAAACACGCTCTTAAAACAAAACACGTTCGCACCACTTGCGCGCCCTTACGATATTTCGTCTTTGACTAAAACACACACGCCCCCCTACACACCTATACACATAACGATACATACCTTTCTTTTCGAAAATAAAACGACAACAACACCGCCCCCCCGATCGATATCTACACACACACACACTTTTATCACGAGGGCGGCACGACTTCCACGTTAACATCACCGACGAACCATACATACTCTACACCCTACACGCACACACCTGCACATACATACCTCTCTTTTACATAATACGCACACCCTTTACAAGATATTTATTATCCTTTTAAAAAGGGCCGGCCAGCTTCTCCATAGCCATACCATCGTTATCCTCAAACCTAACTAATACTAACACACACACACACCTACACATACATGACCTTCACACATACATACTTCTCTTTTCCATAATACACACACCCTTTACAAGATATTTATGACCCTTTAAAAAGGGCTGTCCCAGCTTCTCCATAGTTATACTACTCCCGTGTATATTAAAAAGCCATGTTGTTGTATACTAATAATCAATTATTGGAAGTATTACGTAATATTGGATGATTTATAATTTTAAATTTAACAAACTTAAAAAAATTGTGTCCTCATAGATTTTGAAGGTACATATTCGTTCGCTTCCGTCTGCTTTCGTTACCTGTGTTTGACATTTCTCGAGGTAATTACACAAATTTTAATACCTGTTTTAAGAAAATGCTATAGTACCAGCTTGCAAATCGTTAACAATTCAGGTTGTAGAATACGAATAGCGTTGTTTGGTATATATTAGATATTTTTTAACCGCCGAATACGAATTTTAGAAACCAACTCAATCTTTCTTCTCTCTCGTACCAATGCTAACGGAATAGTTGCCGACCTCGTCGCACGGGCCGTTCGGTTTTTAAGATCGGAAATTTTTGAGGGATCCAAGCTTTTTTAACACGTTAACGAATACGTCGCTTCAAATTAATCTTTTCCCGGAAAATCCTGATTTCTCCGCAAGTTATCGGTTTTCCGTCATAAAAACCGGCCTATCCTAAGCACGCAAAATTCTCCACCTAACCACCACCCTTCCGCGCCCCCAACTCCAAAACCCTTGGACGCAAATCCCAATAAGCGATCGATTTGCGCCTCTCAACTTTAACACAACGACGGGCGTACAAAACTTATAGTTAATAGATACCCTTCCTTAAGTAGTTTGTTGTAGTTGTTTTAGTTATTACATAACCGCTCCACTGCCATCGGTATTGCTACAAAAAGCAATTGGTCCTTCCCTATAATTAACATATCTATATCACCTTATCATCCTACAGTAGGGTTTGCGCTTCGTAATCTTTGAAATATTTGCTCTAGGTACTTAAGCGTTCTTCAAAAGACCTGCCTAACACTATCACGTCGTCTAGATACACCGAACATGTTTTCCAGGGCCGTCCATCAAACGTTCAACAGTAGCTGAGGCATTGCACAATCCAAAGGGCATGATCTTGAACTGCTATAATCCAGTTCCAATTTTAATCGCAGTTTTCGCTTTATTGTTTGGCTCCAAGCCTACCGACCAGTATCCGCTTTTTAAGTGCAAGGTCGAAAACCATCTAGATCCGGATAGAGTATCCAAGGTGTCATCAATTCTGGGCAAAGGATAGCTGTCTTTATTTGTGACATTGTTTAGCCGCCGGTAGTCCACACAAAACCTTGTCGACTCATCCTTTTTCTTGACAAGCACTACCGGGGATACCCATGGACTATCCGAGACTCGATCGCTCCCTGTTTTTCCATATCTGTATAAAATTGTTCGGTTTCTTTACGTTTTGCTAAAGGAAGCCGCCTAGGATGTTGTCGTAATGGTTGAGCATCTCCAGTATTGATCTTTTGTTGCACAACATTCGTTTTTCCTTTCTCACTATCATCCAGTGCAAACACACCTCGATATCGTCCGACCAGTTCTTTTACCTTGCCCAGTTGGTCGCGAAGGTAGCACAATGGGCCCATATTGAGGCATAAGTGCGCGTGGCTTTGCCACCCTTCCAATGAAATCAATCAATCATTTAATTATTTTAAAAACTCTCTGCATAATTCATCACTTTTTAATTCTCCCATCAATCGCAGATGTTTCACTAGCATTTTCATTCTCGTTATAATCTGGTTGCTCCCCTTCACACAAGTCTGTATTTTCTACATTAAGTAAATCGTAGTTATCTATGCATAAATTGTGTAGAACACAGAAGCAAAAACAAACTTTATAATCTTATCGCCAGTGTAAAAATGAAGACACAGTGACTGTCGAAAGCGTCCCTTTAACTATCTAAAGGAATTCTCAATAAGCACTGGTGTTGCAATCATTTTCTTGTTAAATTTAATTTGTGAGCTGGATAAATTTCCATAGTCACTGTACGGAGTTAGTAAATATTGTCTGATGGGATACGCACTTTCGCCAAACAGATGATATTTGTCACCACAAATGTGTTCTGCAACTTGAGAAATAAAAGACAATTTGAATACACGTGAGTCATGAATTTCGCCCGGTGTTCCTGTAAAAACATTAATAAACCGTTTGTTACCATCACAAACGACTTGTAGTGTAACAGATGGATGGTCGTGCCGATTTACATAAGTGCTTTTAATCTTATGAGCAGGAGTTCTTATAGATATAGCAATATCGTCTATACATACTACAACGTTAGAAAATCCCGTGAGCTGCAAAGTAAACAATACAATTATAGCTTTATAATTGATATTTATTTTAAAACTTACATTTTCAAATACAATTGCTGTTTCGTTCTCACTTTTTGGTAACCTAGTTATATGTGGAGCCATATCCACCAAATAATCCGTGACCCTACAACACTGTCTATAAAATGTGGTTTGACCAACTCCAAACCTTTCTGAAACATCACGAATACAAGTTTTATTTTCGGCAAACATACAAAAATGTATATAAATGAAGTTAACTGTTGATAAACATCTTACCAAATGGTAGCTAACTATTTTCCAATCTGCTGATATTTCTTTAGGACCACCTGCCTTAAAATCAGTAAAGCACTAGAATTCCCAAACATACTAATTAACTGATTTGCAGTTTTTCGCGAGACCCGAAGATTTTGTTTAAACTAAAACAAATTAGATAATTATAATTGCAAGTGTACCAAACAAGAATTTCAAAACCTACCTGAATATCTGTATAAGCCACTATTACATTTAAATAATTTACAATTTTTTGGAACGTTTTGTTTTTCATATAAATGTTCCACAACCTCTACAAACTCTTCATCACTGCTTGAGTCCGACGAGTCCATGATATAGCCAACAGTACAAGAAAAAACATCAAAATCCAATAAAAGGCTGTTCATCTTTTTGTGGTTATGTTGAATTGCACTGACTCCCTGGCACGGTTCTAAAAAGTAGCGCCGAATGCGAACTTTGAGCGAAAAATTCTATGCGCGAAATATGAGTTTCTCGCTCCGTGCTGCTCTCAAAACATAAGTGAAACACGCAAACAAGCACCCAATGTGAACTTGGCAATAGTGCGCAGAGTGGAAAACGTTTTATATAGACTGGCGCTTCGTCTCGCTTTACTTCTACTTCTCCCTGCTCTAAATAAACCACACTAATTGCGCAGCTAACGGCTGCTCTCTAGTGGCAGCAGTGCACAGCTAAACTAACGACAATATAGCAATAATGTTACAGTAGTGTTAATTTTACGCACATGTGGGGGGTGTCGCTGGGACGAAGTTTATTCGCTCTATTCAAAATTCAAAAAATTAATATGGACGCCATAAAAAACATAAGTTGTAGTGCATTCTAAAAATGACGAATGACAATTGCGACTTGCCATACACATTAGTTTGTGCGTCGTGAAAAAGTATCCTAATAATGTCGCACTTTGACAGCTGTAAAATAGTTTCGTAGGTACAGCTGAAATTCAAAAATGCAATATTCAGTTCATCTCAATTATCTTTAACGTGAATAAAGGTAATCTAAATTTTGAACTGGACATAAACTTGGCACTATATTCTTTAAAACTTTCTCCATTTCACCTTTGCTGAACTATCATCATAAGCGACATTCATGCATTGCATCTACTTCACTTATCTATTTTTCTAAACTGTGACATTGGTATACGTACGCATAATTTATTACATTTTCAACCAAAACCTTAGCATATTTGATAGTAAGATAAGATGACCTAGCTGAATCAAACAAATTACAAAATATATACAAGCGCCCCCAAATCGATGTAAAATAGTGTAGCTCTAACTCACAGCAGGTGGCATTGGGCCTGTTTGACCACAGAGTCCTCGTAGTAGGCAACTAATTTACTCCGTCTTCTTAGTAAGTAACTAAACTAGGTCGTATGTGGTGTACATAAATAGTATATATTTATAGAGAAAAAAATACGTTAAACAGAGGACAAGACGACGTATCGTAAAAACAAGAAGCCCATGTATACTAAAAATCATGTGAATTTAAGAATAATAAATGCGTGTCTATGGCAGGCAACCCAACATACTCCAATTATGTTAAGTGTGACAAGTGGGACAAAATGGTGTATGTAAAAAATGACAGTTTGACAAAAATGGCGATATCTAAAAGTGGGGTTCGAATGCATGTCTACGGGAAAAGTTGCACCTAGTTGCAATTCACAGTTAGTAAGAGACAAGCTGATGTAATTAACGAGGTACAATATCTATCAAACTTACACTTATATAAAGTCAATATAGGAATAATACATATGTATTCTAGATAGGTGTAACTTTCCTCGACTTGTCAATGCTTTTAAATGGGTGTAAAGTTTGAAGACTTGTTTGCTATTTAACACTATTTTTATCTAGATTTAGTTACTGATTTTAAGTATTGGGAATAAGGTGTTAATCAACAAACCTTCCCGCTGAAATACTGGCCGTCCAGGAATTCTTCTGGTAGTTCCTATGGCTGAACCAAACCTGATATCATTTTACATGTCATTTTGACGACTATCCAATTACTTTTAGTGTTTAATTTTTATAAGTTAACACACACCACTGTTTATGTGTATATTAAGTGCCATTTTTATACATTTATGTGACTATCTCTTTGCGAATTGTGTAATTGTCTTTTAGCAACCGCGTGACTGTTATATGCTAATGTGAAGTTAATGTGCATTGCGAATGGGGATACAAAAGTTTTTCCTGGAAGTTAAATACACACCTTTGCCTGTACTTCGAAGTAGTGAATTGTGCAGAAAAATATTTTTGATACAATCATCGTATTTAATTACTTCATATTTTTTAAGATCCGATTATTAACAAAAATATGTTATAAACATTCACACTATACTTGCGCGTATTCATAGTTGTATGATATGGTAGCTCTAATACTCGTTATTATAAATAATTGTGTCATTGTTACACGGTATTAATCGTGTCGTTTCACACTTGCGACCAAGTTTAACTTTATCCCAAAACGAAAATTAACGTAGATTGTGCGCCCTCTTTAAACCCCGAAAGGATGTTCAAGTTCTTACGGAGGGCTTGTAATTTAAAAATTGCACTAAGATAGTAACCAAATTAGTGTTAATTAGTGACGAAATCGATCTCCTCGTTAAAACGCTAAGTTCGGAAGATAATATATTGATTAGTTAATATTGAAACAGCTGTTGCTAGTAATGACGTTCGATAATACACGTGACATGTAGAGTATGCGTTTGATAATTAAATGAAGGAGATGTTGGTTATTAACATCATTCATCACTAAGAAATTGGGTTTGATTTATCATCAATACAGTATGGTTAAGTACTTTCAACGCTTTTTGCTTATTTCGATTAGTAAAGTACGCAAGTTTTTATGACTACTAAGCCTGCATCAACGTTTTTCTCGGACTTTTTCAAAAAATCTCTAAATGTCGATGTAAAACGTGCTGTTTGACGATTTTTTCCGGCACAAATTTTCTAAAAGGTGTAAAACATAGTACATATATTTAATAACAATTTAGCCAACGTTTTTCCAAAGTTTGAAAGAAACCGTTATTTTTGATATTTATTCGTATTCTTTTGAATGTTTTCAAAAATTCTCTTATGATGTATGTCATGTTTCTTTATGATGTCTGTGGAAAAAGAAACGCTGCAAAGTTTATAAAATATGTATTTAATAACGATTTACCCCTCCTTTTCGAAGATTTTGTTCCAAAACCTTATTTTTGGAGTCTTCAAATATGCTCTGTTTTAAATTCTAACGGACCCCTTTCTGTACAATTACTATTGTAAATCACATATTTGTACAAGGCGCATAGGATGCAGTCAAATCTTTATTAAGGACTATACGTAAATTAGGAATCAACGTATGTATGTACAACACCTGTAACACTATGCAGCTGCGACTGTTATCACTTTAGAAAAAATTATTTGTTGTCGTTGTCCTTATGATTTCTGCGTCTTCCTCTTATAGTTCTGCAATATTTCTAGTTTTAAGTTATATGTGATACAAATATACAGACTTTATATCTAACCAACTGAACCCCGCCCTGTACAGTGTCGTCTCAATAAAAAAACTAGTCTATATGACCAAATTCAACTACGGGTAATCACTTATATAAAAACTTTTTATTTTTTCTCTTTCTCTTTCCTTAAATTACTGAAAATAAAAGACAAGAAGTTTACTATTGTGATAACACATTGTAACCTAAAAGACGACAGAAGTCTAAAAATGCAGATAGAAATTTATTAATCTGTTGAAATGTACAAGCAAAAAAGAAATGTTAACAGCTTTTTGTATCAAAAAGAGCTAACGATTGTTCATTTACAATTAACTTGATGTAATGCGCTGCTTCCAAATCTATCGCTTTGTATCCTTTAATGATATGACCTAGAGTTCTCGGAAAAAGGAAGCTCATAAGCTTACTTAATTCGCTTAAGCGTATCAAATCCTCTTCATATAAATCGAAAATATCTTGGACTTTGATGGCGATATAAGTTTGAACTTCTTCAGATAAGTCACTTTCAATTATAGTTGCTTGTTTGGTTTTAATCTGAAAATATAAAACATTTCGGTAATCATAACAAAGCAACAAAAAATTCAATTGAACTTGATAGGTAAGCCACTACAAACTGTATACCCATCGCAAAATATCGCAGTTTATACTTTACAGTAATATTCTTGTTAAAAGTGATTCTGTTATAAGTACTTATCAACAGAGATGGATATTTATAAAAATTGTATTTTGTATAGGATCAACTAGTAAAGGATAAAACTCTCAGCTATTAATCGCTGAGGTGCCAAGTAATGTGTCTTAAAAGTATCTAAAGTAACATTACCGAAGAACGCTGCCCTTCAAGTTCAACAAAAATTAAATGCTTCACTAATTTAAAATTCTGTAATTAACTATGTTCGGAGATATACAGGTATTTTTAAAAATAAGCACCAATGCATAATTATATCTATACATTAAAACTTTTAAGGAAGTGGATCAGCATTACGCAGTATTGCTTTAATTGTTTTCTTTTTTTCTGCCAACTTCCTTAATTAAGGACACCCACATTAGAGCTTTTGAATCAAACGCCAAGTTAACATACCAAACTCTTCGTTAGCTTTATCCAACAGAATTAGAGGTAATTAAAAATGGAATTGTTATATAAATATTATATAAGAAAAACACAGATAAGGTAAAAGATTTACTAGGGAAAGCTTTTCTAACGTACTGTCGGGTGATCTGCAACACGGTAAGATGACTTCGATAATAACAAATAAGCGTTTGACAAGGCATTTGTTACAAGTAAGAAATCAATACCTAAATGAGGAATACTTTGCTATTAATGAGCATAGAACATAAATAATTTACACAAACGAAGAGTTTCTTGATTTGACAGATTTTCAAAAACTAGGATCTGAGTAAACGCAACGTTAATATAAGAGGGTGAGTAAGCTTTTTCAAATATACTGAAAGAGTCAAACAGAGTAATACACCAAACTTGAAACCTATGTTATAAGTAGTTTCAGGAAATTGATTTTTCAATTGTATGTACACGATAAGACCTCAATAATAGTTGTTCAGGAAGTTGGTATGAATTAAAAATGCCATTCCATTTTTCCTAACAACGATCGGCAGTCGTTGCTCTATCATTTTTGTTATATCTCAATTTTTTTGTTTAGTGCTTATTTTGCCACGGAGAGAATGACTAAAAGCAACATATTTTGGTGTTCAAATTTTTTATAACAACACTGGAAGTTACACAACAACCGGTCCTGTATTACGCGGGATAATCGGTCGTCATGATGCTGTAACTGAAGGTGCAATTCGAAAAACTGTACCAGACCTAGTGGTCTATGTGAATTCATTGAAAACCTAATTGTGCAAGACGCCGTGATGGTGAGACCATACTATCAGTTGTCGTCAAGCTCAACATGTGGATTTGTAAACAAGTTCATTGGGTAATATCTTTTGAAGAATTTTATATTGCATGCACATCAGAATTAACTTACTGACCACAGTAGAAGTTAAATAGCAATAGAAGCAATAAGGTTTGTCGAAAGCAGGTATGTAATGAATTTAGAAAGTTATCAATTCTCATTTTGTGATAGTAATCACATAGGGACTTGAATTATATTAAGTACATTGTGCTAATGTTAATAGGGGTTGATGAAAAATTATTTGTGCTAATCATCTTACCTTACTTATAAGTTTCAATAATGGAGAATCGCCTGCGCCATGATACATAACATTATCTTTCGTATAAGCAATTGCGCAACTTGACAGTGCAACTAACAACAGTACTTTGCTTGAAATCATTTTCTACTATAAAATGTCTTCTGTTCGTGAAACAATCTGAATGAGTACTAATAGAACTTGTGTACCTTGTCTCTAAAATGTCTAATTTTTATATATTCTTTTAATCCTACTTCAACCGTATTCGATAAGAAGGCACTGATAGTGATTCACAGACAATACTGAATAGTAGGTATGATGTCATTGCACTAATATTTTTTTTTATTTCATACACTAAAATTGCTGAAAACTTTTATTTTTAGTTCTGCACTATGGTATTTGATTCTAAAATAAAAAAATTAGAATTTTGAATTAAACAGAATCACACTCGTGGAACACCACAATTGGAATAAGACATATTTCAGTGTAGAAATAAGTAATTTTTGATGTGCTTTCATATTACTAGAAAACAAAATATAGGTCAAATATATCTGTAATAATTATAAAACGTGGTCAGCCAATATGTTGTATTTAATCGTAAAGACTGGTAGCTGAGTAGTTATTGAAATACATTTTTGTCACAAGTGATTATCGTATCAATTTTCTCAAAGAAGTGACCTATAAAATTCTCATGCCAAGCAAAAGTTTCCTTAAGGACGATTAACTTCGCAAGTACGTGCATTACAAATCGAAAATATAGATACCGTAACTATTAGACTGGAAGAATTCTTTTATAAAAACTTTGAGGTGTTCCAGATCGATAAATTAAAATTCCAAATTTAATACTTATTGTAAGATGTATAATTCATGGTAACTGCTTTTGTAATGCATTCGAGCGTGCTAATAACGTTCTATCATTCTGAAGGTATTTTTTAGCTTTCGAACATTTTCAAAAGTTTTCAGAATAAGCTACGAAGACAATTACCTGATGTTGGGTGAAATTTGATCTGCTCTCTACTGTAGCATTTGCAAACAAACTTAACCGTTTGGGTAAATATTGATGCTACGTAAATATGTGTAACTGCTTTTTCTTTGGTATATAAGTTGAGAAATGCAATACATTTGATATCAAAGAATGCCGCGTTATTATGTTAAGACAGCAGTAATGATGAGTATTGCATTATGTCTTTTGATCAGATAATTCAGTCTACACTACTAATCTCTCCACAATTCGTCAATAGCATTAATTCACTATTACTTAAGCGATGTTTAAGTAACAAACTGGCATACTGTCGACCAGCAGTTTCACCAGAAAATCTTGATGTCTGGAGTCTTCCGAAAGCTATGCAGATTTGTAGTTTCAACCAAGTTTTTGTATACGAACAGCAAACCACTTTTAATCTATTTGTGTTAAATGTGATTATTTACTGCTTACCAAATTAATTTAAATTTACTGTTATTTGTAAATGTTTACACGCCAGCAACAAATTAATATAAATCCTTCTTACTTTCAAACTTTTATGTTCAATTGTTATAGTTGCATTTTCAACGTGTTGTTTTTGTTGGTGTAGCTATATTGATTGCATCTCTCCTAAATAACTGCAAGATTTCGGTTTTAAATTTTTTGACATAATTAGTAGATCATATATATTGTGGGATAACATTTACGTGCTATTTCTAGCAACTGACTATAGAAAGGTTTATAAATAATCCATATCCTGATGGGATTGTCACAGCATTGTCTAATGTGCGTGATATATACATTAGCATACTAAAACGTTTCCTAAAAAACACCTCATACTTTTCCAAGAGCAAAAATTACTTACTCCTTACTCCTGAAGTGTTTCCAAATTGAATGGGCGTTAAAGAAGATTTATCCGTATTGCATTATTAGGAGGTTAGCTCTAATTAATGATCTGTTGATTAGGTTTACAGCGTCTTAAGTTGGATGATTTAATAGGGAAACTCGCTAATTGGAACAATCACGAAAATGAACTACGCATTCTTGACTTTTTTTGAAAAACACTCCACGATGTAAACTAAATTTAGCGGTTGTTTTTTGTTTTTGAGTTATAGCCGAATGTTTGATGTTCTCAATTTTTAATACATGGCAAAATTTCTGTTATAGATCAAACAAAAAAAACCAGTTGAGTAGAATACTAGGATCTTTAGAAAAAATATTTTATTCGAGTTACGAGATGACGTTGTGCTTTTTAAAGACAAATTATAGTTGGCTATTACGTAATGAAAACCGTTTTTATTTTATCTTTTCAATAATATATAACACGAGAACTTTGTAACTTCATATTAATATCATTTATTCAAATACTAAATGTTGAAATCATCATCATTAGGTCTTCAGTTCTGAAAATGGTTAGACGGATACCTCTATTGTTTTCTATTCTGGGGCTAATGTACACATTTTTCTGAAATTTCTGCACCTTACATCTTTCACTAAGTGTGCTCAATAGTCTACTCTAGGTCTAGATCTACCTTTACCTCTCTTTTTTCCAATCTGTGCCTGAAGTATATCACGTACAATTGTCTAATGCGTTTACCTCTTTTTTTCCTACATGTGCTTGTAATATATTCCGCACTATTCCTCAATACCTTATAAAGTGTCCCATCCTTCTAATTCTGCTATTGTTTTTTGTTTTCTACAGATATTTATCCTCCCCCACTATTTCCAGAACATTTTTGTTATGAACTTTGTCTGTCCATGCTGTCATCATCATTCATCTGAAGGACAACATTCCAAAAGCTTCTACCTTTTACCTGTCTACTTCACCTACTGTCCCTATTTCATAGCCGTACAGTGCTGTGCTCCACACATATACTTTCAACAATTTTTCCTTCTTTCTAAGTTTGCTGTCTTCGAACATAGCAACTGTCGTCTTGTTACATATAACACGACCCTCTTTATTTTTTTTTAAAATATATATCCAATTTCACCAATATTCAGTGGTACACAAAAGGGGTTAAGCAACCTGACCTCTAACGAGATCCCCCCAACACTTAGACATTTGCCGATTTAATAGTTTTCTAACTGATACTTTTTCACAATCAACATTTGTTGAGAATATTACAAAAGCAACATATGTACCTATTTACAGTAATCATGAGGGGTAAATATAATTATTTTTCAACATAAGGTTTTTCCGTCTTCGATCTGGTTGGACGCATATCCTCAATGATTTCTACTCCGAGCTAACCTACACATATCCCCGAAATTACCACAGCTTACATGTTTCACTAATTATGTGCAATAGTCCAACCTAGGTCTTCCCCTCCTTTTTACTTTCTCAGCCTCTAATATCTTACGCACTATTCTCTCATGCCTTAGTATGTGTGCTATAATCATTTTTTTTTTATTTTTAATGTTTTTTACATATTTCTTACTTCCCCTATCATTTCTAGAACCTCTATGTTCCAAACTTTTTCTGTCACGATATCTTCATCATATGTCTGTAACACCACATTTCAAAGACTTCTACTTTTTCCTGTCCAGCTCTCCTACTGTCCAAGTTTAACAGCCGTACAGTGCTGTGCTCCACACACATGCTTTTAGCGATCTTTTTCCTGTTTCTATGTTTGTTGTCTTTTATTCAATCTTCCTGATGGTAAAGTTTTAGATCACCTTATGGTGAAGGGATCCCGACAATCTTCCAACTATGCTAGGGGTCTATTCTTTGAGTAGAATTTATGAGGAGTGGTCGTGGGTTTAACAACAAAACATTGTTTACTTACTGACTCTAATAATACAAAATAGGGAGTGCAAAGGAGCGCCACCAAGTCCTTGAATTTTAAACGCGGTTTTGCGCTAAGGGAGGATTTGGAAGTCAGAGTGAAATATCGTATTTACTGCTAGAAGCTGTAAAAAATCGTATTAATATAATAATGAAGGACACAAGAAATGCACTCTTGCTACCTTATACCATGAAAAAAAAAGTATAACCATTAATACCAATAATTTACACATAATTGTAAAAACAAATTTAGGCATTAAACTTCCTGAAGATGTTGTTTAGTGCTTCTTTATCAAGCCACTGTTATAAACTCTACTTTTACAAAAGGGTATTCATACATTTTTACTTTTTAACTTAATTACCCTGTTCTTGAACTCACTTGTCCAAAATAAAACAATTACTCAAATGAATTTAACGATTGTTCTTTAATTAAATTTAACTTTCTTTGTAATCAAATTTTATATACAGAATATACATCAATTATTTGGTCTAATATTTTAGACACAGATACTAAATGTAAAAATCATGACTGTTTCTACTAGGAATAAAAAAATTAATAATGTATTAAACATGTTTATGAAGCTTTCCAAATAAATTACCCAAAATACACAGGTGTTACCTTGGTTTACAAATGTGTATTAAATATTCCACAAGATAAACAAAATCAGTTCTCGTAATTACTTGAGCTGTAATTGAATTTAAATAAAATACTTGTTAGAATTAAATAAAGGTATTCATAATCATTATTACTTGCAATGATATCATATATATACAAGCCCTAATTCACACTGAAATAAATTCCAAATAGTAAAAGTTTTAATAATTACATTGTATAACAAAAGGCGTAAAATGCTACAATGTAGTTTTCAACCATCTGCGTCGCTGTCATGTTATACAAACAGCTGTAGTCAGGTCAAATGGATAGAAACCCGCTCATCTTGCTTATTGTTCGAAAATTTTCACATCTATTCGCACCTCTCTTTTTAGTATAGTGACTATGGAGTCACGCTTGAAATCTTTTAGTATCTCGCCTGTTTCATACATCTAACTTATAATTTGGAAGAGACGTTCTGTTACTATTTGTCCAGCGGCTTTCAGAATTTTGGCTTGCGCCTTATATATACCAGGTGCCTTACTATTCATAATTCACAATAGCTAATCTATTTGTAAAATACTTATCAACGATATTTTTTATTGGTAAATAGAAATTGTAAGATTTAATTTGCATGCGAGGTCATGCTCGATGGTTAAATATTCTTCGAAATAATTTTTTTAACCACACGAAGTACATTTCAATATACAAAAATAAATTCTATTAAGATGTGAACGATTTAAATAAGAAGAAAGATTATGGAGTTAATTAAAAAAGGAATCGAAAACTGATGTTCTAATGCAAGTATTATAGTACGCAAGTATTATAGTACAAAATGGGAAGTGAAATTTGATCAACGACTTGGTTTGAAAAAGTAGAAACCCTGCATAAATTTATGATAAAAACGCAAGTCTATCGTTATTTAAATCTTTAGATAGTCATTTGTGTGATATAATTTTCTTTTAAGTAGGTTATGAGATTTTAGTGTATATATGATATTTTTTAATTGATAATTTCCTATTGATTTGAGGCCGAATCTCGAATTAAATAGATTAAATAGTTATTTGTGTGATATAGTTTTCTTTTTAGTAGGTTAAACTTGTATGAGATTTTAGTGTACATATGATACTTTGAATTGATAATTTCCTAATGTTTTTTGAGGTCGAATCTCGAATTAAAAGTTTTTGTTATGTGTTACTGATCAGTTATACTTTGACGAGTTAATTGAAGAGTATTCAAGATATCCGTACCTCTTTGGAAAATAATATTTTTGTGAAAAAAATTTTTGGAATTACTGAGTATAAACTATGACTGGAGAAATTTTTTATTAATGTTTAGTTATGTTTAGATTTAAGTTGTAAAGTGCATTTGTAGGTTTAACTTTTGTATGTAAGTAATTTGTAAGAATAATGTATTTTGAAGAAAGATGTAGTGAATTTAGGGGTTATTATAATTTGAAATATTCTTTATAAATATTTTGTTATAATTTCGATGTTGAAATTTCGTTTTGCAGTACGTTTGAACTAGGTAGATAGTAGGGTCATCTCCAGGCAATAAATCATATCAAATCAATTTTGCTTTTAACGTATTTTTTATTGAAGCCCAACGTACGGGCACATTTTCAATAACAACACACAATTTACAGCAATATAGTAAAGAGTATTTTCAGTAGATTGAAATCTAGGTTACCGGCATGCGCACAATCACGTGTAGTGTACAAAATTTCTTGTAACAATTGTGTACAATCTTATATAGAGCATACGTCACAAATAATGAAGTCAAGGATCTCGTTGCATAAAAGTGATGTCAAACTGAAACCTGAGCGATGTGCCTTAGCATCACATGCGTTCGAATTAGGACAAAATTGATTTTGATGGAGTAAAGATTCTATCTGGAGAAGCAAACTTGACAAAAAGGAAATTTCTGGAAATGTGTTTTAGTAACGGTGAGACAAATCGGATGAACAAAAAATCAGACACTGACAAATTAAGTGTTATATAATACATGCCTTCTGACATCGCCACATTTACATGGGTATGATGGTGCCGTGGATGAGTAATGGAGTCACACAAAATATTAGAAGTTAATGTTTCATACAGGACTATTTTAATAATTGCTTAACAAGTTTTGCTTATCGCATATTTTTTCGGTACTATCAAGAAATTTTGTAGTTAATTTTAAACTCTAATATTGTTTGGTTGATATTGTAGAAATTTGATATTGTGTGACAGAAAATTTTGATGTATAATTTAGTGTTCAAATTGGGTGTAACTGTAACTATATATAATCACATGAGTATTTGTAATTTGCCAAAATTTTAAGTATGCTGAACGTTTTATTTATTTGACCTATTTCACGTGTATAAGATTTGAATATTGTATTTTAAATGCGTTATTTTAGTTATTTATATTTTAGTGTCCTGAAGAAGAAATTGAAGAAAATTTCGAAAGTTAGACATCACAAATAAAGAAAATGTCCAACTAAAATACTTGTTTGGTCTACCTTTCCCTCAATCTATAATATATATATATATATATATATATATATATATATATATATATATATATACATATATTGCAGTGGAATTCGGGAACACTCGAGCCCCACTGTCGTTGGGCCGTCATAAAATTAATTAAAAAAATTCTTACTCAACCTTTTGAACACCTCCTGCTTTCTGCACACCCTGGCTAGCTCAGAAATCTGCTTCTTCTTGAATACCTACCATACTAAGTACATTCATTTCTTACAAACATATTCAAATGAAATTACCACTCAAATAATGCAACAAGACATGCAACCTTTTATTTACACATATTAACAAGTTTTCATTAGTAAGAAAATATTTACACGTTGGTATATTCAGTTTGATAAAACTGTTACCATCTCAATTTTTAAATCTCTTAAAACGTCATGACTTTAATATATTTCAACAATTTTAACTTAGAGAAGTAGATAGGCCCGTCGTACAACCCTAAATTGATTTTTATTCTGGTCTATTTTGAGCTAGGTATAACCCAGTTACTCTAAATGCCTTTAAACCTCTCATTTTTGTTTAAAATAAAGCTAACATGTTTATACATTAATAAACAATTTTAAATAATCAATATTAATTGTCCTGTACATGTACCCTTTTAAATGAGTTTCTATGGTAATAAATTACACCCCCCAACAAGTTAAAACACCCAAGCACAAAATATCAGCACAAATGTTCAAGTAAAAGCAAGAAATTAATTTTCTTTACCTGGAGTAAGCTTCGGCCATCGTTACCTCTAAATATGTGTACCAAAATCCTCGTCGTTGCGTCCATATACTTCATGATTATGCCTGGATCCAACTGATCCCCACTCACTATCCAAATCTCTGAAACCACCTATAATATTTCTACCTGGATAATGGTCTTGACCAAGCTTAACCTTCCAAACTCACTACACTTCACGGATACTTGTTTCTAACTTTTCGATTCGTTTACCCAAGTGCCATCCTATCATTAGATTGTATCGTGTAATTAACAGCACTTTTGATACGCACCCAATCGTGCAAAACACTTTTAATACATTTTCAGCACGTTACTAACAGCTTTATACACTTTAAAATAGGATGTTGTATGCTACTTTAACGAATAAGCACGTAATAGCAATTACGTTAGAGATCTAAGCGATATATGATCTAAGAGCAAGAGAGCTTTAATAATTCTCCCCGTGTATTTATACGTTTTTCAATACCCCCACGGAACCTCTTTCATCGAAAAGATTATTTTCTAAACTCTATTCTCAAAATTTTGTTCATAACGAACTTCAGCGTCTGAAAAATTCCAAGTTTATCGCGCTATTACTACAAAATTCGTTTAATAACATCAACGGACGTGAGCTTCTCAAAGATGCTAACCTTCGACCAATGATATTGCCTTGCCCCGTTACAACGTTCTACCTCCTAGCTACCTTTCTCCGTTTCACTCATATTTATTGTCTCTTTTAGAACCCCTCTAAAGTTACAGAAAATCGATATTGTGTTGGCCTTTAAATCTCCCGGGTATTTTAGACGTCTGTTGTAACTAACGTTTTATTACACGTGTTCTCTGTCTATCTTACATTATAGATCTTTTATTTCACTTAGTCTTCAAAGCACTTGTTATTTTAGCAGCTTTGTAACGTATTTTTTCCTAGTTACATTTAGTTCAATAAAATAAAAATAAAACAGCTATAATTTAAAATATTTAATTTGTGAATTATCATCCAATAAAAATTGATATATAATATTCATAATAACGCATAGATTCTTATACGTTTATACTCTAAAGTTCGTTACCAAGCTCTGTCAAGTTGTCAGTCTGCACTTCATTCTCAGCGTTCGAAAGGGCAAGCTGCTTTGCAGAGGAGGTGAAGTCGAGATGGCCCTGTGTAAACACGTGGCTTCTAACAAAGTTAGAAAAAAGTAGAGGATTGGTAAATTCTTGGTGTCTGGAGGTCGAGCCTAACAGCGGTTGCGTGAGCATGATTTCCGATAAGCTTCGCTCCGTACAAGTTAGTTGATCCCTACAGGCCTAAGAAGATGGAAGCCCCTTTGGACATCATTTAGACAGTTGGTATATATTAATTCAATAGATTATACTAACATTTTTCATCTTAGTGCAATATCTTAAGGACATATCTTGATTAATATCTCCGATAATAAATTAAAACAATTTCTGAAGGCATTATTTTAAAGCAAGAATTTATGGTTTCGTTCTATTTAATATAACATGCAGTAACGTAGAAGCCGGTTTCACATGTGTTCCTTATATTTCAACCTTACCGATGAACAATATTAAACAAGGAGATTATGATGTAAATTTCCGACAGCTGAGGTCAAGGTCCAGTATTTTCAGTTCAGTTTCGATGCACGTGAGTGTTTTTAGCATTTAATAACCTTGAAAATACCGTAAATTACTATGAATTATCTAGCATTAAATATTTGAGTAACGTAAAGAGAACATAGTTTTTGAGAAATCAGTGAATTAAATAATATGTTACTTGCTTGTCAGAATGTTTGCACATGTACGCAAATAGTGTATTTTATAAAGTTCTGAATGACAACCTATGTCAGATAAAAAATATATAGATTCAGTTTTGCTATCTAGACGCCATATGCTGTCTTGATTTAATTTACATTATGTTTAAAGATTTTGAGGTCATGTACAGGCACTTTCATCGACATATGAAATTCGCGTATTTATTATAGAATATAAATAAATTAGAATAATTACATTTTACAAAGTCTGCACTTTGATAATTAATTTCTGTTGTAATGATCAAGGAAGTACTTCGCTGATTAAAAAAAAACATTTTAATGTATTATGAATAACTTATAAATTATACGTCTATCTAATTATATTTTATAGAAAAGATCTATTCAGAGATCTTCTTAATTTTGAATGCAAAACTTCATTAGAATTATTATGAGAAAATTTTATAAAGATACAAACTTAAACATTGCAGTTGTACATATATAATCAGAAATTTATCCAAATAGAATCCTTTTTGTTTTTGAAAGACGTTTTATTATTTAACATTCAAAAATTGCAAGTCCTCCTGGAATAGAAAGAGTGTGTAATGAAAACAAATTCTCTCAGTATATTTTAGAAGTCTAAATTCTATTACTTTATTTTTGGCAAATGTTTTTGAGGACACAAATGGTGTCCATGTTGTACTCTTGTTTGTTCACAGGTAAAGCTGAGACATCTGTATGACATCTGGTGGTTGAGGTCTTGGTAAGTGTGTCCTAAAGAGTGAAATTCAGGTTTTATGGCTGTTAGTGGTGTTAAGATAAGGTTTCCGCATTCCCCTTATACAAGCACAGTTAAATTTTGTTGGTTCTTGTATTGAAAAATACGGTGGCGCTCATTAAAAATATTTTTGGTCTTTTATCCACCCATGACCCAAGCTCATGATCTACCCAGAGCTAACACTCGACTAGCCGTTTGTATCTTAAGAGTTTTTCTTTGTCTCAAGCCATTCTCCATTCAACATTACCTTGGGCTTATATTAAAAAGAAGAAATTCTCGACCTTGTGATATCAGGTTAAGGGTTAGGAAATTTGGAGGTTTAATTTTTAGCTGATAGTCACGAGGATAAAGCCTATAATGAATAATAAAGAAAATATCGCATTATAAAATAAATTATTTTCGTTACAGCTTATCGGACCGACCGTTACAAACAATTTCATAGAAATTCTGTCTCAACGTATATTTCAGTTCTTTGAACTAGACAGTTAACTAACAGGCGTTTTTTTGAAATAAACTATCCGTTTAAAATAATAATTCCGAGTTTTACCACTTCTTAGGATTTGTATTACGAAAGTTTCGTTTATTTAAATGGAATATGCGTTTACATTATTGATTTTCTCTACTCAGAAGCTCCGTTACCTATCCGATGCGCTTGATTTAAGCTATTACAACTAATTATGCGTATCCTTGGGTTTTCATTTACCCTAAAGCTACTATCCGTTATGCAATTTTAACCTTCTGATTTAGAAATACAAAAATATCTTAATAACCGTCCGTTTTCACTATCTAAACTGATTAATTTGGCGCGTAAATAAATTGTTTCTATTTGCTATATACAAAGTTGTTAAAAATTTATTATCTAGACTTATTTACCCTTCTCAACCTATCACTTCCACGACAATATATCTATATATATATATATATATATATATATATATATATATATATATATAACATCTAGAAAGTTGTCTCAACAACTGTCAAAATTATATAGGAATTTGTCAGTATGTAACTTTCAAAGTTAAATAAGAATATCACATTATTTTTGTTAAAGCTTTATTTATCACACTATTAATTTATATTTATGAATTTTATTTATATCAACGATTCTATTTTAAAAAACCTCACACTAGTAAGTATTTGATTATTGTATGCCCTAATAACGTGTCACAATTTTTAGTATTCTTGATAAAGGTTTAAAAATAAAAAAAACCGAAAGCTTGAAATTATAATAAAGAGTTTTATTCAATAACCAGCCGACCCAATAGCCTGTTATTATAGATACTTTATTTTATAATCTGCCAAGGTGTTACCCCCCAAAATTTATATATATATATATATATATATATATATATATATATATATATATATATATATATATATATATATATATATATATATATATATATATTACTCATATTTAGACCAGGGTAGAAAATTAAATAATCACATCAAATAATTTTAATCACCGTGTAGAAGCTTTGGGAAAAGGTACGCGTTATTAAAACCGTGAAGCATAAAAGTCAGTCGTTTCATTAAAAATAAGAGATTTAAATCATTTACAAAACGCTTGCTATAAAAAGGAAGCAGTATTAAAATGCTCTACGTGTAATTTAAATCATTCCGAGTAAAGAAACAAATGGAAATTACGTCCAAAATTTATATTAATTAACTCAATTTTAAGTAACCGGTATTAAACAAAATGTACAGATAATAATTAATATTTGATTAGGAGTCACTAAAATTAAAGGGTATTATTTTAATTGAAGTTAATTGAACCATTAGTAACATATAATATTTATAAAAGCTTGCAAAAACCCAATAATATTCAAATCGTAGAAGTATTATGTTTGAACACCTGCGTATTTTTAAAAAGACACGTTCTGCGTAAAATTTGCAGATAACAAATGGTTACAGAGAATGCTGGAGAAACCGTAGCTTAATAGTTACGGGAAATGCTAATAAGGTCGGTTATTTCACAGTCCACATGGACTGAAATAATCGATAATAAAGAATATCAATTTGTACCACTCGGAACAGGGTAGATAGAGACAGATAATATGCACAAGACAGAGACATATATAGTAAAAGGCGTGAGTGGAGCAACGTCACTGGGTTGCGATTGGTTGAAAATAAAAGGCAAACTTGAGAAGGAAAAATAACATTTCTGTATAAAAATTAATTAGTTATTTCCAGACGTTGCGAGCCGTGTCGCAATTTCTGAGATTTAACTGGTGCGAGTGCAAAATTTAATAAGAACCGACTCACAGGCGGGCGAGATGGGAACATTGTATACGAAATTCTAGAAACTGGCCGTTTTGGGGACAAGACCGACAGACGGGCTAACCTCTATATATACCCGGGTTAATATGAGTTTCTCTCTCTTAGATTTTCGAATTGATTAAATGCGTTAAACAGTGCTTTTTAGTTTTCCGATTTTGATAGAATAATTTAAACAGTTTGCTCGTATATTTTGGTGATTTAAAACAGTTTGTTCTTTACGCGCTACAATGAATGTAATTTAGTGCACTTAGAAAAGAAGATACAAGGTAATAAAGTTTAGTATCACTGTACCAATTAGTCAAATTTGCAACGACAAATGAATACACAAAAGTAGGCAGTTTTGGCGTATATTTGTGAAAGAAGTATGAATTTCTTTGTTATTTTTCGGGGGTGTTAATAATTAAATGGTTCGTAAACATGACTGGATCCACAAAACAATGTTCAGATATACACAGATGAGTTCCGGAAAAGCCCTGAAACAACTTTAGATGAATGGTGATGGAGAAAATTTTAAAAGCGTTGAGAATCAGAAGCCGTAAATATAACCCAGTTGGAATGGTGTGATTAACAAAGGGACGATGTACATTGAAGCTACGAGTGCAGTAACCTTCAGGTAAATTATACTATTTTGTTCGAAATTTGATGTTTTGGTGTGTGTAGAATAACTTTATAATTTATTTACGTAAAATGGACAGTAGTGAAATTGTACTAACAACAAATTTTTAATTTTAAGGTGACATTTTCTTGTTTAAGTAGAAAGGGGTATTTAGTATTTATGTTCTGGATTATGATGAAAATTTGGGTATGTCCTTGAGCTCAATTAGACGAACCTGGTTAATTAACGTAAAGGGGTGGTAGATGCTCCCTTTGTACTCAGACTCAGGTCTGCATATATTGTTATATTAATTAGTAGGCATCCTACAAGGACTTTAATTCTGGATGCACATTAAAATGATAACAAAATTTAATCTTGAAATTTTCTGATACTGAAATTTATGCTGAATTTTAATTTTGAAATTTTAATGTATTGTGAATATTGATGTAAATAGAGTTAACGTTGATGTTTGTGGTAGGAATGTGTTTGTTTTTTTATGAATGAAGATGAAGGTTTAACTAGGTGAGCAGCCGAGGCGGAAAAGAGTAAAGAGGCGATTAACAGAAGAAAGTCAACGGACCAGGTAATTTAATAGCTTTTTATACCTTTCACAGCATTCTTGACGCCCAATTCGTGAGGCTCGATTCGAAAAGCGGAGTACCCGGATTTTGGTGGTTTCACAGCAATATATATATATATATATATACCGTTTTAGCTCTACCTAGTCAACCGTCTGTTACATTGATCACTCTAATATGTTGAGCATTCTTTATAGCTGTAGCGACCGGTTCATAGAATCATTCGACGCTAAAAATTTTCTTCTGAAACCTATTACTACTGGGGAGCATGGTTTTTCATACCGATCACCGTAAAATCTATCTACCTTTGGCCTTTTAAATAGTGCAATTTATTAACGAGGGGCCGTAATGGCTATAAATCGTTCGGCGGTTAACCTTTGCTTTTGCTACTAATAGTATAATTGCGTGAGTATAAACTTGGTAGTGCTGGAGTTTGGTTATGCATATACAGAAAGCAATGCCCATGGATCATTGGTGTAAACATGATGATTACTTAATGCACAGCGATACCTTGCACCTAAATATCATAATAATATGTAAATGGAACGTGAATTTTAAAAATTTCAATTGGAAATATTTTCAGTAAAAGCCGATTACGGTATATTGATCGCTTATAGTCGCTAATAGCTTCTATTAAATGTGGGACTGCTAATGACCACCTCTAACTCCGTCATTTCGTCACACGACGGAAGACGTACTGGGCGCACCGTGCGACGCTTGGGGTTGCTTCTGGTCACGTGTCGCCTAAAACTTATTATTTTTAAAACATACAATTAAACCTTATTTAAATCAGTGCAGATACAAATTATCAACATCATTGTACCCTCATTGTTACCTAGTCTGAACCAACCTACACAATTCCATGAAATTTGCAGTCTTCATCTATCACCATCTGTGTGAAAGCCTGATCTCGGTCTACCTCTTCCCTTTTTTCATCTCTGCTTGTAATATATCCCGTACTATTCCCCAGAATTGCCTTAGAACGTATCCTGTCTGTCCATGCTACCATCCTCATACATCTGAAGCACAACATTACAGAAGGTTTTTATACCTTTCTGTCTGCTTTTTCCACTGCCCTTATTTCATAGATATACTGTGCTGTGCTCCACACTATGCTTTGAACAGTTTTCTGCTTGAATCTATGTTCGTTGTGTTTGAACATAGCTGCTGTTCTTTCTTGTTTGATGCAGTTCGGTCACGTTCTATTGTTTTACAGTTATACAAATATATGTATGTATAAGACAGAATATATATATATATATATATATATATATATATATATATATATATATATATATATATATATATATATATAGCCGTAATTTTGAGCGTAGCTTCCTATCTATAACTGGCATAAGTCAAAAACTTATATGTATATATGGTAAAGTATGTGGATGATATCATTTGTTCGTTGCCAGCCCAATATGTTGAACAAACGTTAACAGCATTTAATGATTTTAATGATCACCTTCAGTTCACTTTTGAAATTGAAGTGGAGGGTAAATTACCTTTTTTGGATGTGTTGGTCATCAGAGATAGTTCTAATCATTTATTATTTGATTGGTACACTAAACCAACTAACTCGGGCAGATATCTAAATTTCCACTCGAACCATTCTTTTCAACATAAGGTAAACACGGTGAAGGCCCTACGATATCGAATAGAACATATTTCAGACCCATAGTTCATGGATAAAAATAAGAAATTATTCATTAACACTTTAGTTAACAACGGTTATCCAAAGAGAATGTTGCATAGATTGATATATGGCAACTTCTTAAAAGTAAACCCTTCAGAAACTGATATTACGTACAAGAAGCTTCCGTTTATACAGAAGTTATCTCCACGTTTAGTACGATTACTTAGACAACCTAAGATCGCCATTGTTTATGAATACAATTTTTCTATTCAGAAGTTGTTTACCAAATTAAAGGATCGTACTTCGAAATTGTTAAACAGCAACGTTGTCTACAAGATCACGTGTAGTTGCAACAATAGTTACATTGGTCAGACTAGCCAGTGGCTGAAGAGTAATTTAACCCAGCACAGGAGTGATTATAGGATTAACTCCACTAAATGTGCATCGTCTGCTCATGTTGCTGCAACCAGTCATACACCACTTTTCGATGACACCGCCATTTTGGAGAACGAAACCAATTACAAAACGAGGCTTTTCATCGAGTCTTTTTATATTAATAGTGAAATTAATCCTATCAATAATAAGATTGATATTAATAGGGTACATAATGTTTACTCTGCTTTATATAGTAAGGACATTTTTAAACAACGTTAAGTATCTTTCTTCAGGTTATGTAATCATTGCCATTTTCGGAACGTGTCCTGTCACTCTTATAGAATTAGTCATTATCAACTTTGTCTTTACTTTTTAACCGCCATCGTGGCATGACGCTGCCCTTCAGGCAATCTTTAATTTTTAATATTTTTGACCCACAGTTATAATGTGAATCGTGCAGTAATTTGTTTTCAATCTCCTTAATATAATTTTGTCAATGTAAGTAGTTAGCGACAGGTTATGTATTTTTTGCTAATTTTGAATTTTCTGTTTCCATTTTAGCCTTTGAAAAAGGTACAAAAGGAATGTACCGAAACGTTAGGTGTTGATTAAATTTTCAATCAGTTTCTGTTGTTTTGATTTGGACTACTTCCCATGATAATATGTACATGTATATTATACTATATATATATATATATATATATATATATATATATATATACATATATACATATAAGTTTTTGGCTTATGCCATATATATATATATATATATATATATATATATATATATATAAGAGAAAAGTAGGTTTAACGAGTCTTAAATTAAACAAAGTAAAAAGGAATTATTGGCAAGTGACTCAAATTCAGCCACGAGGGCATCCTGTCGACGCGTTTCGCCCTAATTGGGGCTCATCAGGACAGGAGTAGCAAAGTTGTAAAATTTAACACAGACACCTTATGGGAAGTACAGCATCACCTAGCTCACAATTTGTGTCTTCGTGTCATTTCACCTGACATCGCAAGTTTTAACAACAGTCGGCACGGAGGAGATCCGGCTCAACTGCCTTTTTCCATAGCCAAAAGTTATATTTAAGAGAAAAGTAGGTTTAATGAGTCTTAAATTAAACAAAGTACAAAGGAATTATTGGCAAGTGACTCAAATTCAGCCACGAGGGCATCCTGTCGACGCGTTTCGCCCTAATTGGGGCTCATCAGGACAGGAGTAGCAAAGTTGTAAAATTTAACACAGACACTCCTGTCCTGATGAGCCCCAATTAGGGCGAAACGCGTCGACAGGATGCCCTCGTGGCTGAATTTGAGTCACTTCAATAATTCCTTTTACTTTATATATATATATATATATATATATATATATACATATATACATATAAGTTTTTGGCTTATGCCAGTTATAGACAGGAAGCTACGTTCAAAATTACGGCTATTAGCAAAGTATTAAACATATAAATATTTTAGATAGTTAATTACACAAAGTAAGTTGATAAATACTATCGTATTACAGTGAATAAGATAAAATAATAACTTAGACTTTTATGCAAAGCCCAAATAATCACTTCAAATTGAGCTAGTAATTGAAAGATGCAAAATATAATGTCTTGGACAGGATTTGAACCTCTAGGTTTTTCCGGAACCATGCGTTTACTAATTACGCCACCGAGACCGATGACGACAATTGGAAATTTTACAAGTTTTACACAACTATACATAAACCTAACTTTTAATTACGTTTGGCATATTTGTCCATCATATCTGACATTGTCAAGTATGATTTTTGTCAGGTATAGACATGAAGCTACGCTCCAAATTACGGTTATAAGCCAAGTATTAAATATATAAATATTTTACCTAGTTAATTACACAATGTAAGTTGATAAATACTATCGTATTACAGTGAATAAGATGAAATAATAACTTAAACTTGTATGCAAAGCCCAAATGATCATTTCAAATTGAGCTAGTAATTGGAAGATGGTAAATATAAGGTATTGGACAGGATTTGAACCTGTTTCTTGGTTTTGCCGAACCATGCGTTTACCAATTACGCCACCGAGACCGATTACGACAGCAGGTAAGCTATGAGAGTACTAGCACAAAACCACCCATTTCTACATGTAAATCTCCATAAGAAAATCCAAGGTCCATTCTGGTAATTTTTGTACCCACTATGGAAATCTCCATAAGAAGGAAAATCAATGGTAAATCCCCATAGAGCCATGCCTGATTTTTAATACCCACAAAATATATGCATGTTTCCCAACACTACTGGATAGTGATAGCAATAAACTTAAATAAAAATAATAAATAATTTAAAAAATTTATTAAATAATGTTAACAAAATAGTAATATGTTTTTCTATTTATACATTACAATAATAGTACTATCATACAATTTTACAGCTAAACCTATATATTAATTACATTACTAATTATAATGACAAATATTATTTTATATACAACTATATTTAAAGTACCTTTTAACGGCATCTTATGATGAATGTACTATTTACATAACTTATATCCATTCAGTATATAGAGTTAAACCACAACAACTATATGTGCAACTGATCCACCAATATATATCAAAATACATAACTGATGTATTATTATTAAGGACTATAACAGCTTAATCAATGTTCATGATAGAATAGTGTCCAATGGGTAATGTAGTGCATGTACCAGGAATCAAGTAACGTTTGTTATCGTGTGGCCTTAAGGCAATCTTCTCTTGAACAATAGTATGAACGCGATGCTTAGTCGACTGAAGCAAGTTCTGCGTTACAGATACATCTTTAAGCTCTTCCAGGTATCTAACATAATCCTCAAACGTGATTCTGCTTTTACTACAGATTTTTTAAACCCTTGATCTTCTTCGTAACACCAAAATTTTGGATAGCAAATGATCGTGTTGATTCATCTTCTTCCATCAATTGTGAGAATACGGCCCCCTCTGCCGTATTATAAATCTTCGTCACACACATCTTAGATCGTAATCCAATAAAGTCGGTCATAATGCGCCCATTATTCCCATCTTTCATCATCTCCAATACTTTCTTGTTAACCAAAGGAATTCTATAAATGTTGTTTGGCCTTTTGGATTTCGCTCTATACCTTAAAAACGGTTAGAGATATTTGAATTTAGTAAAACAATTTTTTTATTATTTTGCTTGGCGCATCAATTAGTGAATTTTTTTTTTGATATCTAGTGCCCTTTTGGATTTCGCTCTATATCTTGAAAACGGTTAGAGATATTTAAACTTAGTAAAACAATTTGCTCATTATTTCGTCTGGCGCATCAATTAATAAAATGATAATTTTTATATCTACTGCCCTTTTGGACTTTATCCCATATTTTGAAAACGGTTAGAGATATTTAAATTTAGTAAAACAATTTTCTCATTATTTTGTTTGGCGCATCAATTAATAAAATCATGATTTTTATATCTACTGCACTTTTGGACTTCATCTCATATTTTAAAAACGGTTAGAGATATTTAAATTTAGTAAAACAATTTTCCTATTACAATTAACATATAACATATAACTTATAACATATAACATATAACATATAACTTAAGAACAGGACATAATTTCAGAATTTTTTATAGACGACTACGCTTATGAACACTTTATACGAGAAGGAACGTAAACTTAAGGTTAGTAAAATAGTAACTCAAAGATTAACCTAAACACTGGAACACTAATTACTGCAAACTGCATCTGTAACAGAAGGAGATGATTTACATAAATTAAACGCTCATCTACGTTAAAATAGTAGATATTTTAGTATTATTAATAGACCCATCTTTAAAGCTTAGATTTGGAGGTATTTAGTAAGCCCCTTCATTACGTGAATAACGCGTATAATTTCGTACTTTACTTACTACACCTTTGCGAGGTAATAAAACAGATTAATTTTCATAAAAAATTCGTATAATTTCAAAAATAGACTTTGATCGTTGATTTTGTTCTAAATAATAATTATAAATTTTAAATATTTACAAGTAAACGTTTCGAGCAGAAGTAGCTTAGGACAAAAAATTAGTACCTTAAGATATTAGTGAAATTAAATGTTCAATCCTCATTCGGAAAAATTAATAGCCTAACCAAAAATAGAATGTTAGAGTTTTTTTAAAAAACTTGTTAATGACAAAATACTTACAAAAATTGATCTTGGGCTTCAACAATACTGTAGGTTAACATCAAATTGCTCTTAAATACGCTGTAATAATTTAATTAAATTGCATATACTATAGGAGATTTCATTAAGGGTTATGCGTCACATGATGTATGCAAATATTTAATATACTACTAACCTCTAAAAAATTGTTTGCAAAGTTATTCCTGTATTGAAAATTTTACTATTTTTTTTTGTTTTTAGGATATTTAGTAATGACTTATTGCTAATCAATGAGCGAAAATTAGAAGTTTAATTAATATGCCCATGTATACGTTTATTACCAAATATCCCTAGAAAGGTTAAGCACAAATCTTAGAACAAACATTACAAAACAACAGTTACGGAATACACATTAAAACATTTGTCCATCACACGTATATACAAAGATGCAGGTCTTCTAAGTATGCTTGATTGAGATTTAATTTTGCATCAAATTGAACGGATTCAATTTATTAAAGGTTTTATTAAACTTCACAGAAAAGATATGTCAACCTGCGAGCACATACGTTGCTGAATACATAAATTCCCTAAATTAATAGCTCTCTCGTGAAACAACGCACTTTATATTGTAAGACTGCAAATATCAAAATTTTTAGGAAAACATGAATAAATTGTAGCGGTTGTAAAAATTGCACGGTATCAGCCCTACTACTGATAAAGGTAAAATGTATTTTTGGAACTATTAACATAAAATTACTTACCATTGCAATCATTTTTTAAAGTTAACCAAACGTTAAATAAGGTGCAAGAGTCCAAATTAAATAATAGCTTTTCTTCTTCCCAAGTTAATCTCAATAGCCAAGACCATACTACACCGTGCATCGTGGACGAAACCACGGCTGGTACATGCTAGTAAACTGGTTTCCAAATTAAGAATGACCTGCGTCAACGGCTAAACGAACCTAAAGGTGTAATATAAAAGTGCGTTCAACAATGAACAGCGGTTTTATAAGCAGGGTAGAACACTTAGTAATTTTAACTAAGGAAGGAAAAATATATCGTTACACAATGCACGCAAATGCTATAGCAAAAGTAAGTATGATTGGAAAAATAAATTGGGATTCTTTAGCTGGTGGTTGGTTAATCTTTGTACACCAGGTACCATAATGTGGGACTGTATCGGCAATAAGAACTATCGGTTCCCTCGAGGCTTTGAAATATACTATCCCATCATTGTTTAATGTATCATGTAATTTAGTTCATAGTAAGCATATACAGAATACAATATATGCAATTTTAATAAAAAAATCCCAATGCAAGAAACATAGGTGAGTACAAATAAAGTGAGGGTTTGACTATACCAAATCCCATGGAGATATTTGATATTAAACCAAATGGTGTTGTAGACCGCCGGGCTGCTTTCCTGGTCTTCTTTCTGGGATTGTTATTAATTGATTAAATTTGCTATTGGTGAGTCACCATCGTGATTTGCTGCTGATGGACAAACGCTGTCATGGATTGTATTTGATTTACTAATAAATTTTTATTTATTATTTATATAGTCTTGTTTCTGTTGCTATGGTTAATCAGTGACGTTTGTTTTCTTTATGCTCTCACATTGGTTCGGTAACGAGAATATTGACGAAATTGTGTAGATTGGAGCTTAAAACTTGAAAAGAAAAAATGAAAGGTCGTTCATGCTGACGTCACGTGATCCTTGAATGAATGACATTGAAAGGTACCAAAAATTTGCAAAACGTACTTTAAATTTTCCCATGAGAAAATGTATGTAAACATGACACTTTTTGCGCTCGTACATACATAGCTTATTTACACTCGTAGCATTTAAGAAAGTTGCACCCCAGTTAGCTTTCTTTTATTATTGGTAACGAACATTTTTAAAGTTTTTTTATCTTCCTCGAAAATGCTTAAACTACCAAAGTAGATTTGCTGGGTAAGATGTCACAACAGATTGGATATAGAAAATAATTTTGTTAAAGTGTACAGTTGCCAATTGAGATATAACTTAACGTAGAATAAATTTCATTCTAGATATTGCTATTAGTTTTCGGTATTTTAGTTAGAAGTTAAATGTCAGAACGATATTTCTAATTTTAGGAATGACGAGGTAGGGTGCTTATGTTACTCATTTCTAAGGTGAGCAATGAAACAAATTTTCAGAATAGTAATCAAGTGTTTGTATCATATTTTGTGATAAAAGAAATGAGATTTCTAAATGACTAATTAGCAACTAAACAGTCACCTTTCTTGAAAAATAGCATGATAGAAAAATTACTTCTATGAATTTCTTAGTCAGCATGGTACTCAAAATATAGCAATCTAATCTAAAAAGGAGATTAAAGTAAATAAATAAGGTACTTGAAAAGTGATAATTTATCTGTCCCAAGACGTGTAATCTTGCGTTCGCCTCTTACTAAAATTTAAAATATTGGTTTACAAAAATAATTTTTTATCAAAGGTAAACTATATAATACACTTTGTATCATTATTCACTTTGACTTCTAAAAGTCTGCTCTAGAATATTTTATACATATATAAATTTAATCACAAGATGTTGATATATTAAGAGATGAGTATTTCAAATGTTAATCCACATAATTTAAATTACTGTCGGAGTCTTTCACGGGCGGAGTCATTATCAATATTTATGGTTCCGGGTTGGGACCGTGTCATTTTATAAATTAAGGTCGGCGTTTTGCGCACTTTTGTAAGGGGCTTCATCAGGACAAGAATATAAAATAAGCAATAAAATAAAATATATAAAAAATAATAAAGATAAGAATGATAATATTAAACATCGAATGGGCTAGTGAGTCTGCTAGTTCAGGAGTAACGCTACTCTTTACACTGTAACTTGTCCACATAATACTATCATTCCTATCTTTATTATTATTTCTTATTTTATTACTTATTTTCTTTTCTTGTCCTGATGAAACCCCTTACAAAAGTGGGAGAAACGTCTACATTAATTTATAAAATGACACGGTTCCAACCCGGAACCATAAATATTGATAATTTAAATCAGTTTAAAACATGTACATAATTCGGTAGTGTGATATTGCTAATACTTAGTAATCAACTTCAGACGAAACATTATAAAAATCAATCAAAGCTTTATATAAAAGAATCAATTCACAATACAACTAGTTTCCATTTGCCTCAATTAAATAACGTTTTGCGTGTACGCTATTACATCATTTGAAAATAAATTTAATTCTATTGATGAATGAACTTGTACCCAAGTCAAGAGTATTTCAATAAACTAGCAGATCACAACACTCAAATTATTTCAAATATTCAAAGATGATGAAAATCTTATCAAAACAATAAACAATGGACCGCCAAGTATTGGCATCGAAAAATGGTTGAACTGCTCTAAAGCACGAGCGAAAACAAAAAAATCTTCCTTAAATAGATAACTAGCGAAAAAATATTCAGTTACCATTATTGGACGCATTTTATTCAAGGATGAACTTAAGAATGTCGAATTGTATTACCTTATTTAAGTTCAAAGTTTGTTTTAAAGGTTGATATGTTATCGTCGTACGAGCACAAAAAACAGGTTTCCTTATGGGATTTAGCATGGAAATTTCTAAGGTCCATTTTGGTCATTTTTATCAGATACAGGGATTATTTACCCCGCATGGTTCGTACATATATGTTGCTCCATTAATAAATGTAAACTGGACTACCTTTGTAAAGATCAGGAGGTAAAGGTTGTGAGTGTAGGTGGAGATTGTGTGTGGAGTTGGAGGTGGTATTTAACGGTGGCGTGTAGAAGTGAAGATAGAGGTGGAGATGGTGTGTGGAGGTAAAGGCTGTGTTTATGAAGGTAAAGGTAGGGAAGGATGTGGTAGGTGGTGTATTCTATTTGCTCCGCACGTGCCCCAATGCGCCCTATACGCAACTAGGTGCAACCCTGCGCGCCCCAGGTTGTTCCCTTGTGCGCCCATGTTGTGACCTGGCGCGCGACCAAGTAACAAATTAGGCGTGGCAATTAAAGCCTGATCAAGCAATAGTAGCTATTTACGACCATTAGCGATCAATAATCGGTTTATAATCGGTTTAGACTTAAAATACTCGCAATTTTTAAAATCATGTCCCGTTACATAATATTATTATGCTATATGGGTGCAAGATAGCGTTGTGGATTAACTAATCATCAGTAGAGGAATATAGGCATTCAAAAACAGCGCCGCCGCTAATCGCTTTTTAATGGGTTTTCTAATTAAAAACCCATTAACACTAATCGCTTTCTAATGGGTATTCTCATTAAAAACCCATTAACACAAATCGCTTTTTAATGGGTTTTCGCATTAAAAACCCATTAGCACTAATCACTTTTTAATGGGAAAACTCATTAACGATGTTAACGTTTTTCCTAACGTCAGATATTTCCTCCTTGCCCCCTCCTTTCTCCCCTCAGATAAATGTACCTTGTTTAGTGTCAATTAATATTAGAATTTTCTCAGCTACCTGAATTTCTAGGAATTTTTTAGATAGCATCATCCCCCAAGGAGCTACGCTCATTTAAAACTTTTTTACCGGTAACGATTTCTAACCGTCCTTATGAATTTTTTTAGCTATGCAATCTATCAAATGTCTAGAATTTTACGCAGAATCCGAATCTGTAAATAGATTTAAAATCGGAGCAACCCTTACCGTTTTACACATACAGCCTCTGCGAGATAAATCTTTCTCCACATTTCCACCCACGAGATAAATCTATCTTGTTTGGTATCAATTAATATTAGATTTTTCTCAGCTACCAGAATTTCTAGGAATTTTTTAGATAGCACCATCCCTTAGGGAGCTACCCTCATTTTAAGATTTTTTACCGGCAGCAATTTCTGACCGTCCTTATAAATTTTTTAACTATCCGACACATGAAATTAGTCTAGAATTTTACGCAGAATCCGAATCTGTAAACAGATATAAAATCGGACCACCCCTTACCATTTTACACACACACTCTCTAAATTATAACTTTCCTGCAGCTCATACCTAAAAGAAAATCTAAAAACCATTCTATAACTTTTTATTACAGACAATTTTTACTAATACAGTTTAAATTTTGTAAACCACATTTCTAAATACATATTCACAATTTTTATTCTTAACCTAGAACTCCTCACAATGGCTTATACTTATTAATATTTATTTCTAAATAGAGCACCTTTTCCAAAGACCAACCGAACCCACGAGTTTCAAATTCCTCTGATTTTGTTCTCATGGTTTCGCTTAATACCTAGTACATATTTTCCAGGTTACTAGAAGACGTTATAACCATATTTTTTGTGTTAAAGGATTTCACATCAGTAGTTTCTTCTGCCATTTTTGTGTAGACGCCGTAGAGTTCGCAATAGACTTTCATTGCTGTATGTTGTGTTCTTTCTTCGTTAAGTAATCGAATAAACTGCTCTTTCTGCTTCCATAGAAACTCGGACACTCCATCGTCGACACTGGCGTTCTTTATGCGATAGCTAGCCATACGGTTGTTAAACGCTGTGCTAACCATTTCTACACCTTCTTCGCCAGTAACGGTAACTGCTGCATTTTTATGTCTGTTGCTTTTCGAGTGTGTTGCATAGGGAGTTTTTCCATTTCCAAATCGCATACTTTACACATAATTCGTGGTTGTTTCGTACAAGACCCTTCAATAGCTGTCGGAACTGAACGTTTACGGCTTAATGACATACCGTGCTGTTTTTCTTTGTGTCGTAGTAAGTTGTCCATTTTCGGTAAAGCGATACCGCAAGACACACAGTTTAAATACTTTGCTGCCGACGGATGTATAAGCTTAACCGTGGACGATGTTACACCGCGACATTTGTTCTGGTGCCGTTTGAGAGCATTTTTCCAGGTATAGGAAGCATCGCAAGAGTTGCATTTAAAAACGTATGCAGGTACCATTTTAGTACAAAACAAAATCCGCACTATAGGACTTTGGTTAAACTTGTAAGCGAACTAACTTATAACTAAAAAGTATACTCTTGCGTAGCTGCCTTATGTTCCCTACAGAATGCAAACCAAAGGTTTCCAAAAACAACCAAACAATATTAAGGATTAAGCGGAGAACTAAATGACATCATCTTTTACCAATCCTTGCTGCTCGTCCAGTACATTTAGCACCAATGCATGCACCCGGTTCGCATCGTCTACGCTGCGAATGCAGTTAGTAGAAACACCGGAAACGTCTTCCATGTTATACGAATCAACAATCGCATTGCGTGCATATTAAAAATCCAAAAAGGCTGTAGCACAGGCACACAAATTGGTTGCAAGTCTTGCCGTGGAAGATGCAGTGCTGCTATAAACAAAAATTTAATAAAACACCTTAATTTACTAAGGGAATACCAAACGTGTTGTCTACGGGATACTTACTAATAAAGCAATTTAATTTTAAATAACTTTAACGTTATATTTTCGGAAATGGCAGGCTTGAATATTTTCTTTGGAAACAATCGAAGATTGCCGAAGACACACAAAGAGTGCACAAACGCGCTCACTAAACCAATTAGCATTAATACCAAGTATTCTTTGCTTTCGTAGGTTGCTCATTTCCTAGAACCAAATCTTCCGCATAGCGGTCGATAGCACGTAATGATTTCTAGAACCGGCAAGTACTCGATATCGCCCAAATAGAGAATTAGATGCTCGATGTCTGTCAACTTCCGATTCCCTCGTGAAAGGTAGAAAAAACTCGGTCAATCATTCATCTAACTTATACTTCGACCCGCCCCCGTTCTGATAACTTCCAAACATTTTTCAAACGACAATGGCCTCAGAATTTTTAAACCTCCGAGGGATTTATAAGTCGTAATCAATTACACTTTCGAGCTACCCGTAAACTAACATATTTTATAGTAACAGTGCGCTGTATAATATATGCATACCCCATCTCTGCGCTACTGCTATTTTTGTAGTTGCTTAAAAAGTCAGTCGCCTTTTCTTACTGCTAGGACCGCTGCAAAGCACCATTCTATACTTTTTTAAAAGTATAGCACATCGCGCACTTTTTTAAGTCTGATAATTAAATTTTGCTTATGTAGGCTTATACACTTTCGCATATTTAAACATCTAATACGATCGATTTACCAGAAGTAGAGTGCAATTCCCAAATATCTCAACCAATGTGAACCCGTGTAAAACACAAAACTATTCCCTACCTCAACAGCAGACACCGGGAAAAGCAGCAACTAATTCAGACAGCATAGAAGAGTTACAAAAACTAATTAAAGAGCTGGGAGAGTTAAACAAACTAATTAATGTCAAAGGCATGCTAAAAGCCGTCAAAGATTTAAATGCTATTTTAAAAAGCTGCAACACTCCAATTGGAAAATTCACGACATTCAACAACTTTGCAAAAAATATAAATCAATATGGATTATAAAGCCAAAATCATGACCTGGAATGCAGACGGACTGTTAGATAAACTAGGGCAGTTAATACACTTTATAAAAACAAACAATATAGACATTGCACTCCTAAATGAAACAAAATTAAAAAACTTGCAAAATGTAAAAATAAAAGGATACACCATCCTACGTAAAGATAGCATTAATAACACAGGACAAGGAGACGTAGCCATAGTGATTAAAAATAGTGTACCCTATTGTGAAGTGGACATACCCCAAAGCAGCATACAAACATTAGGTATTAGACTGGTAAATAACACATCCTTAATCTGTGCATATAATTTCCCCCAGAACAATTTTAGTGACATAGATCTTATAAACATAACTAGTGTAAGTAACAAAGTAGTGTTAGTTGATAACCTTAACGCAAGACACTATACGTGGAACTGTCACAGAAACAATCGTAACGGAGTCACCCTACGGGAATTTGCAAATAGAAACACTTTAGAAATAGTATATCCGGACACTCCCACACTATACCCATGGAATGGCACCACCCCCACAACAATAGATATCCTGGAAATCAAAAACATTCACTACACAATCACACCAGAATCATTCCCAGAACTTTGCTCGGATCACAATCCAGTTCTCTTCAAAATAAATATACAATCACCGCCAAATTCATTTATAACGATAAGATCATATAAGCACACCAACTGGAAACGATTTAGGCAAACGCTAGACGATTATATCCAGCTAACCACCAATTATGAAATTCCTGCAGAGCTAGACGCTAAAGTGGATAAATTCACACAACTGATACAGAAAACCGTTCAAAAGCACACCAAAATAATTAAAATCAACCCAACCAAAAACGATATCTCAGAAAAAATAAAAGACACAATAAAAATCAAAAATAGGATTAGGAAACGCTGGCAGCAGACAGCAGATCCACTAATAAAAGAACAACTTAAAAGTTATAACACCATAATAAAAACACAAATCAAAGGCCACTGAAATAAAGTATGGACAGAAAAACTCGAAGCAGTAAATTCACATGGTAGTTTGCTTTGGAAAATTACAAAAGCCCTTAAAAAATCATACGAACCTATACCACTATTAAAAATTAATAATCAAAAATATATCACAGACTAGGAAAAGTCTAACATTCTCGCAAACCAATTCGAAAGCGTCTACATCTCAACTCCCGATGAAGCACAACACACAAGAATACACAACGAAGTGAACAAATTTCTATTAGAGATTGATGCACTACAAGAAGAAGAAATTGCAGAGCTCATTACAACCCCGCAGGAAGTCGCTACATTAATCAAAACACTGTCAAAGAAATAAGACACCAGGTGAGGATAACATACAAAATATTGTAATCAAAAAGGCTATTTTACAAATAGTTTATATCATAAATGGAATGTTTAGACTGCGATATTTCCCTCAAAAATGGAAATCAGCAACAGGTATCCCTATACCAAAACCAGGCAAAAACAGACAAGACCCAACTGCATATCGTTCAATCAGCTTATTATCAACTTTGGCAAAACTAGGCGAGAAAATAATACTACAAAGACTAAACAAAGCAGAAGAACAATTCAACATTACTCAAGATTGCCAATTTGGATTCAAGAAAGGATACAGTACAACGCAACAACTAGTAAGAATCACAACTGACATTATTAACAATTTCAACAAGAACAAGGTGACGACTATGACACTACTGGACATACAAAAAGCTTTTGACAAGGTATGGATTCCCGGAATAATTTTTAAACTAATAAAACTAAGATTTCCAAAACCCCTTATCAAACTAACACATTCTTACCTTAAAAATCGAAAATTCACCGTCAACGCAAACACAGCACTTTGAGACATTAAAACAATTAACGCCGGAGTCCCACAGGGCTCCATACTTGGTCCAAAAATATTCAATATTTACACGCAAGACATTCCAGAATTCACTCGGCTACAACGGCACTATACGCAGATGACACGGCTATATACGTACACTCTGACATTGCAATAGTAAGTTCACAACAAGTACAGTTTCACTTAGACATTCTACAAGAATATTATAAAACCTGGAAAATAGCAGTAAACCCTGAAAAGACAGAAGTTATCACATTCGCTAGAAAATTCAAAAACACTAAAACATTCAAACCAATAAAAATAAACAATACAGATATACAGGACACAGATACAGTTAAATACCTATAGGCGTACATCTAGACAAAAGACCTAATTACAAACATCACATTAAACAGACTATTAGAAAAGGTTATGCAAGTACTAAGGCATTATACCCATTGCTTGCAAATAAAAGCAAAATGTCCCAATAGAACAAGAAATTGGTGTACACGGCAATAATTAGACCGATCATAACCTATGATTTTAAAATGATTTTAAAATAAATACCTACGCCTAATTACCGGACGGGACAGGTACACAAGAATACGAGATCTACACGAACTCGCAAAAATTGAAACACTAAAAACTTACATTGACAAGATAGCATAAAAATTCAATAGCACAAAACTTCACAATAATAGACTCCTACAAACCATAACAATAACTAGACAACACAACACACAATACCACATCAAGCACAAATTGCCATATCAAAACCTACCAATATTTAGCGAGCAAGTAACATAGGCAACAAGCCCAAACCATCTAAATGTAGGTTTTTCACTCATCGAGTTTTCCTGCAAAAACAACACACAAATCAAAAACAAACACAGACAACTGAGAACAGCCAATGTATAGCAACATTAGTAGAGAAGGACAAACAAATACGCAGAAAAGGATGTGAAGCCACAAAGGCACGAACAACCTGAAAGAATACACCCTAACATTTATTTATGTTATATTGTTATATATGTAAATATTAGGTTCTTAAGAAGCTTTAATAAACTTGTTTTGTTGTTGTTGTTGTGGTAGATGTACGCAAGATTGATATCATAGATCGCTTGATATAAACAAGAACAACAACAGTTTATTCAAAAAAGGAGAACCTCGACCATAAAGTATGGTTTGTTTGAGGTTGTTAAATGATATACTATATGTTGTGGTAAAATAATATAGTTTTTAGAGGAGCTTCTGATAAATTTTATACACTAATAGCCTAAAATTTTTGGGGCTTATATAATTATTGGCCAAATTGGATCCTGCTATGCTGGAAAACACGTAAATTTTGCAATAAAAAGTGAAATAATCGATCACTATTGTGGATTGCGGATTTAAAGCGAATTAGTTAACTCAGTGGGTGCGAGGGTTAATTCTGACATACTTTAAGGGCAGAAAAAGCAAATTACTATTCCATTATAGCAGATGACACTACTGATACTTCTCACTTTCCTTGACAGTAAGATATATTAACTTATCAGGTGATTTTATAAAAATTCAGCGGCCCTTTATATAATTTCTTGCAGTTAATAATTCTTACAGTTGCAGTTTTTACTAAAGTGATACTAAATGTAATAGAAAAATATGGACTAAATATCACAATGACTGCAAAGGTCAGGCATATGGTAACGAAAAGAAAAATCTTGGTATATAGGAAAGGATTTTGCATCTACATCCGTTTGTTGGGGATTATAGAATTTAAGATTTGAAATTACTTCGCGTTTGTGCCAAGAACTACTTTTGTGGCGGAAGACGCTCATGTTTCTATTTGGGTGCTTCGTTTCCATTGATTCGCGTTTAAAATGTTCGAGGGGTTAGTTCGTGACAGCTAATACCCAATTATTCCAATGTATTTACATAATTTCAATCATATTCAGTTACAATAAATGTATTCCACGTTCAAGCATTCTTTACAATTTCTATCTTAGCAAGAAACAAGTTTTCAGTTTTATTGTTAAGTTGGTCTTAAGAGATTAATACTACAACGAAATACACGTACAGCAGAATCACCAGCGAAGATGCACAATTATTACAAAGATATCCTTAAACATATGGTTCAATCTTGCCGGATCCAGGCCTATATGGACAGCTCCATTATAAATACAACTACGCGCATTCCAAAACTGTACGTATTATTCAACGCCTGCAGGCACAAATTCAAGGTCTACGCAGCTAATGAGGGTTGCACGCTTCAAATAAACAACTCGTTTACGACGAAATTCAGGTATAATACATCCTTTCCTTCACTGTTTACTTCAATATCGATTTTTATGCCACTGCCTTCCTTAAAAATTTTTAAATTAAAGCTTTGCGTACTGGTAAATTTAAACAGGTTACCTAGTACATTTCGTAATTAAAATTTACTTTATTCAATAACGTTAGGTACATAATTACTACAGATTTTATTACAATTAAACATTTTCTAGCGTTATTGTATAACATTCAAATTCCGTTGTATTTACGCTGATTGCAATTTCATATTATTATCTAATTTATTCTAGTTATTTTGAAGATAGTAATTAAAATACCATTAACGGGTATTATTCTTTTCTACAGTTGTGAAATTTCAACTGATTTCTTTATTCTTTCGTACATTTGTACAAACACCTTTTATGTAATTATTAACAGATTTCAGTACAATATTCAAATATGGAATTACTCGTTAGAGTACGTGGAATGATTAAAGGCAAACTTACACGCTTTATTAATTATGTAAATGGCTTCAAAAATACTTTCGACTCTAATCCTGAGTCATAGTTTCAAGAGAATTAATCATGGAATTGAATGATCGCTTGGTCATTTCAAAATCATTATTGCAGTCCTTTAAAGATATTCATAAGCAAATAATTGCTATTTCAGACGACTCGGTTCATGAAGAACTATACACTTTTTTTGAAGAATCTTTCTTTAGAATCACTTCTGTTGCATCAATGATTCTAGAAAAAGTCAATAATTCCGACTTACCCGAATTTCGTGGACCATCTCGTTCTTCAAGTTCGCGATCAAATCATTCAGAATCGCACAGTTCACATTTCATTAAACTTCCGACGATAAATTTACCGCGCTATTCTGGGAATTTAGAAAACTGGCTCGAATATAGGGACACGTTCGATTCTTTAATCAATAAAAATACGTCCATTAGCGACATCCACCGTTTTCATTACTTGAGGGCTTCCCTTACCGGATCTGCACTTCAGATTATACAGTCTCTAGACTTCGTTTCGTCTAACTTTCGTCTAGCGTGGGATACGTTGTGCAAAAGGAACAATAATACACGCATGATTGTTCATAATCATGTCCAATCTTTATTCAACATCGAATCGCTTTCAAAGGAGTCACCTGACAAGCTTCGTCAAATAAACGACTTCTTATCCAAACATGTTGGTGCTTTACGCTCTTTGTCAGACGACAAATCTCTGATTGAGACATTTCTCATTTATGTTATTGCCAACAAACTCGACCCTACTACTCTTAGAGAGTGGGAGTCTGTTCGAAAATCATTACCTCAAGAGCTACCAACTCTTGCGGAATTTCAAGACTTCTTAAAATCCCAAGCGGATTTGCTTTCCACTTTAAAGGAAAATTCTACGGTTGTGCCCCAGAGGCATGAAAAATTCAAGGCTAGTGTCAAAACATTTGTGACATCTAGTAATTCGCGCGGTTGTTATAGCTGCCAAGGTTCTCATTTGCTCAGTAATTGCACTGAATTTCTAAGGTTATCAGCACAAAACAGAATTTCAAAGGTAAAGGAGTTGAAATTATGTCTCAACTGCCTATACAAGGGACATCTTGTCTCACAATGTTCTTCTCGCTTTACTTGCAGGAAGTGCAAGTCAAAGCATCATACGCTTTTGCATGAGGACGTTCAACGTTCGCAAACTTCTACAGTCTCCGCAGGGCAAACAAACACTTTGCCTTTTGTGGGTGGCGCTTCTTCGCATACAATTTCTGCCTTTTCTAGTAATACTTCTCAAGTAATACTTCCTACGGTGTGCGCACAAACTATCGATTCCAACGGCAGATTGTGCAGAGTTAGGGCACTGTTAGATTCAGGCTCTCAATCGAATTTCATTACTTCGGATATTTGTAAGAGGTTGAGACTTCCTACAAAACCAGTTGATGTTACGATTTTCGGTCTTAGCAAGGCCACTTCGCAAATACGTTCACGTTGTGACATCACGCTTTATTCTTCGTATCATTCGTGGTTCAAATTGACAATTTCCTGCTTTGTCATTGACAATATCACCAGTAATCTACCTAACTGGCATGTAGATATTGCCAAGCTTCACATTCCTGATAACATTAAGTTATCAGATCCTTTATTTCACGAGCCTGATGAAATCCACATCCTTCTTGGATCGCCAGTCTTCTTCAAGATTTTATGTTCTGGACAGTTTCAATTAGGTCCAAATCTTCCTACTCTTCAAAAAACTCGATTTGGTTATGTTGTTGCTGGTCCGTTAGGCTCTGACATGCTGATTCGAGCAAAATGTCTTTATTCGGTTATTGATCCAGTTCAAGAGCAACTCGCTCATTTCTGGGAATTGGAACAGTATCTGTCCGAAAAGGTCCTCTCGCAGGAGGAAAATTCCTGTGAAAGACAGTTTTCTGAAACTACGAAAAGGGACACTGATGGTCGTTTTATCGTTTCCATTCCGTTCAAGGAAAACCCTTCTGTTCTGGGTGATTCTTGGCATACAGCTTTCAAAAGATTCAAGTCTCTAGAAATGAAATTTCAGTCAAATTCAGAATTCAAAAAATTATATACTTCCTTTATGCAGGAATATCATAATCTTGGACATATGTCACCTTCCGACCTCAGTTATACAGGTCAAGTTTTCTATCTTCCTCACCATGGCGTAGTTAAAGAGGAAAGTCTTACAACCAAACTTCGCGTTGTATTTGACGGTTCTTCTAAAACTTCCAGTGGACATTCGTTAAACAGTATTCAGATGGTTGGGCCTACTATCCAACAGGATTTTTTTTCAATTTTATTACGTTTTCGCAAACATAGGTACGCCTTGTCTGCTGACATTGAGAAAATGTACAGACAGGTTCTGATCAATCCAAGCCAAAGACCTCTTCAAAGGATACTATGGCGATCTTCTCCTTATGATTTAATTTCTACCTTTGATTTAAATACAGTAACTTATGGTACCGCAGCGGCTTCATTTCTGGCCATTCGATGTCTGACTGAGATAGGTATTCTGGTCAAGGACACGCATTCTGAGTTTTCCAGAATAATTCGGGAAGATTTCTACGTAGATGATCTTCTTACGGGTTCTGATCAGCTTTCTGATGCCAAGGCTATCTGCCAAGTGCTTCCAACGCTTCTGTCTGGAGGTGGTTTTAAACTTAGAAAGTGGATTTCCAATGATCCACAGGTACTTTCTAGTATAAATCCGCAGGACGTTCATCAATGCATTCTTGAGTTCGGATCTCATGAAAACACCAAAACACTTGGTCTTACCTGGTCATTTCAAACTGATCACTTACGCTATTCAATTTCCAGTCCGTCAGATGGCATTCCTACTAAACGGACTCTACTGTCCGACATTTCACAGATTTTCGACCCTTTGGGCCTTCTGGGTCCTTGTGTCATATCCGCTAAAATTCTCATGCAGTCTCTTTGGATGGAAAAGATTTCATGGGATGATCCGATTCCTGTATCAATTCAAAATAATTGGATTCTTCTACGACAAAATTGGGTTGTGTTAAACAATCTCGTAATTTCACGTCATGTTGTCTGTTGCAATCCCGTGCAGGTGGAGATGCATGGATTCGCAGATGCTTCAGTTCATGCCTACGGGGCATCTATCTACCTACGTTCAGTTGACCCGCAAGGTCAGGTTTTCGTTCGGCTTCTGTGTGCGAAGGCTAAGGTTACCCCCCTGAAGCCTGTCACTATTCCACGTTTAGAGCTTTGTGCAGCCGCGTTGCTGGCCAAGCTTGCTGCTCAAGCTACAAGGGCCTTAAGCATAGACCTTAAGCGGTCTGTTCTTTGGTCCGATTCTACTGTCGTTCTAGGGTGGCTAAAAACACCGCCTAATCAACTTAAAACCTTCGTTTGCAATACAGTTGCAGACATACAAACTTTGACTGCTCATGCCACATGGCGGCATGTACCTACCAAAACAAATCCTTCCGATATGCTTTCAAGAGGGGTTTCACCTGCTCAATTATTAGAATGTAGTCTATGGTGGAATGGTCCTTCATGGTTGCATGAATCTGAAGATTCATGGCCTATTTTCGTAGATCGTATTTCCAATCTACCAGATTTAAAGAGTACTTTACACTGTCATCATGAGCGTCAGGTCGAACCTTTCCCATGGGACAAATTTTCTACTTTGACAAGACTCGAAAGGGTTATTGCATACTGTTTGCGGTTTATGCGTAATTGCCGTAAACTCCTTTCAGAGAGGAACCTAGGTCCCCTCACGTGTGAAGAGATTTCCTTTTCACACACTTGCTTGGTTAAAACATCTCAACTAGAGTCCTTTCCGGAAGAAATAAAATGTCTACAGAAAGGCATTCCCATTCTAAAGCCAAGCTCAGTTTCAAGCTTAACTCCTTTTCTCGACTCTGATGGTGTAATACGCGTCGGAGGTCGCCTTCAAAATTCTCAGTTCTCCTTTGAGAAAAAACATCCAATTCTGATTTCTGCAAAACATAGATTTGCTAAGCTTCTTCTTATACGTGAACACAATCGTCTGTTGCACGGCGGTGTTCAATTACTTCTTTCGCACGTGCGAGAACGATATTGGATAATTGCTGGTCGCAGTCTTGCAAAGGTTGTTGTCCATAAGTGTCTCCGCTGCTTTCGATTTTCTTCTAAAGTAACTAAGCCCATTATGGGAAATCTTCCAGCTGATCGAGTCAATCCATCACCACCATTTCATGTAGTCGGCATTGACTACGCTGGTCCATTTCATATTAAGGATCGAAAAGGCCGGGGTGCTAAAACTTCCAAATCATATATCTCTCTTTTCATTTGCTTCGCCACTAAGGCTATCCACCTAGAATTGGTCACTGATCTTTCCAGTGAATCATTTCTAATGACTTTCCGCAGATTCATTGCTCGTAGGGGTAAACCTAGTACCGTTTACTCTGATAATGGTTCAAATTTCATAGGCGCCAATTCAGAACTTCTTGAACTGGGCAATTTCCTTCTTTCTCAACGAACCATTATTTCAGATAAAGTAACTGACATGGGCATAACTTGGCATTTCATTCCTCCTCATTCTCCTCATTTCGGAGGACTATGGGAAGCGGGTGTAAAATCGTGCAAACACCACCTACGTAGAGTCTTAGGCTATGCTCTTCTTACTTATGAGGAGTTTTCCACCGTGTTGGCACAGGTGGAGGCTATTCTAAATTCGAAACCCTTGTCTCCTATTTCTTCTGATCCCAACGATCTTCTACCTTTAACTCCAGGACACTTCCTTATTGGTCGATCCATGATTTCCGCTCCTGATCCTTCATTAAGTCATCTTAAAGAGTCCAGACTTAATACCTTCCAACGAGTTCAACTTCTTCAGCAACAAATATGGTCACGTTGGAGCAAAGAGTATGTCCGAACTCCAACAACGACAAAAATGGCGTTCCAATGACTCCGAACTTCAAGAAGGCACATTAGTGCTAATAAAGGAGGACAATCTCCCAGTGTTACAGTGGCGTCTTGGGCGCATTGTGAGTGTTCATACTGGTGTCGACGGTGTTAATCGCGTTGCGTCGATTAAAACTGATACTGGTCTAGTTCGTCGATCATTTTCTAAGATCTGTCCGCTACCTATTGACGACATGTAAATATATTTCAATGTTCTATACTTATTATTTTTGTACTATACTTGTTCAAACTATTTCTATTGTATTTTTAAGCTGATGTTTTTAAGCAAATCTTAGTTTATTGAAAGTTAGAGCTTTCAACGCCGGGGGCATGTTGGGGATTATAGAATTTAAGATTTGAAATTACTTCGCGTTTGTGCCAAGAACTACTTTTGTGGCGGAAGACGCTCATGTTTCTATTTGGGTGCTTCGTTTCCATTGATTCGCGAGTTATGTATCCCCCAATTACATATATATATTGATATATTGAATCTAATAGGAAATTATTAGAAATTATTAAGTAAAAGTATAAGTTCAATGCAACATTGTAACACAAGGATAACCCAGAGAGGTTATCGACAGTTCATGTGAACGGACATGCAACTTTGCATCCGTGAGGGCAGTGATACTGCAGGTGGCAGGTCACAGGCGGTCAACAGACCGCAATTACTTAGAATTAAGTTGTTACATTGTACTAAAGTGTACAATTAAAGAGAAACGCAGACATGAGATCTGCAAGTTCTCACAGCCGTGTGAGGGGCAGGTTATTATAAAAGGCCCGGGAGCTCAATGCCCGGCAGTCAGTCTTCGAACTCCATACTTCGTTGTTCAAGCTACTCAACCGAGTCAGTCTCCAAACTCCATACTTCGTTGTTTGAGCTACTCACTAGTCAATAATTAATTTTAGTATTATGTACAAGTTCATCTGTTTCAAAGTAAAATAAATGTGTTAAAGTCAAAAGCTTTTTTAAAAAACCAGCTCCAAAGGCCCGAACTTTAACTGGCGCAGTCGTAACGGATGTCAAAAGGGCACTGAAAATCCAAAAATCGGAAGATTGGTGACCAAGAATTTTTATTCGAAATTTTGGCAGAACCCAAACCAAGTTGGAGGAAGAACAAGCATAGTCTGAATCCAGCAACAAACCAAGTTGGACAAGGAACAAGAATCGTCTAAGGCCAACAATCAAACCAAGGTGGACAAGATACAGAATCGATCGAACCCACCAAAGAAACTGATGAAATTAATGTAAGTTCATTTCCATAACCTTTTTTTTTATTTCAAACCAAAAAACCAAATTGATATATGCTAGTATTATAACTATTGAGTACCATTTATATTTACTGTTTATGAATTGTATTTTTATGAATATTTTGAAAATAGTTCAAAGTGAATTACTTTCAAAACGAGACTATATAACATTTTATGAAACTTGAATGTTAAAGAAATATTTTTCTTTAAAAAGCAAATGAGACTTGATTATTTACAAAGAGATTTTCTTAAAATAAATAAGAATTGAATTTAAAAGAGATTTTCTTTTAAAAGTAAATGAGAATTAATATTAAGATATCCTTACCATAATAAATAGAACGAACTCAAAATAATCCAAAAATAAACGGGCGTGCACATTCACTAACACCAAATAATTACCGCGATTCAACGCACGTTTATAAACCGGCAAACTAGAAACACAGAACGCAATTTAATTTCAAAGCTAAAGCTAATCTTTAAGCAATCACGGAACAATTATTAAACCATTGACCTCTATAATACTGATAAATCATAGCAAACACTCTGCTACGGTAATTTAAAACCACCTAAGATAAATACGCGAAGAAAGCATTCCTTATTATACAGTTAAAACTCAGAGAAAATCGCTTTCAGAATTCTTGCACAGTACTAAAGAAATAGCTTTCAGGAACTTTCAGTACTAAAGCAATTTGCATCATACACGGGACAATAAAATCGACGCAATTTCTATATTAATAAAAGCGTGTACAATTGCAATAAACTCTAAACGTTTTTCAACTAATTAATCAGCATTATAAAGTGCAGTAAAACGGTCATCATAAGAATCTTTAATTAAAACGCTAAAACGTTATCATACACTCATAATTGTAAACCTGAAAACGCACATTACGGAGAGATTCAATTACCAACAAGCATTATAATACCAAGAGATCTAAAAATAAAACAGACATAACACTTTACATTAGCGAGTGCGGAAAGTCAATTATCTAATTCCATAAACTAACACCTGTAAGTGCAATTAACTCAACGTACGTAACAAAGTAACGAAGATTACATTCTTAAGTATTCAATTTCAACCATGAAGCACAGGAGTAATCAACCTTAAGTTATAAGTAGAACACAAGACAGACGAACTGTACGTTTACGCAACTCAGTAAAACCCACGGAAAGAGTATTAATTAACAGAATTTAACCAAAACAAAGCTAAGTGAGAATAAATCCATTTCAGATTCCTTAAGAAACAGGAACTCAAGACAAAGTAAAAGCTGCATTAAAAACAGACAAATCCCAGACTACGGTAATTATTCTAACATTATTGAAATAAATCTCACAAGAACATCACTGCACTGTGTAATTAAATATAAACAAAGAACGACTACGATTTTAAAAATAACTCGACGCAATATTAACAAATCCAAACCAAAAATTAATATTACAAGTACGAAATTAACCTCAATTTTTTTTTACCAAATTTTATCCACTCAATCCAAACTGAAAATTAACCATTCCTAACCAAAAAATAACGCCGAAAAATAACAAAATAAACATCAACCTTTACCAAATCTTTATGTACCTAATCTAATTGAAAAATTAACAAACCAAAACCAAAGTTAACGTTTCAAATAGCTAAATCAACATCAGTTTTTACAAAACTCTAAGTTATCCAATCTAAAAAGGAAAATTTAAAAAACCAAAGCAAAAATAACGTCATAAAAAGAAAAATTATCCCCAATTTTTACAAAATTCGAAATTATTTAATCCAAAAGAAAAACTAATACATCCAAAGCATAATTAACGTTACAAATAGAAAATTAACCCCAATTTTTACAAAATTTGAAATTTCACAACCCGAACGGAAAATTAATAAATCCGAAGCAAAAGTAACAATACAAATAGCAAAATAAACCTTAATTCAAAAAAAAAAAAAAAATTTTTTGAAATTTCCAAAAATCGAAAACAACCCTTAACCAACATGAGTAACACAGACTTACGTCTCTATTTAGAGACAATTCAGACGTTTGATGGCACCCAGGCCCATCTCTCAAATTTCATTGGAGCATGTGAAATGTTCCTAAAACTTTTACAAACCCGGAGATGACGCAAGAAATTCATTGCTTATACGCTTAGTAATAAGTAAACTAGCCGGAAGGGCACTAACCTTAATCGCCAGTAGGGACGATTTATCGGAATGGGACCAGTTTAAACAGCTACTAATTGCATATTTTGGAGACCAACGTAATATAAAATGCCTGGTACGAGACCTAATAAACCTTAGAATGGAACACAATCAATCCCCTACCAATTCGGAATGAAATGCCAAGACGTGAGAAGTTTAATTTTAACAAAATTAAAATCGAAGAACCCGATCAAAACGTTAGACATTTAAAAACAAAATGTACGACGAAATGGCACTAGACACATACATAAACGCTTTACCAGAACGACTATCGGATAAAATCAGATTCCAACGACCCCAAAATTTAGAAGAAGCTATGAGCCTAGTAATAGAAGAAGAAAATGTAATGTATTACCGCAACAGACTATACAATCCCAACGCAAATAAAAGTTATTCACCAACAAAACTATACAAGCTACAAGACAAACAATCCTCAACAAAATTCACACCCTTTAACTCACAAACAAATCAACCGCGAAGTAACAACCCAAGTTTTAACAATACCAATTTTAATAGTCAATATAAACATTTTTCAAGACCAACATTCAACCCAACTTTTACGAAACCCGCATTCCAACCGAGATTCAATCAAAACCTAAACCAACAAAGACCAGCATTCAATGCAAACCCTAATAGAAATACACCAATGACTAATACTCATAACAACCCTAACAATTACTACAAACCAACACCAATGGACACCTCATCTGGTAACACCAGACAAAACACAAAATAACACATATCCGACCAAACCCTCATCAGAAACGTAATTTTACATCGGAAGAATTATTTCATCAAGAAATAGAAAAATCTGACACTGACCAGAATAATGACATTGAGACACATACGAACAATGAAACAAACCATGCAGAAACTTATGAACGTGACGAACAATACGAAACTTACGAGGAGTATGATGAAGAAAACTCGAACTCAAATTTTCAAATGGACCCATTTATAGACAACCAAACTTAATAAACTTAAATAACATAAATCATTTAGTATTACCATACATAGAAATACCCACGCCAAATTCAAACTATTAATCGACACCGGATCATCTAAAACATTAATTAGCCCCAGAACCGTACAAAAACATTATTTAGACTATGTAGAAAGAGAACCATTCAAAATCAAAACAGCTCATCAAACGACACTACACCAATTCGTAGCAAATATACCCTTACCGAGAACATTTAATGTCAAAATGAAACATAAATTTTGTGTATTCGAATTTAACGATAAATATGACGGATTAATCGGAATGGATCTTCTAAGAAAATTAGGAGCCAACATTGACATTAAAATCGCTTATTAAGGACAAAATACGGAAAAATCCCAATTAAATTTCAAAACACACAAGTTGAACAAAAATACACTATAGAACCCCGAACGGAAAGAAAAATAAAATCCCAGTAAAATCTAACAAAAATTTAGGAATAATAAATCATATGACATTTCAACAAGGAGTAGAAACCCCAACTGCCTTAGTACAAATAAAAGATAACTTTGCAACCACAACAATATTAAACTCAAACGACTATCCCGTAGAATTATCATTGACAGACCCAATTAACGTAGAAGAACTAAATTTTAACGAAATGGAAATAGACGAGAATTTACAAAATAATTACAACCCAATAGAACATGACGAAATGTTAAGAGAAAATTTAACTAACATCCGCTTTAATACCGATATCAATCAAGAAGAAGAAAGAGCAATTAAGAACTTATGTTTTGAATACCGAGACATATTCCATTGTGAAGGAATACCATTAACATTCACCAACACAGTAAAACATAATATCGAGTTGACAGACAATAAACCAATCTTTACAAAAGCATATAGACTACCTCATGCAAGCCAAGAAGAAGCTGACAGACAAGTAGCAGATTTATTAGACCAAGACATAATCCAGCACTCCAATTCACCATGGAGCAGCCCCGTGTTAATAGTACCTAAGAAATTAGACGCAACCGGAAAGAGAAAGTACAGAATGGTAATAGATTATAGAAAGTTAAATGAAAAACGGTAGATGACAAATATCCACTACCAAATATTACCGAAATTTTAGACAAATTAGGCAAATGCCAATATTTTACAACATTAGACCTAGCATCAGGATACCATCAAGTAGAGATGGAAGAAAAAGACATATCAAAAACAGCCTTCAGCACACCTAGAGGACATTACGAATACAAACGAATGCCATTTGGACTAAAGAACGCACCCGCTACTTTCCAGAGAGTCATGGACAATATACTACGAGGAATACATAATGAGAAATGCCTTGTATACCTTGACGACATCATAGTTTATTCCACATCATTAGTAGAACACATAGAAAGATTGAAGGAAGTATTCGAAAGACTTAGACAAGCACATTTTAAAGTACAATTAGACAAAAGTGAATTTTTACAAAAAGAAGTATCATTTTTAGGACATGTAATAACACCCCAAGGAGTAATGCCAAATCCAGACAAAACAAATGCAGTTCTAAATTACCCATTGCCAAAAACAAACAAAGAAATTAAAGGATTTCTAGGACTTAGTGGTTACTACCGCAAATTCATTAAAGGTTACGCTCAGATAACCAAACCCCTGACAAATTGTTTAAAAAAGGGAAACAAAATTGAACACACCCCGGAATTTATTAAAGCAGTAGACAAAATTAAAAACATATTAACTAATCACCCTGTATTAGAATACCCAGACTTTACAAAACCATTTATACTGACGACAGACGCATCAAATGTAGCATTAGGCGCAGTATTGAGCCAAGGAAAAGTAGGTAGCGATAAACCTATCAGCTACGCATCCAGAACCCTAAATGAAACCGAACAAAAATATAGCACTATAGAAAAAGAGTTATTAGCCATAATTTGGGCAACAAAATATTTTAGACCTTATTTATACGGAAGAAAATTTTACATATACACTGACCATAGACCACTAGTATGGTTATGCAAACTGAAAGAACCAAATTCAAAATTACAAAGATGGAGAATCAGACTCGAAGAGTATGATTACGAAATTATATATAAAAAGGGAATTTATAACAACAACGCAGACGCTTTAAGCCGAATCCAACTCAATGCACTAGAAACGGAATCCATTATAGGAAACGTAGACGAAGCAGAAATAAGGGAAGATCCAGACGAGAGCGACACAATACATTCGACACAAAACGAAGAACCAAAAAACGCGATTAAAAATTTAAATGAAGCAATCGATATGAAACCCAACCAATTTATAATAACCGAAGTTTTAAATAACCCCAACCCAGTAAAATATACAAAAGTAGATAACAAAAAGATATATCAAATTCAAATAACTAAAGATGACAATGAGGAACAAATAATTAAAATTTTAAAAGAATACACCCCCGAGAAAAAACGATTTTATCTTTATTTCAATACCGAACATTTATACCAAAGATTTTCAGAATTATACATTAAACTATTCAATAACTCTGGACCTGAACTCATCAGATGTACTAGAAAACTAATAACACTAAACGACCCTGACGAAATAAACGATGTAATTAGAAATCAACACGAAGGAAAAACCAACCATCGTGGAATTAACGAAACAATAAAACAACTTGTAAGACGTTATTATTTTAAAGACATGAAGGACTTGACCACAGATTTCATTAACCAATGTGAACTATGTGACAAAGCGAAATACGATAGGAAACCCCCAAAGATACCCTTAATGTTAACCAAAACACCCGACAAACCATTTCAAAAACTTCATGCCGATACTCTAGTAGTAGAAGCGCAAAACTATCTAACAATCATAGACGCATTCACAAAAATAGGCCAAGCCATACCAATCACATCCAAAAATAGCATTGACGTGACCCAAGGATTTTACAATATTTCACATTTTACGGAACACCCGAATCAATCACTTTAGACAATGGTAGCGAATTTAAAAACGAGACAATACAAAACACTTTAGAACTTCACAAAATAAAAATTCATTTCATAACGGAAAACCACCCTGAGTCAAACGGACTAATTGAACGATTACATTTAACCCTGTTAGAACAAATTCGATTATTAAGAATAAATTATAAAAAGGAACATATAACCAATTTAATGTCATACGCACTAATCGCCTATAATAACACAATTCACTCATCAACAAATTTTACGCCCTTAGAATTAACCTTAGGACACTCAGATTCACGAAATCCCTATGACATACACTACAACAAGGAAGTATATCAACAATATGCGAAAGACCACAAACAAAATTAAAAATAACTTATGACAAGGTAAAAGATAAATTAGAGAACGATAAAGAACGTATCACCACAACCCGAAACAAAAATACCGACTCAAATAAATTTTCAATAGGACAAACCGTATATGAGAAAAACTTTCAAAGCAAGCGACATAAAACAGCACCCAGAAATTTAGGACCATTCAAAATTAAGAAAATGTCAGATAAAAACATAGCAGTAGTAGACAACGGTAAAATAACGAAATACATTCATTTAAAAAACCTAAGACACCCTGTAATTTCAGATAGACAATCATCACCCTTACCGTCAACCTCCACCCAGGTAGAACGGACAACCAAGTAATAATATACAAACAAAAAACAACCCCGGTATACTACCAATAAACTAGGCAGTATACAAATTTACAATATTTACTCAAATAACATCAACCCTTACTTTAATGTAACAAATTTTAGCTACATTAAGAAAACGAAATAATATTTTTAATAGAAATCTAGATAGTAGAAAGTAACAATTATCATTATTATCATTTATTTACAAAGGTTACTAGCACATACCAAGTAATCATACCCAAAACCAAATTCCTATCCCTAAATGAACTGAGATATGGTTATACAAACGAAAAATGTACTGAAGTAACACCAAATCAATATTTATGTCAATCGATGACGACAACAACCATTCAAGAAGACAGCCCTTGTGAAGTACAACTATTAAAATTCTCAAATCATTACGAAAACTGTGAAACTAAACAAGTGCAAATAACTAATATGAAAATTCAAAAGGTTACAGATAACAAATGGATAGCCATTTTCCCAACAGAAGTAATAGCAACCATCCACTGCAACCAAGATGAAAATAACCAAGCATTAATCGGAAGCAAACTAATTACCCTCAAAGAAGATTGTTATGTGAAATTGAAAGATGAAGTAATCAGAGTTTATCAAGATCCCATAGCAACAAAGAAACTTGCAAACCTACCGGAACTACAATTCAAAATACAACAAGAAGACGAAGAAATACTAAAGAAACCTATGAAGCTAGAGCATCTAGACTTGGACGATCTCAACCACGCCGTGAAATTAGTGGAAAGTTATAAAGAACAATTAAGTGAAATCAAAACGCCAAAGTTACATTATAATAATATAAGTGTTTGGACAATTGTATTAATCATTTTAATAATTTTTGTAATCATGTATGTATTATACAAAATGTACCTTAGATATAAGAATGAAGGAAACAGTTCTAGACTTAAGGAAACAAAGAGAAAAAAGGAAACAATAAGCATACCATTAGAAACAATGAATTTTAAATGAATTTAAATAATGAATTTTATGTATTTAAAAAATTAAGAAAAACCTTAATTTTTCATTTACGGTGGGAGGAGTTATGTATCCCCCAATTACATATATATATTGATATATTGAATCTAATAGGAAATTATTAGTAATTATTAAGTAAAAGTATAAGTTCAATGCAACATTGTAACACAAGGATAACCCAGAGAGGTTATCGACAGTTCATGTGAACGGACATGCAACTTTGCATCCGTGAGGGCAGTGATACTGCAGGTGGCAGGTCACAGGCGGTCAACAGACCGCAATTACTTAGAATTAAGTTGTTACATTGTATTAAAGTGTACAATTAAAGAGAAACGCAGACATGAGATCTGCAAGTTCTCACAGCCGTGTGAGGGGCAGGTTATTATAAAAGGCCCGGGAGCTCAATGCCGGCAGTCAGTCTTCGAACTCCATACTTCGTTGTTCAAGCTACTCAACCGAGTCAGTCTCCAAACTCCATACTTCGTTGTTTGAGCTACTCACTAGTCAATAATTAATTTTAGTATTATGTACAAGTTCATCTGTTTCAAAGTAAAATAAATGTGTTAAAGTCAAAAGCTTTTTTAAAAAACCAGCTCCAAAGGCCCGAACTTTAACTCGCGTTTAAAATGTTCGAGGGGTTAGTTCGTGACAGCTAATACCCAATTATTCCAATGTATTTACATAATTTCAATCATATCCAGTTACAATAAATGTATTCCACGTTCAAGCATTCTTTACAATTTCTATCTTAGCAAGAAACAAGTTTTCAGTTTTATTGTTAAGTTGGTCCTAAGAGTTTAATACTACAACGAAATACACGTACAGCAGAATCACCAGCGAAGATGCGCAATTATTACAAAGATATCCTAAACACCGTTAACTTTATATGTATCTTGTACGTATCATAGCTACAACCTTGTGTTGAGTGGTGCTGTGAATTCGGTAAAACTTATAGCCTTGTTTGGCGTGCTTCAGATACTGTTTACTTATGTTTTCTGCTTCAGCTACCAGATGGATAATACCATTGTAACATATAAATTTTCGGTAAATTTATTTATTGATCTTAGCGCGGTGTATCTGTTATTTTAGTTGTTATCTAACAACATTTATATAATTCATTCAGTCATTTGTGTATATTTAATAACCAATAAACTCACAAAGCACATTTTAATCCTAATTACAATTAAAATATACACACTACATATTGCTTTTGATAACATTTATATATACAAACTTGTTAACGTGTTCCTACACCTTAAAGTATCTAAGATTTTAATTTGTTCCGACGATTGGCAATCGTTGGGCACTTTTAGTTTCTTAGTTGAACTGGAAGGTCGCTCCGTGTTGAAAACATTTAACATGTGCAGGAATATCAAGTTTTCCTGGCGACGACGTCGTAAAAGACGAGCAGACTGTTGAAGTTGTCCATGACAACTATTGTAGCAATGTAGTGTACAAATCCCTTGGCGAACGGTTTGTATAAATAAGTTAGCACGTGAAACTAATTATTTTATTATAGTGCAACTTTGATACTGTACAACTTTACAATCACGAATTTTTGCTAAAAATTTAATAAAGAATATTTACACATTGTGAGGTCGCGTAGCGCTACAATGACTAACTTATAAAAATATTAAATGTCAATAATTAAATTTCTGACTTACAAATCATTTTCATAAGAATTGAATTCTTTAATAATGTTATTTATTATGATGTTATTTACTTTTCTTTAAAGAGAATACAGAATTAATTTATTGGACTTCAGTTCATTTTTCAATAATACTAAATTCTCCTAAAATTGGTAAGGTGTTTACAAAGTAAACTTATCCGAAAAAGTATCAACATAGTAGAGAATTTAAAGATACTATATTTATATTGATCCGTAATATATATATATATATATATATATATATATATATAATATATATAGTAACAGGCTTTTTGGTCTGCTGGTTAATAAAATATACTCTTTATTATAAACTAAGCTTTCGGTTTATTTTTAAACCATTATCAAAGATACTAAAATTAAGAAACGTTAGTATGGGCATAAAATAGTTAAAAACTTACTTACTAATGTGAGGTTTTACAATGAAATCGTTGATATATATAAATTTTGAATATAAGTTGAAAGTGTGGTAAAAAGCTTTTAAAAAGAAAACAGTAATGTGGTTTGTTAATTACATTTGAATGTTATAATGACAATTCCTTTATAATTTTGACACTGTTCGAGATAACTTTCTAGATTGTAATTAATTTCTTTTATGGTCTGACTGAAATTTAGATATTTTAGTATGTATGTATGTTTATATATGTATGTTGATGTATGTCTATTTGTTTACGTATGTATTTTAGTGTGTTTATGTTGTTTGTGTGAATGTATGTATGTCTGTGTATGTGTGTGTGGGTGCATGTGGATGTTTTAATGTGTGAATGAATTCGTGTGTTTGTTTGTGCATGTATGTATGTTTATGTTGTGTTTTATTAAGTGATTTGATCAGTTATGTTGAATTTGTTTTGGATTTAAAATGAAGTAGATAGGTGTATATAGAGCTTAGTGTGTTAATGTCAGTTTTTATTAATAGTGTTTAGGTTTTAAATATGTAACACATTTCTAGGAATTCTCTTTTGGATTTTTATTTTCAATTTGTAATATTATAGGATTAACAAAATCTATTTTATGTTTGTTTGCGTTTGCGTGTAAGGTCAAAGCACAAGCGTTTGGCTTAACACGGATGTCGCTTTTATGTTGAGTTAAGCGTTGTTTTAATTGTTGTGAGGTTTGACCAATGTAGGTAAGATTGCAGCCTGAACAATTTATTTGGTATATAATATTCCGTTGTAGAAGAGTTGGAGTTTTATCTTTTAATTTAAGTACAAAATTCGAAAAAGTCTTCAAAAAATTCAACATCAATATTGCTAAACGAAACCTTTTAACGTTAAACACTCTTTTTTCTAAATTAAAAGATAAAACTCAACTCTTCTACAACGCAATATTATATACCAAATAAATTGTTCAGGCTGCAATCTTACCTACATTGGTCAAACCTCACAACAATTAAAACAACGCTTAACTCAACATAAAAGCGACATCCGTGTTAAGCCAAACGCTTGTGCTTTGACCTTACACGCAAACGCAAACAAACATAAAATAGATTTTGTTAATCCTATAATATTACAAATTGAAAATAAAAATCCAAAAGAGAATTCCTAGAAATGTGTTACATATTTAAAAACCTAAACACTATTAATAAAAAACTGACATTAACACACTAAGCTCTATATACACCTATCTACTTCATTTTAAATCCAAAACAAATTCAACATAACTGATCAAATCACTTAATAAAACACAACATAAACATACATACATGCACAAACAAACACACGCATTCATTCACACATTCAAACATCCACATGCACCCACACACATACACAGACATACATACATTCACACAAACAACATAAACACACTAAAATACATACGTAAACAAATAGACATACATCAACATACATATATAAACATACATACATACTAAAAATATCTAAATTTCAGTCAGACCATAAAAGAAATTAATTACAATCTAGAAAGTTATCTCGAACAGTGTCAAAATTATAAAGGAATTGTCATTATAACATTCAAATGTAATTAACAAACCACATTACTGTTTTCTTTTAAAAGCTTTTACCACACTTTCAACTTATATTCAAAATTTATATATATCAACGATTTCATTGTAAAACCTCACATTAGTAAGTAAGTTTTTAACTATTTTATGCCCATACTAACGTTTCTTAATTTTTAGTATCTTTGATAATGGTTTAAAAATAAACCGAAAGCTTAGTTTATAATAAAGAGTATATTTTATTAACCAGCAGACCAAAAAGCCTGTTACTATATATATTATATTTTATAATTGCAAGGTCGTTATACCACGAAAATATATATATATATATATATAGGGTGTCTATGTTGGTAGATACTATGTTTCAGAGTCACCCCATTCATCATTAGATCTTTGAAGAAGACCAACAGATGTAAGTATGAAATGTGTGATTATCAAACTTTGTATTCAAAGTGGTTTATGATAATATAGGTTTCCAAATTTTCCTTTAAGCAAATTCATTTAGTCACTTGCTTTATAAAAAATTTAGGTGGCGTCCTTTATACTGTTTCTTTCAATTCAAATATACCCACTGACCCAATCTCATGCGACCGTGGGCCAGAAAACCCAGCTAGCTCAATGTCTTTAGAGTGTTCTTTTACTATAAGCCAATTTCCATCCAAACCTTACCCTGGGCTTGATACAAGTACATAAGAATTCTCGATAGGTATTGTTAATCTACCACAATTTGTTGTGCATTAGATTGACAGAAAAAATATACATAATACTATAAACCATGTAAAAATTTATTACTTAGAAACAATACGTGAAACTCCTTAGGAAGAGTCAAAATAAATAGCGTTTATGCAATTCGATTATCAAATTACTGACTTATATAACACTATAATAGTTTTAGAAGACGAAAGAGAAACAGTCAAAACTAATGTTGTGCGTGAGGTACTATCATTGTGAGAAGAACTAAAAGGTTTGTGTTTTATTATTTCTTTAATCGTATAGTTCGATATTTTGCTTTAAATAAATGTTATATGCCAAGTTCTGTACACTAAAAGCTCGTATATCACAAGATGTATCAAATTACTGAAAATATACAGTTTTTGAAGGAACATCGTAAAAAAGATATTCCGAAGACTATTATATCGTCAAAAGGTTCAAGCTTAACATTAGATGTAGAACCAATATTTATAATAACAAAGAGAATTAAAATTAAGCACGCTAGACACCTTAGTGAAATTGTTGTGAATGTTCCAATTGAATCTTTAAAAAAATTGAAGTTGAATTTATTGATAGACTTTTGGATACTGCATATCCTTGTAAGAAAGATTTGAACTACTCAAGGAATTTCTAACAACGTGGGGTTTTTAAACAATTTCTCCAAGAACATAATAACGTTTCATACGTTGTTGATATTTTTCTATAAGCTTATGATCAGTTTGAAATTAGTAATAAAACGGTCTATTTTGTGTGATGAACTACTGAGTTTTAAAAGTTTTCTTCTATTTTATGTCAAAATTAGAAATGCGTGAACTTATGTTTATACTGGAATATAGCGTCCTAAACCAACTATTCTTTAAGTATTTTTAGTAAAGAGATCAGATTTGTAAATTGCATGTAATTTAAAGTTACCTCTGATTTATAATCGCTTAAAGCCTGCTTGCAAGATTAGGGAATCTGTCAACAGAAAATAGCACTGCAGAAAATTTAGATTTTCTACATAGATTAAAGATTTTGCAAAGAAAATGCCTAAAAAGAGAATATTTTTAAATTAATGCTTCTAGTACTTTTAAAAGCAAATTGCATTAGGATTGTCCATACCTTGGTTAACTGATAGATTGTAGTTAATTTGTGTTTTGTAAAAAAAATATTAACTAGAATTGTACAAAGACGGATGAAAAAAGGGTCGAAGATGTACTAGGAGAAGATCAGTTTGGGTTTAGGTGAAACAGGGGTACACCAGAGACTATTTTAGCTCTGAGAGTGATGACGAAGATGACAATAGAAAAAGGAGAAAGTGTGTATATAGGATTTGTAGACCTAAAAAAGCATTCGAAAATAAATGTACGAAATACTCAAAAAGATTGGAATTAGTTTTAGGAATACATAGCTTATACAAAGACCAAACTGCGGTAACAGAATTATAGCAGGAACGTAGAAAAGTAGATATTAGGAAAGAAGTGAGACAGGGATGTGCCCTATCCTCGTTAATTTTTAACTTGTACATCAAAAAGCCAATGAATACTGTCGAATGCAGGAAAACATTTGGAATTATAATGCAAGGCCAAACGATTTATATACTTATACTTGCAGATGATATAGCGGTATTAACATCTGGCAAGGAAGAGTTAAAAGCAGCTCTTAATGAAATGGAAGCAGTTCTAACAGATAGATATGGTATGAAAATTACCAAAAATAAAACTAAAGTACTAGTATGCAAAGGTGGGAAAAAAAATTCAAAAACTAGAATACAAATAGGAAACGAGAACTTTCAAAAGGTTAAGAATTAATGCTACCTAGGAAGCCAAATAACGCAAGATGGGAAAAGCGCAAAAGGTATAAAGCAAATATCAGTACAAGATCGTGCTACGTTTAACAAGATAAAGCAATTACTGCGTTCAAAGGCAACAAACACAGAAACAAGGAAAAGATTGCAGAAATCATATGCTGTGAAACTTGGAGAGTAGGATAAGCGGAAAGGAAAAGATAGAAGCCCTTGAAACATGATGCTATAGACGTAGAATGAGGATATTATGGACAGACAAGGTTAAGAACAAAGAGGTCCTCGAAATGGTAGGGGAAGGAAGACATATGTGGAAAACAGTAAAATAATATGAGAGATAGGATTAGGATGGTAGGCCACATACTAAGGCATGAGAGAATAGTGCGGAATATATTAGAAGCAGTGATAGAAAAAATGATAGAGGTAGAGCTAGGTTAGATTATTGTGCCCAGATAGTCAGAGATGTAGACTGTGGGAACTTCAGAAAAATGTGTAGGCTAGCTCAGAATAGAAATCAATCGAGCTACGCGTCCAACCAGTTCCAAGACGGAAAACCTAATGACGAAAAGTAATTGCTCTTAAACCTGATGATTGTTATAAACAACTACAGGTGTTGGTTTTGCAATAGTTTCAACTAATTTTGATTGTGCGAAAGGAATTATTCGAAAAATATTAATTTGACAAATGTTCAAGTGTTGGAGGATCTCGGTACCCACAGGCTTAACTCACTTTATATACCGCTGAATATCGGAGAAATGAGGTATAAATATTTTCAAAACAATATAAAAGCAACCGAACTGTATCTAACAATAAAGTGCAGCGGCTATGTTTAAAGACAACAAACATAGAAACAAGGACAAAAGTGTTGAAGCACAGCACTGTACGTCTATAAAATAGGGACAGTAGGAGAAGGAAACGGGAAAAGGAAAAAGATTTTTAAAATGTTATGATTCAGATGCACGATGCTGATAGCATGGACAGATTTAGTTTGTAACAGAGAGGTTATAGAAAAAGTAGGGGAAAACAAAAAAAAACAGAAGAAAAAGAAGAACGGGAAACGTTCTGAGGAATTTTTGGGAAATAGTGTGGGCTATATTACAAGCAGATATAGGGAAAAGGGAGGTAGATGTAAACCTAGATAAGACTATGGCTCGCAGATTGTGAAGGAAGTAGGCTGTGGAAATTTCAAGGAAATGTGTAGCTTAGCTCAAAATAGGAAACAATGGAGGTTCGTGCATTATGAGTTCCAGGACTAAAGACTTGATGATGATGAAATAATTGGTATATTGCAACGAGGCGTCAAATAGTCTAACTTTTGACATGACCTCAGGGCGTCTCTCCTTTTTGGCACCACTGGTCTATTCGATACATTGATATTTAATATTAACATGAACGTACTTATATCATTATAAGATGACAAAACAAACGTTCTAGAATCTAATCTGAACAATTCCAGAGGCTTCTGGTTTCTATTTAGGATCCTGTATGTGATATAAATTATTGGGAGTTAGTGACTACCACAAATTAACAGTTAGTAATAAATTGATTCATAGTACTTTGAATGTTAATTATAAGTGCATCGAGTAGTTAAGAATATGATAATGTCGCTATAAGGAAGTTAGTAATGTTAATGATTAGTCGGCAGTAATTGTCCTTAGTGAGTTAAAATTTTACTGTAAGAAAAGGGTTGTGTATTCGGTTAATCATAAAGAACACTTAATGCAAAGGAAGTTTCATTATAATATTAGTTGTGGTCTGCGTATGACAAGAGTGTCTATACGTAAATGTTAGTAACTGTAGGGTGCTTAATGCGATAAATGTGTCATTTGAAGCGATATATGAGTCGTTCGTTGAAGTGCTTTCTGTATTCTTTACCAGCATAAAACCTGGTGTTGGCTCGTTATTGTGCATGCGGATTCGTCCATTTACCCTTCGGAATTCACAAGACCGAACCGTTTTGCACCTTATCTGTATACGGCATAGAACATTTACTAGGGCATTAATAGCCATATAGCAATTTGAAGGAAATGACATACCAAATAAGCCGTTAAACGACACAACCCAAAAATATCGAACATGTGAGGATATTAAAAACTTGTTGAAAGTCATATCACTGGACATTTTTAGCATAGTGACACGTCCCATCCCTCAAAATGCGTGGTATATATTCTTTTCTCAATGTACTTTATTTTTCAATATTACAAATACGATATCATTTGCTCTTTAAATTTTTATACAAGGAAAACAATACTATACATTTAAAAAAATTTTTGTTTAGCTTATTCAAAAACTAGCAACGATTACGCTTAAGCCTTGATTAGCTACGGAATACGAATGACTCAACTTCAAGTATCACCGAAACAAATATGCTTACATAATACACAAAAAATAGAGTTAGTAAAATTTCTATTATGGTTACAGTTTAATAAATCCTATCTTTAAACTACAATTAATCGACACGGGGATATTTAGATCTGGTTAGTTTGTGCTGATGGGCGATTCCGTGTGACCCGTTGGTCCAGTTATGTTTGATTTAGATACCAATGGTGCTTGAATAGTAGTATGATGTCATGTATTATCCTCTACTGATTCACTTTTCGTTGAAATGAAACGCTCAAGTTTTGAATCATGCTCCCTATTTAGTTCTATCATATCACACCTATCAGTTTTAGAAGTAGGCGTAGAACAAGGTATATAATACCGTGCTTTTCGTAAATAAGTTATATACATCCATTTTAAGCATTGCTCGAAATAAAAACACCGTAAATTGCTAAAAATGTTTATCAAAGTACTATTTGTGGTTCTCCTTGCAACCTACGCAGTTGCTTCTGCTGAACTTAAATTGCAATTTGAAAAGGATCCATTGCCGAAAGCCCTCGCTGAGGTGAGTTGTTAAAACGTCACTACTTTTTCCCAAGCTGGTTAAGAATAAGTAAACTTACTGAATTCAAACTTTAATTTCTACACTCTCTTTACTTTGTTTTTAAGAACCACCCTTAGTACATTCGTTTAGTTTTGTGTCTTTTAACATTAGAAAATATTTTAATTGCATAAAACAACACTTTTCAGCAGCAGTTGCTTGTGTTATTATTTTTAGAAAATATTTTCTTTTAATTTATTAGCAGTTAGATCTCGCCCATACACAACTGGTGTGATTGTTAACACTATAGTAAATGTCAATATTGAGAGTTGTTCTCTCTCTTCATTAAAAATTCTTTCACTTGCCTCGTGAGTCTGAGCATTTCTCGCTTAACATCCAGATGATATTGTCTTACCTTATCCGTCTTCTTTGAAGGGTATGTAATATGCTTTAAATTAGTGTTTCTTAAAAATATTTCTATAGAAAAGATGGTAAAGAAATCATACTTGCGTCAGTACCTAAGGTCCCATCATTAAGGAAATGATTTTTGAATATATTCAGATATAATTTAACAGTTTATGTTAGCACATGTAGATTTTTTCTTACACAATTTCATTTTAAGGTCTTTACTAGTCTTAGCTGGTTAATTCTTATAAACTTTACGTTAGAGAAACTACGCTTTAATTATAGTTTAAGATGGAATAAGTTAAATCTTCTTTTTTGGGATAAAAATTACTGGAATGCATACTTAACCTTATTTATGTACGTCAGATGTAACTTAAGTTTTTACAGTGGCGAGCTTGACCAATTTTACTTCTTTGGTTCAAATATC